>CM069607.1:34033195-34633195 GCA_035771175.1 Paratinospora sagittata
TAAGAGAATTTTATCTCTGATTTCAGTAACGATGAGAATAAAAATGGCTTCATCTATGTATTTGGACAAGTTTGATTTCTAGGATTAATTACAGCTTCATCTCTGATTTCTAGGATTAATTCTATATAGATTTCTAGGTTTAATTACAGAATCAATCTAATATTTGTTTCTATATTTACAGAATCAATTACATTCTATATAGCTTATGCAGACATCTATGTATTTGGACAATTTTGATGGAAGAAAGCCTTAGAAACCTGTGGTGGTTTCATTATAAAATCCTAAATTTAGAATTACTCTCAAGAACAGTTTCACATGACTGGCACTTCTTAATGGCAGAAGTTTGGACTTTGTTCATCTGAGCAAACTCGAAGAACTGAAGTTCATGCAGTAGCTTGATTTCTGAAACCAATTTTCTGGTTTGGTGGTTTGGCATCTGTGCTCGTGTACCTGTCTTCGCTTATGAATTTTTTCTCTTTTTTGGTACCTTTTAGTGGCTTTTCATTGTTGCATTGGGTTGTTTATTAGCTTTTGCATTACAACTATTGGAATATGGTTATTCTAGGCATCACAATTGCTGAGTACTTCAGAGATATGGATTACAATGCAAGTGTGATGGCTGATTCTACTTCTCGATGGGCTGAAGCACTATCAGGGAGTCTGGCAAGTGCCTCTCTTTGTATTTTGCATTCTTCAGGCCTTCAACTTTTCTTTCTTATTTTCATTGTAGATGTGGGATACTCGTGTTTTACACAGGTTGCAGGTTTTCTGGGGTCTGGACAAGAACATGACTTGTCATCGCCATCGATGAAGATGCATCTGTCTCCATCATTTGTTAGTTCAGAATTGGGTTATGTGGCTTTACCCATAAAACCGGTTGGGTTGGGGCTTCGAGATTTAAATTTAACCCTGAAATTGTGAAGCAACCCGAGCAGCTTAACTACTGGGGTTGTTACTGCAGGCTTCCATTGGTGAGCCTCTTAGGACCCTGCAAAGTTCTGCCTAGTCGCCAGTCACCACTGCTAATGCCTAACGTAGTTCCTATGAATGCAAAGTGAATTTCGAGGCCGTAAAGGTTAGTTGATCTGTACTGGTTGGATAGATACTTCTTCCATCCAAAGCTCTTTTGGAAAGCCTGGAAAGTGACACATTCATCCTGTATATATGTATATAGGTGGCAAAGCATGGGATAACTACTTGAATACAAGAAAAGGGAAAGACTATACTTGATGATCAATGAGAATTGCATATAAGTTCCTAACTAATTATGTTGGAAAGTAATAAATACAGCGGAAAGATTTTACCAGTATTTTTCTTTCAATTCTTTCTTATATATCATGCATTTATTATCAAGAAACTGAGGTATACTTAGTTAGTAATGTCCTCAGAAAAGGTGTAACATACCCGATTTTAGGAGGAGGGTCTCCTTAATTTATCCTTTTGCAAACTCCCTTTTAGTATTAATTATGTTTTTTGAGATTGAAGCAGTTTCAATGAGAGGTGTCAAGAAGACTCATGTTTTTGCCAAAGTCCAAGTTAAAAAAGCTTCTACTGTTTTTAACGATTTGTTCAATACAACCCAATCCGAAGTAGCTGCCTAGAAGATGTGACTTTGTAGAAACAATGAAGCAAAAAAGATGTATAACACAAGCATATTTCTTAGGCTAATCTTGCCTAAGCGTGCTAATGTTTCTAACTCTACTGTTGCATCTGAATTTAATTCGTCGTGTTTAAAGATTACAATACCATTTTAACATAATCGGAGTCTACTGTTGTTCAAAATTTTTCAAGTTTGCTTCAAAACAATTTCAGTAACAGATAAGTAATTGTTTTACTCTGAAGATCTTAAGCTTTTTGTTGCTTGTGAAATTGTATTTTGCCTGTTAGTTTCTTTCTTAATAACAACATAGAAAATGGTCTCTTGAAAGATGAATATGTTTTATAATGAAATCAACCGAACTTTATATACGTTGAAATTAAGCTTGCTTGTTCCTTCATTTACCTACTTTCATCTAAATTATATTATCCAGGTTGTGTGATAAATATGACGAAATGACAGAGATTGTGTAATCACAGTAAATTAATTCTACCAATTCAGGATGTTACTTGTCAAGCACTTCGTTGCTAAGTTTTAATCACGTCGTTATGTTTTCTACGGTGTTTTTTACCATAATTTGATGATCAATTATGCAAATTAGACCAAGTACGTAGTTGTTTCCTACACAAAAATGTTAATTAGTTTGATTCATCATTTCTTTAATCAAGTTTTGCCTTCTCTTGTCTTCCTATATGATTCTTTCAAGAATACAAGTATGTTTTAGCTTTCTTTTTGCAGTAATCCTATGTATTGGGCATAACTACATAGAGATGATCCTTTTAGAATGACTCACTTCACTAGTAATAAGTTGGAAAAGGAGTTGACAAGATGGCTTTCTAGAAACATATATAGGAGTTGTTCTTATAGAACACTTAACAGTGAAAATTTTATTTGATGTTTAAATCTTCTCTGCTGCTAGTTTTATGCATGCATGAGTGGAAAGTTAGATTAAGAAAATGCGAGTAGTTGGACAAAAAAATAGGATGTATAAACAAGCAATGAATTAGATTACTAATTCAAGTTTGATTAATCTGTTAAACTTTGTGATGAGAGTAAGGTTTTCCAATTTTGTTTGGAAGTTATAGGGTTCTCCAACTTCAAATGGTAGTTGTACTCCCAGTCTCTCAGATGAATAAAGATGATTAATATCTGATTACTTGTATGCTTTGTTTCTTATTCTTGTGTGTCAAAATTCTTATCCTATGCTATGCTTTGCTAGTGTTCCAAATCCACTTGGTGTGGCATGAGCTAGAAAGCTCATGAGCTTTATATGGACCTAAGTATAGGTTGTACACTATTGACTATAATTGGACTCCATAGAACTAAGAAAGTAAGCCCTTAGTTGAGTGTTGAGAATAGTCATAAAACTCTTTCAGTTCCTTCTTTAGAAAATTTTCAGTTCTACGAATCATCGAATTTGAGTTTTAGATTGTTGTATTTGCGAACATAAATCTAATTGATCGAACAACGAGATGTTCTAGTGATTCTTAAAGTGACTCTTAATATGATTTTCATCGTATGATGGTTATGATTCTGTAATACCCTGAAAAAAAAATCCACTTTCAAATCTCAAGTATAATGCCTGAAATCTCGCCGACATCTTGCCTGAAATCTCGCCAACATCTCGCCGAAAATCATGCCGGAAATCACTCCGGAAATCTTGGTTGAAATCGCTCTCGCTCTCTCTAAACTCAATCGCACAAGTCTCGCTCTTTCGAAACCAACGCACAAGCCTCCTCTTCCTCTCGAAACCCTCTCTCTTCTCTCTTCCTTTCTCCGCCAGTGCACACCGACGCTCATCGCCACTGCAACTCATCACCGCCTCTGCTCTCTCGCTCTTGCCAGGTCTCTCTCTCAACCCTCTGCTCAAAACCTGAAACCCATCTCGGCGTTGCTCTCGTCGCCGCCCTCTCTTATCTTCTCCGCCACTTCTGTCGCGCCGCTCTCTCTCTCTCTTTCTTCTCCGCCATCTCCGCCACTGCAACTCTCCACCCTTCCCCTGATCTTGTCGCCCTCCCTCTCCTCTCTTCTTCGCCATCCGTCACTGCACTCGTCGCCGCCCTCTTTCTTCTTTTCTCTTCTCATCTCGCCGCTGCAACCCCCACCATTCCCCTGCTCTCGCCACCGCTCTCTTCTCTTCTCCGCCACTGATCTTGCCGCCGCCGCCCTCTCTTCTCTTCTCCGCCATTCCCTGATCTCGTCGTCGTTCTCTCTCTCTCTTCTCTTCTCCGTCATTCCCTGATCTCGTCGTTGTTCTCTCTCTCTTCTCTGTCTTTCTTTTCTCACCTTTCCATCCATTTTCTCTGTTTGCTCTGTTCCCCGCACCACTAACACCACCACTATCAACGCCCCTTCTTCTTTATTTCCCTAATCCATTTCGATTTTATTTTTTTTTAAACGTCCAGCACACCCCTTCTTCTTTATTTCACTATTCTATTTTTTTTTTTTAAACTCCAACAGCACACACATATTATATATTATATTATATATATCACACATTTTCAAAACCACCACACCTTATATTGTATTATATCATGTTATCACCTATTATATATTATATTATATATATCACACATTTTCAAAACCACCACACCTTATATTGTATTATATCATGTTATCACCTATTATATATTATATTATATATATCACACCTTTTCAAAACCACCACACCTTATATTGTATTATATCATGTTATACCATACACATCATTATATCATATCACAAGGCACTATAATATGTTATTATATATATATGTATACTTAGTTTAAACATCCCACCACTATATATACGTATATATATCTACACTCATAATCGTTCTTATGAGTAATTATATTAACAAACGTAATATACGTGTACAGGTTGAGTACTACGCGTGGCGAGGAATTTAAGTGATTTGGAATTTAGTAATTCAGGTGGGGATGATTCTAGGCCTTCATAATATTTTATTTTGATATATAGATAGGGATGTTAAATTAATTAGGTCTATAGTATTATTAGATTGCTTATGCATGCCTATTGTACATGATTTCATATATACAATGTTGTGATTGTTAGCCATGATGATATGTGTGTCAACATGAGTTTTATTCTGATCAAATGATAATTGGATGCATGAAATTCATGTGGTAATTGAATTCATTTAGAAATTATAATGCCTGATAATGAAATGTATGACTTGGAATATTGGCATAGTAAAGTTCATGCGTGAATACTATTATAATTGACTTTGTGACATGATATCATGTGTAGTGGAGTTTGAATATGTTTTATGAATGCACTTAATATCTTATTTATACCGTACGTATGACGTGACATCACTAAATAACACGATTAAAATAAGAGTCACACATATGGGGCAGTTATTCTAAGGAATATCACCAATGTTTATTATGGGGCAATTATTCATGATGAATATCGCCAACGAGTTCTAACTTTTAGGCTGTGCCACCCTGAGTTTGATTTCCTAAAGGTACGTGATTTAGAACGTGATGAAATTCTCGACTCAAACAATCTAATGTTGCAACGATTAATGTGTGAAACTTGTTTGTAGTGCTCTTGTGTATGTATCATAATAAAATATTGTGAATTGTTTAGATGACCCACTGGACTTTCAAGCTCACCCCTATTTTTCATATGCAGGTGCTTAGGAGAATAAAATCGCGAGTTCGTGACATAGTTCAGAGTAGTAGGGGTGGGTTAATTAATTAGTATTATGGTGATATGACTGAATATTTTTTTGATCTTTAAAGGTTTATTATTTGAAAGAATTGTATTGATAATCGAAATTCAATGAATATTATTACGGTTAGTAAAGACCCTGTGATTTATTTCACGTGTGAATGCCTTGGAATAGAATTCATTAATTCTATTTGATGAATGTATTTAAATGTTGTGTCCACAATGGATGGACAAGGGCAAGTACCCTCGTATGAAGATAAAGATCGTATGAAGAATTAAAGGTATTCGTTTATCTTAACCAGTAAGTTGGTTTGAAGAATATAAATTCATAGTTTTGCAAATTTTATTATCTATATAACGGTTATGGGTTAAGATAGACGGATACGTGTAACATCTCGATTTTCAGTGATTTTCTCGATAAAATTAAAATATGCATTATTTTACAAAAAAAATTAAGTTTTGAAAATCGGGGTGCTACAGATTCAAATGAAGAAAAATGTTTTTACAATCTAAAAATAATACTCAAAATCTTACCCATATTAATATGGTATATTGTGTGTTGGCGGTTTTGATTTGGGATGGTTTGGATAACCACCCCATGGTTATCACAACTGAATAACGATTAGCAAAACCGTTTGGGAGAGAGACCAAATATATTGGTGTCTCTCCCCATTTGCAAGTGTGTGCGTGCCATGAGTAACAAAGAAGACCAATCCTTCTTCAAGTTTAATTCTTTTCTCCCAAGATTTTCTCTATTGGGATCGAGTTGGGTAACATACTTCTGCTATTGTATTTTGTTTAATACATGTTAATCAATATTGTGAGTAGTTGGTGTTCTTGTTTCTCATTTTTCTCTTGTAATTCGGCGATGTGGTGTATTGTCACATAAGCATGAGTATAACTTTGGGCATGTATTTGAGTAATGCTACATTGATTGCACTGAAAATTGTAATACAATCCGCATCACCCTAATACTATTGGATTTTCATTGAATCACATCTCGGTATTGTTAGAGTAATATTATATACAATTATTTTGATATTTTGCTATTAGGGTAGGGTACTTCAGTAAATTTGCTTCTAGGCTAAGTTGTTTATCTTCATTGTAATTACCTTATCTTTCTTTTTAACAAATCCAATGAAACCCTAACACTCTAATTAGTTTTTCTTTCTTCTCTTTTCTTTCTTCTTTGCATTATTATCATGATATCAAAGTGCAATAAAGTTATCTTCGCACTCAAGACATTGTTTGTGTTTGATCTTTTTGCACAAAAATTGTATATTTCTCCTCACATTTTATTCTTTGAACATATTCCCTTCTTTTCTATTCTTGCCATCTCTCGAAATGTCACTAAGTCTGATCTTATTTGTATAGATCCATTTTCAGATGATACTGATAGTTTGCATTCTCCCATGCCCTCTTCTATAGATAATCCTATCACTCGTTCTCATTTGTCTGTTTGTCCTTTTCCTAACCATTTCTCTCACAAGGATAAAGGTATGAGTGTTGCAAGTTCTGATGTACTACTCACAAATGCTTCGGATGCTCAACCCTCAACCGATAAGGGTGTCTCCTCCCTCCCTATGACAACCCAAGAACCTCCTGAGATTGTGGATCCTCTTCCCTCTCGATATTCGCAACGTATTCATAAGTTTATCCAATTTTTCGTATTCATGCTATTCACATTCATATTTTTTTTTAGGATTTATTCATAATCTTTCTAAGTCTTCCTCCTATAAGAAGGCAACTCTTGACCCTTTATGGTAGCAGGCTATGACTGAAGAACTTTTTACTTTACATAAGACAACAACTTGGGATTTAATTTGGTATCTCTCCCTCTCGGTAGAGCTATTGTTGTTTCTAGTTGGGTTTACAAGATCAAAACCCAATCTAATGGCTTAGTTAATAGATATAAGGCAAAACTAGTTGTAAAAGGGTTTACTTAACAACATGGTATGAATTACAAGGAAACTTTTGCCCTAGTTGTAAAGATGACTACTGTTTTCACTCTTATTGCAATAGCTTTTGTTCGTCAGTTAATGGTGAAAGGAACCCGACCAACTTGACCTGACTCGACTCGACCAGACCAAACCCGACCATTTTGAGTCGGGTCGAGTTTGGTTTAAGAAGAGAAATGGGTTGGTCGGGTCACGCACGAGTTTCGGTCAAAAATGGACACCCCGCCCCCCAAAAAACTGTCCCACCACATTAGTGGCCTCTTTTCTCAAATGAATGTAAAGAATATTTTTTTGAATGGGGACCTTAAAGAAGGGGTATATATAAAACCTCTTCAAGGCGTTACTCATAACCGTGAGGAAGTATGTAGGCTCAAAAAAACATTATATGGTCTCAAACAAACTCTTAGAGCTTGATTTGAGAAGATCTTTGTAGTGATTGCATCTCCTATGTATTGTGACAATCAGAGATCTATTTAGATTGCTCACAATTACAAAAATTAGTATTTATATTAGTACTTTGCCTCGTGAATGGAAGAAGCTTATTGAAATTGATTGTCATTTCACTTGTCGCCATTTGTCTCATGACACCATTACTTTGCCTTATTTATCATCATTCTTATAGCTCGTAGACTTCTTTACTAAGTCACACTCCATTTAGCGCTTTAGATTTCTTATTGGCAAACTGTCGACGCTCTAACCGCATCTTGATTTTGAGGGTGGATGTTAGAGTAATATTATATATGGTTATTATTTTGGTATTTTGCTATTAGAGTAGGGTACTTTAGTAAATTTGCTTCTACGCTATAGAAGTTATTTATCTTTATTGTAATTATCTTCTCTTTTTTTATAGCAAATTCAATGAAACCCTACTACTGTAGTTAGTTTTTATTTTTATATTATTATCGAGAGTATATAATTGAATGCAATCAGAATAAATAATTTTTCTATATTAAAAAAAACCATTTTTTTTAATTTTTTTTTGTGCTAAAATCGTTTTTTGCAAAAAACACATCTTTTTTTACTAACCTATTTCATAACTTTTTACACCTTTAATTTTTAAATACAAAAAAACTAAATTTAAAAATCTTTTAGATCTGATTCCATTCCGGCATTCCCCATATTACCCCATGCAGTTTTCCCATATGTTTTCATGTATTTTGACCATTCGGTGCCTTGACCATTTGTTTCCGTTCCAAGACCATTTGGTGCACCTTTACATTTCGGTATAACAGAAACATCACGGCACGCTCAAAGCTACGATAACTCGGATTGCTATCGTCTTCTCCGTCGGTGCGTTGTCCGGCGATCGTGTTCTCCGGCCACTTCGTGAGAGGTTAGTGGTTTTCTTTGTCGTTAAGGCCTTGTTCCCGTCCTGTTGATTGTTATTCTAGATCACGATAAACCAAGAATTACAGTTTTAGGGCACCTTTACTAATTTTTTGTTGAGAAGAGGTTCTCACGCTTGAAATGCTTCTGTGATGATTCGTGAAATGAAGAGAGAAGGTAGATCTTGTACCCGCTGCGTCACTTTTACAGAAATTTCTCTCTAAAACAGAAATGCCGCTTCTGCGACTTCTAGAAATAATTTTTGTTGGAGAATGTTTGTGAGCTTAACAAACGTCTTCTTTTTGGAACACCCTCAGATTCATTGGTGTTCGAATGCTTGTTCTTAATGATTCTGAAAGTTGACTGGTAGGCGATGTTCAGAATGGGTTGGACATAATAATATTAAGGAGAAGTTGGGGATTTTGGTAGGGATTGAGTTTTAGAAAGTCGTCGGTAGAACTAGTCTTGAGAAACTACTGGAGTGGGTGATGAGATCTGAAAAAAGAGATCATTTAAGGAAATGCTAGGCTGCGTTGGGTTTGTGATTAGGACATAGTTTTCTTCATCAGAAAATCTGAAAATGAGGAAAACACATTTGGTTAGTTATATCTGAAAATAGTTTTAAACAACCTGTTTTCTATGGATGATAAAAAGTTGTTTTATGAATTTTCGTGTTTGGATTGTATTCTTGGTTTTAAATCACAAACCAAATGCAGCCTTAGCTTCCTCTTTCATTCTTTTCCTCTCCAACTCAGTAACAAACCTATCGTCATCCTCATTCATTTTGGGGATGCCCACAATTTTGCGAACCTCACTGTCAAAAGAGCTGGCTTATCTATATCTCTAAGAGGTAAGTTCCAAATTATGATTGTTAACGTGACTGTTCAGCGTGTCAAGGGGAATGTATTGTTCTTTATGAAGCTGGGTGTTCTAGCTGCCACAGATTTTCTTATGTTTCCACTAGGAAGAAGTGATACATTTTTGAGTTCACACTTCATACACTAGAACGTATGTCCCCACAGTTAGAAACTAGCTTCTAGGGTGGTAGTATTTGGAAGACTCATGTTTTGCATAGATCCCCAAGAAGGACCATTATGTGTAGGAAGGCCAATACTTGATATGTGAACAAGCCCTCTGATTTGGCAAAAGGATAGAGTTACTCCTAATACTTGTCAATTTCAATATAAAGTCGCTAATCATCATCTCTACGAGGGATGATCTTGAATTTTATGTGATATTTCGAGTATTTTTAAGCCCTAAATGCAATCACGAGACAAGACTTGCACTCGACCAACACGGAGTTGGTGCACTTGGTAAAGAAGTGGCTTTGGACTCAAAGGCTTCAAGTTCAACTCTTGTCACTTTCTGACTCTAGGGGATGAAGGGGTTTAATAGGTCAGGAATAGGCTTGATACCTCCCCGAGAATGTAGTCTATACAACAAACTACTAACCTTGTTTATTTTTAAAAAAAAAGAGATAAGACTTGCATTATGTAAGGGAGATGTGCTACAAACTCGGCTAGTGGTGTAAGCCAATGTGACCAACCCAACCGAATTGAACACAACCCAATGGGTTGGATTGGATTAAAAAATCTCAACTTGAACGGTTCAGGTTGGGCCATGAGTTGACACCTTTGAGAACCCAACCTGACCCAACCCAACCCAAACCGACCTAACGTTAACCTTAAAATTCCTTATCCCCTAAAGCCACCGAATCGCAAAACTAACGAAACACCCAAAGTCTCAAATCCAAATTACAACCTTAATGGCCTTCTGCATAAAACCTCTCAACCTTTCTTCTCAACCTTTCTTTTTCTTTGTTTCTTCTTCTTCTTCGATCCACTTTCTCTTCTTTATTTCTTCTTTTTCTACGCTTCTTGTTTTTTATTTATGTTTCGTCTTCTTCCTAGTTTTTTATTTCTTCTAAAGTTTAATTCATCTTCTTTACAAAAAAACTCAAGTCATCTCAACTCGAATCACCTTTCTTGGCTTCCTGTTGTTTGCATCTCTCTTTTATTGTCCTAGGTGTATGTAGGACTATGAATCGACTGAGCACTTGTTTATCTCTTGCTCACTTGTACGACTAATGTTGCAAAAGTGGGTGTTTTGGAAGGGAGGTTCATCATATTGTCTTCCTGCTCCCATTACATTAGCATGACATCCCTAAAACTCTAAAACCCTAAAACCCTAAAACCCTAAATCCTAAACCCTAAACCCTAAACCCTAAACCCCAAAAACCCTACCCAAAAACCCAAAATCCCAAACCCCCTAAACCCCCTAAACCCCTAACCCCTAACCCCCTAACCCCCTAAACCCCTAAAACCCTAAAACCCTAAAACCCCTAAAACCCCTAAACCCCCTAACCCTAAAACCCTAAACCCTAAACCCTAAAACCCTTAAACCCTAAAACCCTAAAATCCTAAAACCCTAAACCCTAAAACCTAAACCGTAAACCCTAAAAACCCTAAAACCCTAAAACTTAAACCCTAAACCCTTAACCCCCAATATAGCATTACTGTGTTTAGTAGCACATCGTAATCTTAGAAAATGAAATAATTTTTATTACAAAAATATTAATTTTGTAAAAAACAATAAAATTGAACATTATTATTATAATAAAATTATTTTTTATTTATATAATAAAATTATTTTTTATTAATACAATAAAATTATTTTTTATTTATATTATAAAATTATTTTTTTAATGTAAGAAATAATTAAAATTTATTATTAAACATTTTAAAAAACAATTTTCAAATAATAAAGTATTTTTTAGTAAAATAATAAACATAATTTTTTTAAAATGTTTAAATTAGTGTTTTTGTCAAAAATAATAAAATTTGTTGTGATGAAAAAATAATAATAGAATAATTTTATTAATAATATTAAGTTAGAATAAAAAATAAATATCAAATAATATAATATTTTTATTAAAATAATAAACTTAATTTTTATTAAAATAATAAACTTAATTTTAATTAAAATAATAAAATTGGTTTTTTTATTAAACATAATAAAATTGGTTTTTTTTATTAAACCTAATAACATTAGTTGTGATGAAAAAATAATAATAAAATTATTTTTTCAAATAATAAAATGAATATTTCATAAAATATAAAAATTCTAATTATTAATAGAAATTATAATAAGAAATAATTTTCAAATAAGAAAATATTTTTATTAAAATAATAAACTTTATTTTTATTAAAATAATAAACTTTATTTTTATTAAAAATAGTAAAATAAGTTTTTTATTAAAAATAATAAAATTAATTGTGATGAAAAAAGGGAAGACTTTCGGTTCTTTTTTTACATGTAGGTTTTTCCGCAGCGAAGTCAATATAGTGGTAGTCCTCCTAGCTAGAAAATATAAGATTCATCTTATGATTTGATTTTACTGTGAATCCTTAGGAACTAGAATATTAGGGAAAGCCCCGTTCCTCAATCGAAAGTAAAATCACCAAGCAAAAGTTATTTTTATTTTCATGTATTTTTATTACAAAATACAAGATTGAAACATCATCTTTCAATCTTTCATATAGTCTTTCAAGTGTTTTTAAGGTTCAAGAATAATTTTGAAACATTGGATAAAGACTTGAGTTTTGAAGAGCAAATTCAACCTATGGAAATGCTCTTAGCGCATTTGCAGCATAAGGAGTTTCCATATGTCACATGGATAACAGAATAAAAAGATCAAAGATTTTTGAAGAAAATGGAAAGACATCCTTTGAGACAACACCGTCATTGTTTCCTCTTTTTTCTTTTTTTTCTTTTTTTTCTTTTTTCAATTTTTTCGAGAACCTATATGTATTTGGAGATAATGAAATCTTCTAATTAAATTCTAAAAATGTTGTTTCCATGGAAACAACCAATAGAAAAACAACTTCCTTAAAAAAGAAAAAAAAATCTATACAAAGGGGGTCACTCAAGGAACCAAGACAACTTTTTCTCCTTTTTTCCTTTCATTTCTATTTATTTATTTAGGTTAGGTTTTATTGGTTTTACTTTTAGTAGTTGATTCAAGCCTTGGGTAAAATAACATTACTCAAATTTTGGAATTTTGTAAGTTCTTTTTTCTTTTAATTAATAAAAATATTTCAATTTTCAATAATTTCCTCCCTCCCTCCCTCTTTCTATACTCAATTTACTGTTATCTTTCTCTCTCTTTCTTTCATTAGAAGTTGATTTAAATTTTTGAATGATTAGATTATGTGTTTAAAATGTTTTCAATTTTTTTCATGTTTTTTCTCTATTAATTGTTATCATCAATCTAAGATTTTAGAGACATTTTTTTTATTATGGGATCAATTAATCTTGTTAAGAGCTACAATTTACTTTATACACTTGTAAGTATTTTCTTGATATATTCAAAAGATCACATCACAGTTTTCATTTCTCGTATCACGGAAAACCCTTTTCGCTCACTTAGCCTTATACCCTTCTAGGGGTAATTTTAGGGGTAGGTTCAGTAGGAATTGGACGATCATATTTGCCTCCACTGTCATTACATTTCAATTTTGCCTATCAAACTTGAGTGTATCAATCAAAAGCAAATGAATCAACTAGTGGTCAAAGCCTCAATTACAGTTTTTTTTTTCCGAATCAGTTGGAAAAAAGAATTACATTGGTCTCTTTCACCCTACATACTACTAGTTCCTCATAATTCCTGAAAAGAAATTAAAAGGAAAGAATACAACCATTATATCATTAGAGGTAAAATGCAACGCATATGATGCATGAGGCCATATGCTTAGGTCTTCCAAAATACCCCACTAGAAATAATTAAAATTTATTATTAAACATATTAAAAAACAATTTTCAAATAATAAAGTACTTTTTATTAAAATAATAAACATAATTTTTTTAAAATGTTAAAATGTTAAAAATAATAAAATGTGTTGTGACGAAAAAATAATAATAGAATAATTTTATTAATAATATTAAGTTAGAATAAAAAATAAATATCAAATAATATAATATTTTTATTAAAATAATAAACTTAATTTTAATTAAAATAATAAAATTGGTTTTTTTATTAAACATAAGAAAATTGGTTTTTTTATTAAAACTTAATAACATTAATTGTGATGAAAAAATAATAATAAAATAATTCTTTCAAATAATAAAATGAATATTTCTTAAAATATAAAAATTCTAATTATTAATAGTAATTATAATAAAAAATAATTTCCAAATAAGAAAATATTTTTATTAAAATAATAAACTTTATTTTAATTAAAAATAGTAAAATAAGTTTTTTATTAAAAATAATAAAATTAATTGTGATGAAAAAAGAGAAGACTTTCGGTTCTTTTTTTACATGTAGGTTCCTCCGTAGATAGTCCTCCTAGTTAGAACGTATAAGATTAATCTTACGATTTGTTTTTCCTGTGAATCCTTAAGAACTAGAATATTAGGAAAAGCCCCGCAATCCAAAGTAAAATCACCAAAAGGTAGGAATTGGGTACGAGAGAATGAAGCTTTTACAATCTGGATGTACTTCCGTCGTTATAATCTGGATGTACTTCTGTGGATCGGTAAGATATATTTAAGGACCTTACGCTTTCGTGTTTCTTTTGTAGATCAATAGATATCTCTGATCGGCGGAGCATTTTGTAGATAGGAATAAGAGGATTTGGAAGGAATTTGGAGGACAACGATCGTGCAGCTGCTAAACCCTCAGATCTCAGTCTGCTCTTCCAGGTATTTCTTTCAAACCCTTCTTTCTGTTTTCTTCTGTTGATCGGTAAGATATATCTAGATTAGACTCGAATCTTCTCCACATTTCTTTCGGACCCTTCTTCTTCCATTTTATTTTGTAGATCGTTTTCTTGACATGGATTGCTTTGCCGTAGTTCTTGGTCCGTAGTCATGGCACATAGTCATCTTTAGCAAGCTAATATGTGGTTGGTTTACTGATAAATGTGTCACTACGATTGTAGGATATAGAATAGTTCGTTGACGAGCTTGATTTGCTAAAATGGATAAATCAGTGAGGTTTAGGTATTTCTAGGTTTTTGTTTGGTATTGGAGTACTGATCAGAGGCAATCAAGGCCAAGTAGTAGCAGCCATGGCCCAAAGTTTGTTAGGAATCTTTTCTTCTGATGTAGCTGAGGCAATTGGAGTCCGATGGGTGTTGATGTTTGCAATCGAAACAGGGAGCCCAGTAGAGATTGTGGAAGGGGATAACCTTTCTGTAATGAAGATGACGGCGGTTGATTTCCACCCTCCTACTGAATTAGGGACCATTATTGAAGACTCTACAAATTTATCAGCTGTTATACATGATGTAGTATTGTTCGAGGCTTGTCCTCATCTATTTTTTTAAAAATTTGAAAATCTTTCTAGTTGCAAAACAAAAAAAAAAATACATTGAAAAATTACAGAGTTGTCATGGCAACAGTTAACTACTTAACTTTGGTGCGTGTAGTTAGTCTAAAAGTGGGTCAGCAGACCAATAGTTCTTTTGAATCTTTCTTTCTGTTTTTACTCTTCGTCAATCAATGAGAAGTATGAAGCGTCTCCATTGTTCATTTCAATTATCATAGATTAGTCTTGTTCGGTGTTTCACAATCTTCTTTGGTTGACTTTGCTACAATGGAGAAATAGGGTTTTTGTAGATATCTCCATTCTTTTCCCCGAATTTTGGTTGTTCCATTGACTTCGAGTCTTTCAGCATTATCTACGACCCACCCTAATCAGCTATTGACATCTCGTCGCAGTCGTCTTTCCAGTTTCAACATTCCTAACGATCTTTAATTGTAATAGCAAAGAAATAGTGCGAAGAATCAAAGTTCCTGGATTTCAAAACTAAGGGCGAGCCAGTTTGTAACAATGCCTGAAGACATGGACATTGTTCGTTCTTCACTTCCAGATCAAGCTTTTTACAACTCCATATCGCGTGGAGGGCCTATCTACTTTCCTGACCTTGTTGGTCCAATCACCAGAGCCGCTGAATTCGAAGCATTGGCATTCGAGGAACTGGAGGTAACTTTGACTTTCAATTTTAGATATATTTTGAAATTTGGTGTTTCCTTACCAAGATTCTATCTGTTTGAGTTACTATTTCGGAGAAAAGAGCGCTCTACAGTACAAATTATATTTGTCTGCGCAAACTTCTCCGTCTCTTCCCTATTTTCTCAATCATTATTATGTTTTTATTTTATTTTATTGAATAATAGTTCATTTATAATTTGATTGTTGCAGAGTTTGAGAGCTGAAGTACTTGTAGATTCTTCTCAAGTATGCGAGGATCACCTTTCGTAAGTCAAGTTTTAGTTTCCTCTGTTTTCCGGATAAGATTTTCCGAATCTATACTTGTTCTATTGTTTGATTGCATTCTTGTTCCAACATAAATCTCATAAGAGGAGGTGCGACTGGTTGGCCGATGAATGCATGCATTAACGGGACTCATTACATGCATTGTTTATATTGCATTCGACGGTAAGTTTTATTTTGAGCAAGTTGTTGATGTGTTCACAGACTTGATGAGCTGAAAGTGTTTACAGAAGAAGAACTGGCAGAGAGAGCGCTTGAGGAAGCGTTCAAGGTTGGTTCATTGATACTTTAGATACAAGAAGCTCAACTATCACTACAAATTTGCTTCTCAAAATATATTACTATTTACTGCAGGATGGCAAACACCACGAGAGTTCATCACCAATTCCAGAAGACCTTTCTAAAAGCACGTGGGTAAAACAAGTGGCCTTTCCCAACTACTAGTTGTTTGTGTTTTGGCTCTGTCTTGACTATTTGACTTTCTATATTTTTTAGTTATTAGAAATTTAACTGCTAAATGACAAAGAAGTCAATTGGGGTTGACATTCAGGATTTAAGATTCATAATCTTTATAATAGACATGAAACACCATATAATAAAGAATACTAGGTAGAAAAGAGCAATTTTGGTTTAACAAAAATCAGATGCTTCTTGCTGTTGAGGAAGTGATTTTAGGCCTCCTGCATACTCATTCAACTCTACATAGCCTTTTCCCAAATACCAACTATATGGGTTTGTTGGTTATATGAATTTGCTTCCTTCATCTTGGTTTATCAAGGACTCAATCTACGAGTATATTGCAAGAGACACTCAAAAATCTAGGACAATTTATTTAGATTACATAAAAATGATAAAGATGGTGTGGAAGAATAAATGAGAAGATTTTTTAATAATTCTAAAGGTTATTGCATCAAATTGGTGTACCAATTTCGAAACATCATTTGTGTTCGACTTAATTCTCGACATCTATCTTTGATGTATTTTAGCTTTAAATTTTAAACCTTGATTTGTTCTCTTTTAACCACCATATAAACAACCTTAGAACTTCAATTGTCCTTCCTACATTGTTGAATTCATCCTATTGTGAACCATGATTCAACTCTCTTTTTTGTTATACTTGAATCCTCTAGCAGCCTAAACAAATTATTAATCAAACTTTAGGTTATCCTACATCAATTTCAATAGGGAGGCAACGATCTTGTACCACTATAACAATTGATTTGTTAAGAGGAGATACAATGTTTTTTCTGCATATGTGAAAAGGCTTTTAGTATTGGGAAAGTGGGCTTCAAAAATTTATTTCATAGGTTTTCATCACCAATATGCTTATACGTGTATTGGTCTGTATTGTTTTAGTTTTAGTTCTTGTGTTATTGGCAACGAAGAAGAAATCATTTTATTTCCCATTTTCCTGTATTTTTTTTTCCAAAGAAACAAGATAATATATATTTTTTAATTTTCAACATTATGTTTTCAGAAGAAAAGATGGTTTTGGGATTTCAAGCAATAATGTCGTCGATGTACCAGGCTCAAGGAAAGAGATAAATAATTATGCATCTTTAGAGTCTGTGAATGGTCCTATTATTGAATCTGGAAAGGTGGATTGCTCAGGAAAAATTGATGAGAATAGCTTAAAGAAGAAGAAGAAGAAGAAGAAGAAGAAGAAGAAGAAGAAGAGGGGAAGAGCCTTTGATAGAAATATTCGTGCCGCCGAACTAGAAGTATGCATATTTTTCCTCTTGCTTATGTCCCACGTTTTTTCCTATGCCATTTTTAATCCTATATTAATACTACAAAAATTAATTTTGATGATGAGCTTAATTTTAATAAGAGATGGGCCAATGACCAAGCAAACTACAAATAGAGGTTGAAGAATATATCATCTAGGATACAAACATTGTTATTGATGCTTATTTTGTTTCTCATCTCAACTCTAGAAAGTCTTTTCCCAACTACATAAGATCGATTGTATGAATTTTGTTTCTCATCTCAACGCTTTCGCCGCTCAACTCTACAACGGGCTTAGTTGACAATTATATTAAAAGTAATTATTCCTTTCTTAATTATTTCGATCCATGTTATTTTAGGTTTTTTCCTCTCCATTATGACCATTAATTGTCATAAACATTTCTAAACATTTTCACTTTTTTTACACTTAATTTGTTAATGTTGTTTCTTTTTTGCCCAAGATTTTGTTTTATAAAGCACCGTAGTCCCAAATTAGTCTTATAAAATTTTCCTTAGAACTTTAATGAGATATGTCAATTATTATATTGGCCAAGAAGCATTCTTCCACGTATTTTATTTCTATGGTTAACATTATTTCCTATTTCTTTCTTTTAATATATAATTGAATCCAAATATCGTAAGTTCTCTCTCCTTGGTAGTCTCTCTACTTTCAATATTCTCCCTCTCTTCATATATATTTCTACTTCAACTAAAATTACATTTTATATATATTTAGTCCTAGTCTTACGGGAGAGATTTGACACAACAGTTAGGATTGTTTCATTGTGACCTAGACCTCTCAATGGCGGGAGCCTTGTGCATTAGGTATGTCTTTTTTTTAGTTTTCTTCTAAATTTTGAACCCTCTTACTTTTAAAATTTTTCTCCAAAGATCTAATATAGTATTTACTCTGGATTTGGTTTCATCACTTTGCACCATGCCATCAACAAGCAATGTATACTACAAAATATTTTTTTGAATTTGTCAATTCATTCATAATTAGTGCTAAATGGTTAGGGTTTGAAGTTGATCTTTTCGTGTTTGAAAGCATAAATTATATTTGTATTTTTTTTCCATGATTGTTTTAAGTCTTTGGTGATTTTATTTAATTGAGATTTGACTATTTTTTTTTCTTTTCTTTAAGCTCTTCTATGTTATTATTAAATGTTTTTTTTTTTTCCTTGGGTAATTGCATATGGTGATACTTAACCTTTGCATTTTTCCATGATTAGGGTAGTTATATTGCAAAAGTGGAGCAACTGGCCAAAATCAAGCAAAAGCAGGATGAAGACAAGGCAGCTGCTAACCTTCATTCATTCAGGTACATCTTTTTCGTTTTGATTACACTAGCCAGCCATTATAGATTATCTTGCTTCTAACATTGGCGTGCTCAACTTTGTTTTCGGTTTGTTTGTGTAGTGGTAGTTGCAAGACTAACGAAAGTTCAATTCAATCCTTAGAGAACATAGAGAGGACGGCATCAGATAGGTCGATAACTTCTACTTCAAAGGTCTGTATACATGTGTTCAATATTAATGCACTTTTCTGGCATTATGATTTATTTGGATAACATGACCTTTGTCAATTTCTAACTCATTTTTTTTTCTTGCTTTTGTGTATCATTTTTTTTTCATATGGTGCAAATATTATCTCAGTGAGAAATTTTATTTCTTGGTATGGCTTTCTTGATCGTATGAAGATATTGTTTCTAGTGGGGTATTTTGGAAGACCTAAGCATATGCCCTCACGCATCATATGTGTTGCATTTTACCTCTAATGATATAATGGTTGTATTCTTTCCTTTTAATTTCTTTTCAGGAATTATGAGGAACTAGTAGTATGTAGGGTGAAAGAGACCAATGAAATTCTTTTTTCCAACTAACTCGGAAAAAGAAAACTGTAATTGAGGCTTTGACCACTAGTTGATTCATTTGCTTTTGATTGATACACAAGTTTGATAGGCAAAACTGAAATGTAATGACAGTGGAGGCAAATATGATCGTCCAATTCCTACAGAACCTACCCCTAAAATTACCCCTAGAAGGGTATAAGGCTAAGTGAGCGAAAAGGGTTTTCCGTGATACGAGAATTGAAAACTGTGATGTGATTTTTGAATATATCAAGAAAATACTTACAAGTGTATAAAGTAAATTGTAGCTCTTAACAAGATTAATTGATCCCATAAGATTTGGACAAACCACTTAAGATTATTTGAAAATGAATCAATAATTATTATATACTCTGTAAGTCAAAGAAAAATAAAAAAATGTCTCTAAAATCTTAGATTGATGATAACAATTAATAGAGAAAAAACATGAAAAAAATTGAAAACATTTTAAACACATAATCTAATCATTCAAAAATTTAAATCAACTTCTAATGAAAGAAAGAGAGAGAAAGATAACAGTAAATTGAGCATAGAAAGAGGGAGGGAGGGAGGAAATTATTAAAAATTGAAATATTTTTATTAATTAAAAGAAAAAAGAACTTACAAAATTTCAAAACTTGAGTAATGTTAGTTTACCCAAGGCTTGAATCAACTACTAAAAGCAAAACCAATAAAACCTAACCTAAATAAATAAATGGAGATGAAAAGAAAAAAGGAGAAAAAGTTGTCTTGGCTCCTTGAGTGACCCCCTTTGTATAGATTTTTTTTGCTTTTTTAAGGAAGTTGCTTTTCTACTGGTTGTTTCCATGGAAACAACATTTTTAGAATTTAATTAGAAGATTTCATTATCCCCAAATACATATAGGTTCTTGAAAAAATTGAAAAAAGAAAAAAAAGAAAAAAGAGGAAACAGTGACGGTGTTGTCTCAAAGGATGTCTTTCCATTTTCTTCAAAGTTCAATATTTGATCTTTTTATTCTCTTGTCCATGTGACATAGGGAAACTCCTTAGGCTGCAAATGCGCTCAGAGCATTTCCATAGGTTGAATTTGCTCTTCAAAACTCAAGTCTTTATCCAATGTTTCAAAATTATTCTTGAACCTTAAAAACACCTGAAAGACTATATGAAAGATTGAAAGATGATGTTTCAATCTTGTATTTTGTAATAAAAATACATGAAAATTAATATGAAGAATTACAAAA
Source organism: Paratinospora sagittata (assembly GCA_035771175.1). Classification (NCBI taxonomy): domain Eukaryota; kingdom Viridiplantae; phylum Streptophyta; class Magnoliopsida; order Ranunculales; family Menispermaceae; genus Paratinospora; species Paratinospora sagittata. Next base: position 34,053,852 of record CM069607.1, read on the forward strand.
AAAAAAAAAAGAGCTTTATGTGAAAACGACATGTAGGACCTTTAAAATAATAAATTATTTTCAACCCTCAAAAGTAAAAAAAAAAATCATCAACAACTTAACTACTAACAAACCATAAGAAAATGTGATGCCAAAGTGAAAAACAAATTCCTAAAAATGCCCTGGTAAAGAGCCTAATATGACCTTAAAAGTCTAAAATTTGACTTAAAGAGATTTCTTCTTGTTTTCTCACTTTTTCTGTTTATTTCAATTTATTCCTAACCTAAAAACACCCAAATTTAGGGTAAAAATATACAAGATTATGTTTTCATCAACCTAGTATACACAATCCAATAACTTTGGGATGGTTTGAGACGGGTTGGGTGGGTCACCCATACATAGAAGAATTATGTCTCACTTATTAAAATAGAAATACATTACCAAAAATTTTGCAACCATGAACGCTGAATATGGAGAAATGCATTACCATAAATTTTGCGACCGCAAAAGATGTAAATGATAAAAGATCAAATTAGGGCTTCAATCTCCAACATGAACTAAAATGGGATTATGACATCAATCTGCAACATTGAGAAGAATAAGTCGGAGATTTTATAATAGAACTAGTTCAAAAAGATGAAAAAGAAGTGAAAGAAAGTAGATGTTGCTAACTTTTTGTTGTTTCAAGTCTACAACGACCATTGACCAACAACAAATGAAAGAGGGCCAAAAATTAAACCATCACCAACAATGAAAAACTCAACGACAATCATGGAATGAAAAGTTAAACATAATTTTCCAAAATTTTATCAAAATTTTCAATCATCAAATAACAAATTAATTGTATTTTTATTAGCACAAAAAATCCATTGAAGTTAGGAAAAATATCAAAATAATTTTTTTAAACTCGAAAAAAAAAAACTATAGTATTGTTTTGAAATTTCCAAACACAAAGTGAAAAAAAAAACCTTAAAATCTTGTTAGAAGATATTCCTGAAAAATAAAAAATATCTGAGTTTGGAGTACAATTTCTTATGTGATGCATGGAAACTAAAGAATTGGTAAAGAAAGAAGGAAAATGAGATTTACCACTCTTGCTATTCATGCAATGAGCGTCAAGTAATATAAATCTTATAAATATTTCGTTAAACCATTATATTTCATATTCTAATGAGTTTCAAGAATGTAGTTATGTTTATTTCAGCATATCTGAAAGAAACATAGATCTTTACAACATTCAAATATAATTCTTTATATTAGTGTCAATTTTTTAAGAAAATTCTCTTTGTCAAATTGGACTTCTCTAAATTAATTTTTTAAGGGACCAAAGTTTAGGGCAAATTCAAAGTTTTGATCCTTTGTGGCAATGATGAGGGAGAAGAGGGAAGAAGGAAGAAAAAAAGCTGCAACAACGAATCAAATAACAAATAAGAAAGAAAAACTTGTTTGGTGACATAGTGAAGTGTGAGTGATACGAGGTAGGGTCAATTTTCAACAACTCTTTAATTTGTTGTCTTAAAGCGTGATTCGACCCAATTTATTCGAGTTATAAAGTTATCAACCAACCTAGCCTAGTTGGCATCATAAACCCAATCCAATCCAATACATTAGGGTCAGGTTACTTGGGTTGATTTGTAGGATGGACACCCCTAATGGGTATATCTGGGTATTTTGGGGGATGCTTCTCTTTGTAAATTTCATTCCTTCTCATGAAACTGATCATTTCATGCTTACAGGAAGCAATCAATGACACTGTCTTGAAATTTTTATTATTGTTGGTGGATTGGAGGTGCCTATGTTGGATTGGAGGTCCACCCAAGCAGGATACCATAAGAAGAGATAAAGACTGGCACTGACCTTCATAAGCAAGTTTTCCTAATATTTCTTTTAATTATGATAACTACGATGAATGTTATTAAGAACCGATATAGATGTTAATATTAGCCTCTGATGGAGTGAAGTGGTGGAAGCAGATTCATGTGGCCGACCCCATGTAGTTGGAAAAAGGCTTGGTTGAGTTGAGTTGAGTTGAGTATTAGGTAAGATAATTAAGCATAAATCATTCAATGGCATATAATAACCGTCGGAGAATATGTGTCTCAACGATAAATTTGAAAGTTTCTGAGAATAAGTGATAATAATCCTTATTTCATGACTCTTCTCAATTACTTGCAGGCCAAGTCGTCAAGTACATATGGATGTGTGGCAGTCTCCTATCCAGAAGTGGTTCTCTGTGTTGAGATTTATTCCAACACTAGGCATTATATTAAGGTATGCGTTTATATTCTTCTCCACATCTAAAGCAGTAGAAGAAAGGATGTGTGCTATTAACTTATTAGTTTAAATAATGTTTTTCCTTTCTTTTCCTTTCTTTTGTTCTTCTTCTTCATTTCTTTTTTTTTTTCTTTTGAATATCTTATGCATGGTCTAATTGACTTAGAGAAATTGTATTTTATATATTTAGAGATTATAGGAGGGTTTTGGAAAAGAAATTAGTTGTGGGGTGTAAGTACATAATGTTAACTTCATCAAGGATAGGAGCAAAATCTATTATCCTTGAAGATTTGCTCCAGGCGCAACCATCTGGTTACATGTAGTTCTAGTAGAGAAGGAAAAATATGCTAACTAATTAGAATCTTCATTTGTTTGAGCGATAGTTTAAACCTGTCATTCATGCCTTTTGCGTTGGGATTTATGCCTAGATAAATAACAATGATAAGGCAAACTTCACAGGTGAGGTGCATAGCTCCAAGCTTAGCATGTTGGCTTCAAACGTAAAGTGCATTATGTGTTTGCTTCCCAATTTTTGGGGTCTTTTTCTGAAAAAAAAAAAATAGCGGAGAACAGCCTGGTCCAAGACGAATTGGTGTTAGTGAGAATGAACTTAATCCTCACCAATATCAATAGTAGTTTATTTGTCAACTCCATGAATTAGGGTGTGCATATGAGTGTAAATGCTTGTCAATAAGGAAAGTTAATAAAAAAAAGGGAAAAAACAGCGTAGTTGCTGGAGTGAAGAAAAGACAAGAATACCTGGTGGTTAATAATTAAATACTCTTATGTTTTCTTTATCCTCTTTAAGTTTTTGTAATGTTTATATAAACCATTTTGGCAGACCCAGGAGTTCTTGGTCCTAGGAAGACAAACCTTAACTGAGCTGAGAGATCAAATATATTGTTTGACGGACCAGCTAATGCACAAAGCCGGGCAGCATGATCCTTCTGGATATTTTCTCATCGAAGTATTCTTGTTATTTCTCTCGTCTTATTATTTCATTTTCCATTTAAAGATTTAACTCATCATTGATTTTCTGCTTTGTAGAATGTATTCTGTAATGATTTGAGAGACCCCTCTGCTATTAATTACAGCGAACCTATATTTGAATGGCTTAGAAACTCTAAGGACGAGGCCCTTGAGAAATGGGAATGGATCCTGTCAGGAGAATTACGGCAGAAGCAGAAGGTGTTGTTCGGGAATGTAACTACACCCCACCTGCCTCAATTCAGATCTGTTGAAATGCATAAAATCCGTTTATGTGACTTGTGGTTTCGACTTGGTGCTGCATATCTCTACTGTCATCAGGTATTACTTGGTTTTTTTTTCAGTACTTAAAACATATGCAGATCCTATGTCTGCAGTAGGATGCTGAATAATTTTTAGCTGGTTTAGTCATTTTATGCAAATACGATTAATGACACCTAGTCCTTGTTTATGCTGTTATCAAAGTGATCAGAGGGACATGAAGGTAATTGATCAATCTAAAGGTTTAAAGAGATTGCTTGTGCTTTAAGAAACATCCAGAGGGCCTTGCACTTAGGGTGTTCTTGGTTAGGTTTGGATCTTTTTTGGACCTAAACCAAAAGCAAACTGAAATTGATCAGTTTTATAGTTTTGAAAACCAAGCTGAATAGATCAAGCACACTTAACCGAACTGAAAACTTTTTGTGTGGGATGACCAATTTGAAAAGTTCAAAATTCACACACTATATTAAAACTGATTGTACACCTAACAATAACATACGAAAAATCGAATGCTTATCCAATCCTCAAATAACAACCCCTAATTTTTTAGTATCCTTCTTATTAGATTAGAGGTAATAGTCCATCCCAGAAAACAACACCAATTTGGAGATAAAGTCCAATTTTTAAACCGTCGTTGCAGAATATCAGCACAATTTAACCTATCATGAGCAATAGTCCATCCCAGAAATTTGGCTTTTGAAGTAACATGAGCTTTACAAATAAAGTCGAGAGGGAACGAAATATGGGAAGAGAAGGAGCTAGAGGAATAACACAAATGATGAATGAAGGATTTAGAAGAAAACTCTCCCGAAGATTTCAAGGGCCACTGAACTCTATCACTCACATCTGACAAGTGAACTCCCTCGAGGATCTCAAGGAAGGAGGATGCATCTGAACGCACACTCTCAGAGGTCTCCCTTCTAAGATGGACTACCACCATCACCCCCCTCCCGAAGAACCAAGAAATCACAAATTGGATGGTAATGTTTTGAAGAAAGCCTATAAATATTTGGAAATAAGTCACAAAATTTAGATGTACCATACCAAGAATCTTCCCAAAATTTGAAGGAGGAACCGTCACCCACATTGAGTCTCACTAATGAAGAGAAGATTGGGTAAAGGGAATGAATGAATTTCCAAGGGCTGCGATAGGTAGCAGTGGAAGACATACTAGCATCTCTTGAGTTCCACTGAGTACCGTGACGGCTCGACACAACAATAGCCCACAGGGAGTTTTTTTTTCCGTAAGGAACCGCCATAGCCATTTTTCCGCCAAAGCTTTGTTTCTTAACACCAAGTTCCCAATCCCCAACCCTCCTTGATCAATTCGTCTAGTAACCAAACCCCACTTCACCAAGCTTCAACCTCTAACTTTGTCGTCTCCCTTCCATAGAAACTTCCTCATCATCCTCTCAATCCTCCAAGCCACCAACTTCGGAATCTTGAACATAGAAAGGAAATAAGTAGGTAATGCTTCCAGAACACTTTTAATAAGGGCTAACCTTCCACCTTTAGATAAGAAACTTCTACGCCAATCGTAGTGCCAGAATGATTTAGATAAGGGGTTCCCCCCAAGTGGTAATTCGAGATAATTTAAAGGCCATTGGCCAATGGTGCAACCACATGAGGAGGCAACTTCCACCAACTTCGCTTCAGACAGGCAAATCCCAGCAACATGACATTTTGCCAGGTTCAACTTCATTCTCGATATCAAACAAAAACCCTGAATGATTCTCAATGTGGAAATGAGGCTTGATCAATCATTTTCCACCAAAACAAGACAATCATCTGCAAACTGGAGATGGGACACTTGGATCTTATCCTTCCCCACTGAGAATCCCTTCACCACCCCCGAATTCCTAGCTCGATCTGTCATACTCCCCAGTACATCTGCAACCATAAGGAAAAGGAAAGATGATAGCGGATAGCCCTGTCTGAGACCCCTAGAACCAATCACTTTTCCCCTGGGTCTTCCATTAATGAAAATAGAATAGGATACAGAGGACAAACATCCATAAACCCACTTCCACCATCGAGTACCAAAGCCTTTCCTACCAAGAACATAGTCGAGAAAATCTCATCGGACCATGTCGTAGTAGGCCTTTTCAAAATTTGTTTTGACGACAATGCCTTCTCTTTTGGTTGCCCTATAGTCTTCAACTGCTTCGTTTGCTATTAAAGAAGCATCATAAATCTGTCTTCCTTTAACGAACGCCATTTGATCTCAGCGACTGTATGATGAAGGACCTCTCTGATTCTTGTTGCTAAGACTTTGGCAATGATTTTGTAAAGGCTGGTGGTGAGACTAATGGGCCTGAAGTCTTTCACTTTCTTGGAGTTAACCTTCTTCGGGATCAAAGCAATATACGTCTCATTAACTGATTTGTTGATCACCCATTGATTGAAGAAATCGTCCATAACCGCCTTGAGATCGAGCCTCAAGTATCCCAATTTTCTTGGTAGAAAGATAAAGAAAAGCCATACGGACCCAGGGCTTTGTCACCATCGCAATTAAAAACAGCTTCACAAATTTCCTCCATCTCAAAGGGCGCTCTAGCCAATCACAATCCGCCCTTGGCAGAGGTCTCCAAGTAATACCATCAATCCCCCACAATCCTCGATAATCCGCCGTGAAAAGCTGTCGGTAGAAATCCACTACTTCCCCCACTACATCATCCACAGAGTCCACCAAGGACCCATCATCCCTTTCTAATTTCATAATAACATTCCGTGATCTACGATTGCTTAGGATTTTGTGGAAAAACTTTGAGTTGGAATCACCCTCCCGAACCCATTTAATTTTTTCTTTTTGAGCTGCTATTCAATCCTCCCGAAGAAGGATTGAAAAGTGTTCCTCTTTAGCATTCCTTTCCTAAGCCATGTTCTCAGACCAATCATTAGTACTCTCCACCTGATCCAGTCTTTTAATGAGAGACTCCAGTTCCACCTTTCTAACCCTATCCCCATCGGCAAAGTTCATACTCCACATTTTCAATCTAAGCTTCAAGCCACCAAGTTTTTGACGGAATGAGTAGCCTGCCCAGCATGCGGCCTCCTCATCCCTCCACCATTCCTTTATAAGATGATGGAAATTGGGGTAAGTGTTTAACCTCAGGGTAACACTCGACCCAGTCATTACCCAACAAGAATCTATCCAATCTACAACAAATTGGGTTGGCTCATAGATTGGACCAGGTGACATTTGAGTTTAGTAATGGCGAATCCCACAGCTGAAGCTCATGAATAAGGCCGTCGAATTCAATCATTCCACTAGTAACTCTACTGCTGTTAATTTTTTCCCCAACATTTTTTACCACATTAAAATCTCTACTGCTGTTAATTTGATCCACATAAGCCACTCAACGCTTGCTAGCTTCTCCCAGAACCGTTGCCTCTCAGAGTCTTTGTTAGGCCCATACACACCGGAGAGCCAAAAACCACTTTTATCCTTCTCCTTGATTAGGACAGTAACTGAAAATTCCCCCACAAGGCTGTCCATAACCTCCATCTTCCTGCTATCCCAAGCAACCACAATACCCCCTGCAAAACCGTAACCTAGAAGCGAAACCCATTCGAGGAAACGAGATTGCCAAACACCACTCATAAAATTTCGATCAATACTGTGCAGCCACGTTTCCTAAAGCAATATAACGTTCGGCCTGCACCCCCCAATGACTTTCTTGACTGCTCTACGCTTCATCTTGGAGCCATAACCCCTTACATTCCAAGAAAGAATAATCATAGCGACCAAAGAATCCCAAACAACCACAACGACCAACACACCATCATCACAGGCTGGATCGCCTTGGTTCCCCTTCAAAAGGAACTTCATCTTCTGGATACTCCTCCATTCGAGAGAGCTTCATAGTCGCCTTCTTCAAAACTCCCAAAACCTCATCAATCAATTGTTCTGCAACCCCAGCCTCCTTTCCCAACTTTGCTAAGTGGCGAGAAGAGGCTTCCACAAATCTTCCACGGTACCCCGGAATACTCAAGGAGGTACTAGTATGAATACCCTTGCCCAACTTGTTCGGTAACCCCATAGAAGGAGAATGAGAAGAAGGGGGAGGAATGAGGGGGGCGGTAGAGGGAGGATGAGGATGAAAGCTCATATTAGAATTAATCAAATTTAAAGGACATACCTGCTCAGGACGATCCTCTTCACCTCCAGCATCACCATTGTTGACTGGAGCATCAACCTCGTCAGCTATATAGGATGCCTCTGTTGAGTTGTCTTCGTGATCACTCGAGCCATCCACAAAGGTGTTCAATACAAATCCCCCGTCAGAAAAACCACCATCCTCGTCCCCCTCCGAATCCGACAAGGGCCAACTCTGCGCTCGTTTGCATGGAGTCAACAGGATTGGGCTCCGTTCCTTCGACACTTGTGAAGGCGGAAGAGTTCTTCTCCTTCTCTAATACACCTTTGGGAACGAGCAGCCTTGAGTCGTATCTCTTCCTTTTCGAGCGTCGAAGTTGTTGTCCCATAGGGCAGACTATCCAGCAACTACCTCCCCTTTTTTAGGAATTTTAAGATCCAAGCCCAACACCCCACTTGAAACGTTGGACCTTTTAGTAATAGGTTCAGATCCACATGCCATGATGGACCCACTGGAAAAAGCCCGAGATCCATCAGAGGGAGCCTCCTGGGCTTGTGACTGGGAATGGGTCTCCCAGAGGTCCATCTCCCCCCAAGCTCTGAAAACAGTTTGGCAAGGGCAGGCCCACCCCATGTCTTCTGCCATCCACATCACGTGACGTGCCATCCATCTGTCACCTGTTACAACGAATCACACTTTGTGATATCTTGACAGGTACGTCCGTCACCTGACTCTGCATGCGCAACAAGTCATTCGTGCCAGACCTGGACGACTGATGGATGACAAGCCCCTCCTTCACCTGCCGTTCGTATTCATCATCTCTGGCAAGGTTGCCGCCACCGAAATCTTTGGAGTCTCGGACATCTTCGTCATTCCCTTCGAGATCCATCATCAATTCGTCACCAACATCACCAAACATGATCCTTTTTCGGCATGCCATCCCCTCCAACTCTGGCGACCATGGCCTCGACAGATCGAAGATCCTTAGGCTCTGGCTTTCATTCTTGATCTGCAGAACAATGTTTTCAGGAAGAAAACCATCCTTCCCGCCTCGCATCTTTAACCTAGCCATGTCCAACATCGAGCCACTGGCAGATTCGTGAAAAATTTCCTGTAACCCCCCACACTTCTCACCTACTTTCTTAAGAGTCTCGAATGTCCATGTTGCAACCAGAATCCCTTCAACCTCGATCCAACTATTTTGGCACTGAATTTTACGTTCCTTCCATTGGAGCTCTGACAACCAACTCTTGAACTCCACCACTGAACTGAAGGCCTTCATCTTCCCACCAAGCAGTCGCGACTTTTCGCTACCATCAATACATTGGAAGACAGCCCGATCAACCCCCAAGAAGATCAACGTCACAGCACGACCTAGGGCATTCTGAAGTTCTGCTTTAATATCGTCCCACTAATCCTCAGACGATTTACAAAAGACTACCACATCCATCGATACAGAATGTGTAGAAACCGTCCTTAACCCCGTGTTCGTCCCACTGTACCTCTAAGAAGTCGCCATCGCCACCATACCGTTCGTAACCGAGACCTTCTTTCTCCACTCTTTTTCAGCTTCAGGCTTATAATTGCCCTTATCTTGCCATTTTGATTTGTTGCCATCTTGTTTCAATTTGGAGCTAAATGTCCCCGTACTCTTCCTGGCAGAGAATGTCGACAAGCATCTCCCAAAGCTACCCCATCCTTTTGACCTTCCTTCCTTTGGCAAAAAAATTGAGAACTGACAACCTCCTGCTATCTTCGTTATCCTCAAGAAACCACCACCAGCATTGGCGAGGGTCTCGATCAGCACCACGAAGTTATGGCCCCTAAAAACCCTTTTAAAAGATCCGTTCGATCTCGCCATCCCAACGTCGTCCAAAAGCTTCAATATCCATGTGACCAACCCCATTTCAAGCTCCAATGAGAATCTTTTTGACGCCGTGAACTCCCCAATCCTGATGGTTACTCCATCCAAGCTCTGTGAAACACGAAATTTTTTTCGAGACACTCTAAAAGATTGTCTGGACGACTCGTCAAAGCGTAAGAAGGAAGACCTCGACCGACCTTGGACGTGCTTCTGCAAGTCCCTGTCTTGATAATCCGACCTTCTAAAATCTTGCCGGCGTGACTGATAGCGACGGCCTAAAACTCGTTTAGGTCGACGCTCTCTTCCTTGCGTGAAACCCATTTTGTCTTTCCAACCAAATCTTAAAATATAGACAAAAGAAATACTTCATAAATGGTGCAGATGCAGCAATAATTTTGTTACTTGGAGCCTTGGAAGAGGCCAATGGTGTGGTGTTGCAGCAGCACCATTTGCTTGGAACATTGGAAGAGCACAACCCATGGCCATGAACTAGTGAAGGGGTACTATGCTGTTGCTTGGAGTCTTGGAGGGGGGCAATCATGAACTGGTGAAGACTCTAACCACCACCACTTCCAAGACCATTGCTTGAAAGGGGGTGGTGGTGGTCAGAGACTCACAGTGATAGAACTAGACATTTAGAGGAGGGCATGATTGTTAGAGAGCTAGATATGAAAATCTAGAATAGGGTGTCACTAAACAAAAAGACTAGGAAGCTTGGAAGGGGGAGGGTGATGTTGACTACCTAATTGCAAGAGTCAGTGCATGATTTATTTATTTTTCCCTTGATGTTGTTGTGATTGCAAACGAGGCAGTAGAGGATTATCTAAAGCAAAAATTAGAAGGGGTGGTATTCTAAATAGATTTTGCAAAGGCCTATGACTCAGTGGATTGGGACTTCCTAGACTTTTCAATGGAGGGGAAGGGTATGGGCGTAAGATGGAGGAAATGGATTCGTAGTTGCCCGAATTCAGTTGCATATTCTGTGGTGATTAATGGAAGGCCTAGAGGTAAGTTTGCGGCAAAGAAAGGCTTGAGACAAGGTGACTTGCTCTCCCCCTTCCTATTTACTTTGGTAGCCGATGGCTTGGAAAGATTGGGATAGAGTGAGGCAATGTTCTGTTATTCGGGGGTTTAGGATTGACACTAAGGAGGTGGAAGTGTTTTGTTTCAATATTTCAATGACATCTTCCTATATCTACAGGGTTCGGAAAGTAAAGTGATGGAAGCCATTCACATTCTCCAATGCTTTTGCATGATTTCAGGGTTGAGTTAATATAGCAAAATATCAAATGGCTAGGATTAATATTGATCAGAATGTCCTCTTGCGGTTGTGTGATAGGGGTGTAATCAGGTTGGGTCGGGTCGGGTTTTGGTGCAAACACCATTTAAACCATGAAAAGAATATGATTAAGTCTTATTTGATCAGGACCTTTGAAAGATGTATCTTTGATGCTAGATGTGAACCACAAACACCATGTAAACCATGGAAAGAATATGATTAAGTCTTATTTGATCAGGATCTTTGAAAGATGTGCTTAAAGCATCAAATTTTAGCATCTTGAAGCTTGGCATAACAGAAGAGATGTGTACTTCTATAAAAAATTATTATTCATTATATCCACATGTACCATTGTTAACATAATCGATTGGCATTTTTGCAGGGGGATTGTAAGCATACTATTGTTATTAGGGACATGAGGTTGCTCCACCAAGATGATGTCAAGAATCGTGCAGCTTATCCAGTGCTCACATTTCGGCAAAAATCTCGTTTACAGAAATGCTGTGTCTGCAGGATTTATCGAGCTTCAAAGGTAACTGTGGATGACAAATGGGCCCAGGAGAATCCGTGCTATTTCTGTGACAACTGCTATTATCTTCTTCACTATAACGAAGATGGGACTCTTTTATATCATGATTTCACTGTATATGATCATCATAATGAGTAGTGTAGGAGGATATCAATTGGAGCATACTACAATGAATGCCGTGGATAAAGATTACTGTAGTCATTATATATTAGAATTCTAAGTAGAGCTATTTATTTGATAGCAATTGAGAAATGTTAAATTCTTAGAATCCTTAGTAAAGTTATTTGTTTCACGCATAGAGCCGTTCAATGTTGCCCCATCCTCTACCTAACCAGACCCAATCAATATGAACTTTAATGGTTACAAGGAAAGCGTTACAAGCAACAAAGAGCATTTCTTATATGGTCTCCCAATTTATTTGAGGTATGGAGTAAATGAATTGGAAAGATTATATTTACACTGCAAGGCAAGGAAAACCAAGCCTATTATTCTTGGCCATTGTATCTCTGCATCCAGATTCAACCAGGATTTCTTCCCTCCCTTCGCTATTCATCAATTTCCTAGTCTCATTTGTCACCCCTTCCACTTCCTTGACAGAAGCACCACCACAATGCTCTGGTTTCAACTCAAAGAAATATTCAGCAAGCCACCTGCCCAACTCTATACTAACATATACCCTGCATGCCCCACCTAAAATGCCCCCCAGACCTTGGCATTTGGTTCATTTGGCAAGCCTTTAAACTCCACGGCCTCTGAGAGAAAAAAAAAAAAAAAAAAAAAGGGAAACTCAGCATGTTTGTTGGCCTAAAATCCTGAGAAAACATCTCAATTGAAGTACCTTGACCCACTTATCGACTATCCCACTATAACAACCAGACAAATTGTGAGGTAGGATGCTATGTCAGAGTCAACACCTCTCTACCCCTCAATTGTGTCAAAGAGATAAGTATTTCACCTTACATTTGGTAACCCAATATAATGTTCTTTCTTACTCCACTAGTATCCTACTAGCTTCCTCCCATTTCCCTGCTTCTGCATAGATATTAGAGAGAAGAATATAGCAGCTACAATGCTCTGGTTTCAGCTCAAGGAGATGCTCTGTAGCCCACCTTCCCAACTGTACATTGCCGTAGACTTTGCATGCCCCAAGCAATGCGTCCCAAACATTTTCATCTGGTTCAACTGGCAACCCTCTGTTCTGCAGCCTCTTCCACAAGGCCAGCACGCCCAAGAAGATCAACCATGCATGCATAATGCATGTTTGTAGGCTTGATATCCCGGGAAATCATGTCACTGAAATATTTTACCCCTGTTTCAGCCAGCCCACCATGACTGCACGCGGATAAAACAACAATGTAGGTAATTGAGTCAGTCAACACCTCCATTGTTTCCAGTGCCCCGCCCGCACTTGGGGGGCATAGACCGCCACAGCAACACCTGTATCATCTCAGCATCTGCATTGGCTGGCAGGGACAACAATCTTAATATCAATTCCAAAGAGACCCTCTTGGATTAGAGGTGTTTTAGATTTACCCCCTTGTCTTTGCCCTTTTCATGCCTAGACTGTTGTTGAATGGCGATACAGAACCTGACATGTGTGAGCCTTCATCACGCGGAGTACCATTCAGCATTGCTAGCTCTCGCAGTTGTTGTTTCTTGATGAAATCTTGAGAATCGTCCTGTATTAGAATAGAACAGAATTGCCAATGAGCAATGGGAGCCATACCAAAAGAACAATCCATCTTATAATATAATTGAGTTGATCCGGTGTAGAAAAGGGAAACTTACCACAGGTTTCAACAAATCTTCAAGGATCTCCCATGCTTGCATCAGCTGAGCATCAATTATTTCAACAGGCAGTTCTGCCTCTACAAGTATATGGAGAGGCTCATATCCTGGTTTCCCCCTCATCGTCTCTTCCTGCCATAAGCAAATGACCAAATGAATAGAACAAAACTATGACATTAAAATAAATTATCTCCAATGCATGCTATTTACTAAGTGTACAAAGCAATTCATTTTAATTCACCCAGGATCATACCAAGCTTTAATGTGAGTATTAGCTCATATACACTGTTGGAAAATCTTCCTGCAAATTCTTACCTTTTGGTTCAGAGGTGATTCAATATGATACCAGAGCTCAGGATGGTCTAAGATTTTTCCCATTTATCCGTCTGGTATTCATTTGTTCACATGCATTTTAGAGGGGCGTTAGTGCTAACTGACTACTGTAGGAGCCTCATCCTGTAACCTATAGAGCTTTTGGATTCTTAGATAATCCAACTCACTGAGATACCACTAAATGAATGCTATGTATGTATGTATGTATATACATATTAATTCTTGAACTCTCATGGTGTTCGTCATCCTGCAATAAACGATAATATATTTTGAGAAGCATATTTGTAGTGATAGTTGAGCTTCTTGTATCTAATGTATCAATGAACCTACCTTGTGTTGTGCGGAATCGTGGTAATGTATGAAAGAAAAAATAAGACAACAAATTTAACGTGGTTCGGCAAATTGCCTACGTCCACGGGAGACAGCAAACTTGTATTATCAGAGAATATAAACTACACCCTTAGGTGAATTTTACAGATTAGATCTCTTAAATAGATCTCTCAGAATAGAACTCTCTGACTCTCAGGAATGAATTTTGAAGAATGAAGTTAAGCTCTATTTATAGGTGTAATCAGGGGTAAAAACGTAATTATAAATATATTATTTTAATATATTTATATTTAAATTCAAAATCGGCAGGGGGCGGGCGGCGGCTGCTTTCGGCGCGTGGCGGCTGCTTTCGGCTTGTCTGCCACGCCTCTTTCTTGTCTGCCACATGTGAGTGGTCCCCACAAATCTCCACCTCCACCTCATGTGGAACAGGGCTCCTCCATACCTGCAATCTCTCTACAGATAGCAAGCTTCTTTAAAAACTGTTGCTGCCTCCATTAGTGCCCTTAGGCACTCCGAGCTCATGAGATGTTGATCAAGTCCAAACAATGTTGGAACTTGATCCCTGTAACCACCTTTGTAAGCATATCTGCGGGGTTATTTGCAGTCTTGATCTTTTGCAGAAGAATACTCCCTTCTTCTACTATTTCTCGAACAAAATGAAAACGAACATCAATATGCTTCGTTCGACTGTGATGAACTTGGTTCTTTGCCAAACAAATTGCACTATGGCTGTCGCAGAAAACTTCAACATTCTTCTGCACAATTCCCAAGTCTTTAGTCAATCCATGAAGCCAGATTGCTTCCTTGAAAGCTTCCGTTACTGCCATGTACTCTGCCTCTGTAGTAGACAAAGCAACTGTTGACTGTAGTGTCGATCTCCAACTCACTGGTCCTCCTGCCATAGTGAAAACATAACCAGTAGTAAATCTGCGCTTGTCAAGATCTCCAGCATAGTCCGAATCCACATATCCGACTAGATGCTTACAACTCTTCGAATCTCTCTCGAACTTTAAACCAATATCCACAGTACCATGAATATACCGTAGAATCCACTTCACTGCTTGCCAGTGGCCTTTACCGGGGTTGTGCATGTAACGACTTACCATACTTACAGCATGTGAAATGTCAGGTCTGGTACACACCATAGCTTACATCAAGGCACCAACTGCATTTACATATGGAATGTTCTCCATTTGCTTCTTCTGATCCTCAGAATTGGATGACATTGATGAACATAGCTTGAAATGTGGTGCCAATGGTGTGCTCACAGGTTTTGTGTCATTGCCAATGCCAAAAGTTTGAAGAACTTTCTTCAAATACTGAGTCTGAGTCAAACAGATTGTGCCTTTTGGGTCTGTCTCGAGTTATCTCCATTTCGAGAATTTTTCTGGCCTCTCCAAGATCCTTCATTTCAAACTCTGAGCTCAATTGAGCCTTCAGCTTGTTGATCTCCACCTTGCTTTTAGATGCGATTAACATATCATCTACATATAAAAACAAGTAGATAAATGTACCATCTTGAAGTTTGTGATAGTAGACGCAATGATCAAACTGACTCCATGTATATTTTTGCCCTTGGATGAAGCTGTCAAATCACTTGTACCACTGTCTCGGTGACTGCTTCAGGCCATACAGTGACTTGCTCAACTTGCAAGCCCAATTCTCTCTTCCTGGTACTTTGAATCCATCTGGTTGAGACATATATATCTCTTCTTCCAAATTACCATGCGGAAAAGCAGTTTTGACATCGAGTTGGGCTAACTCAAGATCAAACTGTGCAACCAAAGCCAATAATATTCGAATTGACGAATGCTTAACAACAGGTGAGAATACCTCATTGTAGTCAATTCCTTCCTTCTGAGCGTAGCCTTTTGCTACCAGTCTGGCTTTGTATCGGATATCATCTGTGCTGGGAGAGCCTTCCTTTTTAGCGAAAACCCATTTGCGGCCAATTGGTTTCTTTCCTTTCGGAAGTGGAACCAACTTCCAAGTCTGATTCTGATGGAGTGATTTCATCTCCTCATTCATTGCCATTTTCCACTTATCACTTTCCATACTCTGAATAGCATCTTTGTAATTGTATGGAATATCATCTCCGGTGACTGGAAATGCATATGCAACCATGTCAGTGTACCGAGCAGGTTTGCGGATTTCTCTTCGTGGTCGACTGGTGGCAATTGACTCTGGTTCTTGACTGATGTCTGGTCCTGGAGCCTCCACCTCAACTGAGATTTCCTCTTCTTCTTCTTCAGGATGGTTGGATATCTCTGCTGACTTGCTAGGAGTTACTGGAATATCTAACTCCACCTGCTGAGGCAAATCTGGATCGCGATTTTCTTTGTCAGAAACTGTATGCTTTAACATCCCAGATTCATCAAAAGTTACATCTCGACTTTTTACAATTGTCTTTGTATCAGGGTTCCATAGTCGGAAAGCCTTAACTCCTTCACTAAAGCCCATGAAAATCGCTTTCTTGGACCTAGGATTCAGTTTGGATTCTTTCACATGGAAATATGCAGTGCATCCAAAAATGCGCAGAGAATCATAATCTGAAACGGGGTGTCCAGACCATACCTCCTTAGGAGTTTTGCCATCTAGTGCTGTTGCAGGAAGTCGATTGATGATATGAGAGGCATATGACAAAGCTTCAGCCCAAAATGCCTTGCTCAGTCCAGAATGAGATAACATGCAGCGAACTTTATCTACCAAAGTACGATTCATGCGTTCAGCAACACCGTTTTGTTGTGGCGTGCCTGGGACTGTGAAATGTCTGACAATCCCTTCATTCTCACAAAATTTCTGAAATGGGTCTGACTTGTATTCTCCTCCATTATCAGATATGAGCCTCTTAATCTTCCTTCCCGTTTGGGTTTCTACCATTTTCTTCCATATAAGAAAGATATCTAGCACTTCATCTTTATGCTTCATGGTATAAACCCAAACATAGCGTGAGAAATCATCAATGAAAGTAACAAACCAACGTTTACCGCCCAATGAAGCATTTTGAGAGGGTCCCCAGACGTCGGTATGAACATAATCTAATGTTCCTTTTGTGCGGTGGATGGCAGTTCCAAACTTGACTCTCGTCTGCTTGCCTAAGATACAGTGCTCGCAGAAGTCAAGTTTCCCAGTTTTTGCACCTTTCAGAGAACCTTGCTTTATCAAGGTTTGAAGAGCCTTCTCTCCAACATGTCCGAGCCGCATGTGCCAGTCGGGAAGTGTCCGATGAAACATCATTAGAATTGGTGCAAGCTGAGACACTTCCGATTACTGTGTGTCCGTCAAGGAAATAAAGATTTCCTTTCTGAGTACCCTTCATGGCCAAGAATGCTCCACGTACAACCTTTAGGACTCCACCTTCAATGGTTACCTTGTAACCGCTGGAATCAAGGACTCCTAAGGATATCAGATTTTTCTTCAGATCTGGAACATATCTGACGTCCGTGAGCCGTCTTGCTGTACCGTCATGCATCTTGAGGCGTATAGTTCCAATACCTTTTGTGTGGCAGGTATTTTTGTTGCCCATGACCACGACTCCTCCATCGAACTCATCCAATTTTGAGAACCAATGGCGATTCGGACACATATGATAGGAACATCCGGAATCTAAAATCCATCTATCAGACTGAATGTCTATAGATGAAACTAAGAATGCAGAATCTTCTTCAGCCTTCTGTGCCACATTTGCATCTGTCTTGCCCTTATTTGGACAATTTTTCTTTCAGTGCTCCTTTTGGTGACAATAGGCACATTCATCCTTTGCAAGACGTTGACGTGATGAAGGTCCTTTTGACTTTGAGCGAGATCGGCCTCGCCCACTGGATCTATCAGATCTGTTGTTAGCCCTGCCTCTGGACACCGTCAAGGCTGCTGGTGATGCTTCCTTGTGATCGCGTTGGTCCTTCCTTCGATACTCGTTGTTCACCAAAGCATTTGAAACATCACTGAATTTAACCTCATCTTTACCATATAGCAAAGTTGTTGTTAAATGTTCATAACTTTCAGGCAAAGAGTTTAACAACAATAGTGCCTTATCCTCATCAAGAGGGTCAACATCAAGATTTAGTAGATCAGCAAGAATCTTGTTGAATTTATCAAGATGCTCACTCATGGGAGTACCTTCCTTGTACTGAAAACGATAGAGCTTCTTCTTCAGGTAGAGGCGGTTTTCTACGCTTTTCGTCATGTATTTGTCCTCCAGTTTCTTCCAGAGACATATTGCCATAGTCTCTTTCATGACAAAGTACTTCTGATCTTTGGCCAAGCAGAGTCTGATTGTTCCACAAGCTTGACGATTGACGAAATACCAATCATCATCGGACATATTCTTGGGCTTGGTTTCCAAGGCGATATGTGATCCTTCCCGGAATAAGAGATCTTGAACTTCGCATTGCCACATGCCAAAGTTGTTGGTGCCGTTGAATTTTTCCACCTCGAACTTTGCGTTGGACATCGAACTTCTTTGCCAAGGCCTGCTTGTGTTTGGGATTTCCTCCGCCATTTAGACCGAAGATATTTATGACGCCGAAAAGTGCTTGAAAAATGATAAACAACTCCAACTAAGCTATATCAATAACTTAGGAGCTGAATCTGCAGAAACTGATTGCACGGTTGCGTCCGGAACGGTCGAAAATGGTAGAAACGAGTCTGACTTTGCTAAAATCAGATGAAAAATGAGCAGGATATGATTGGTCAACCGGTTATGATGAATAGTATCGGGCTGAATGCGGACTGGGCCTAAGGACCAGTGGCGGGCCGATAAACAGAGACGGGCCGAAAACAGGCTGGGCCATGAATAGTGATGGGTCGAAAACAGGCTGAGCCGTCTTGCTGTACCGTCATGCATCTTAAGGCGTATAGTTCCAATACCTTTTGTGTGGCAGGTATTTTTGTTGCCCATGACCACGACTCCTCCATCGAACTCATCCAATTTTGAGAACCAATGGCGATTCGGACACATATGATAGGAACATCCGGAATCTAAAATCCATCTATCAGACTGAATGTCTATAGATGAAACTAAGAATGCAGAATCTTCTTCAGCCTTCTGTGCCACATTTGCATCTGTCTTGCCCTTATTTGGACAATTTTTCTTTCAGTGCCCCTTTTGGTGACAATAGGCACATTCATCCTTTGCAAGACATTGACGTGATGAAGGTCCTTTTGACTTTGAGCGAGATCGGCCTCGCCCACTGGATCTATCAGATCTGTTGTTAGCCCTGCCTCTGGACACCGTCAAGGCTGCTGGTGATGCTTCCTTGTGATCGCGTTGGTCCTTCCTTCGATACTCGTTGTTCACCAAAGCATTTGAAACATCACTGAATTTAACCTCATCTTTACCATATAGCAAAGTTGTTGTTAAATGTTCATAACTTTCAGGCAAAGAGTTTAACAACAATAGTGCCTTATCCTCATCAAGAGGGTCAACATCAAGATTTAGTAGATCAGCAAGAATCTTGTTGAATTTATCAAGATGCTCACTCATGGGAGTACCTTCCTTGTACTGAAAACGATAGAGCTTCTTCTTCAGGTAGAGGCGGTTTTCTACGCTTTTCGTCATGTATTTGTCCTCCAGTTTCTTCCAGAGACATATTGCCATAGTCTCTTTCATGACAAAGTACTTCTGATCTTTGGCCAAGCAGAGTCTGATTGTTCCACAAGCTTGACGATTGACGAAATACCAATCATCATCGGACATATCCTTGGGCTTGGTTTCCAAGGCGATATGTGATCCTTCCCGGAATAAGAGATCTTGAACTTCGCATTGCCACATGTCAAAGTTGTTGGTGCCGTTGAATTTTTCCACCTCGAACTTTGCGTTGGACATCGAACTTCTTTGCCAAGGCCTGCTTCTGTTTGGGATTTCCTCCGCCATTTAGACCGAAGATATTTATGACGCCGAAAAGTGCTTGAAAAATGATAAACAACTCCAACTAAGCTATATCAATAACTTAGGAGCTGAATCTGCAGAAACTGATTGCACGGTTGCGTCCGGAACGGTCGAAAATGGTGGAAACGATTCTGACTTTGCTAAAATCAGATGAAAAATGAGCAGGATATGGTTGGTCAACCGGTTATGATGAATAGTATCGGGCTGAATGCGGACTGGGCCTAAGGAACAGTGGCGAGCCGATAAACAGTGACGGGCCGAAAATAGGCTGGGCCGTGAATAGTGACGGGCCGAAAACAGGCTGGGCCGTGAATAGTGATGGGGCCGAAATAGGCTGGGCCTTGAATAGTGACGAGCCGAAGCGGGCTCGGCTGAGATTGGTCCGGATGAACAGTGACGGGCCGACTCGTTGGACCGAAATGAACAGCGTAGATTTTTGGGCTGGGCCACTAGATGAACAGTGAAACTGGTGTGGGCTGGACTGCAGGATGAACAGTGCAGGATCTGGATGCTGGGGTCGGATGAACAGTGCCTGTATGAACAATGTCGGCGAATGCGGTACAGGGATCAAACTTTGATCGGCTCCTGGGGACTCGTTTCTTGTCCGTTTTTCTCGCCGTTTGTTGCGTTGGGCTCCTGGAAACAAGAGCTACCTCCACGGGTGATCAGAAAACAGTTCCGATCACTTTTACAGAAACTCGAAATTTCGACGCAGTCTCGAAAAAATTCGACAGTGCCTGTTTTTCTTCCAAAGCCTCACCTTGGCTCTGATACCAATTTGTTGTGCGGAATCGTGGTAAAGTATGAAAGAAAAAATAAGACAACAAATTTAACGTGGTTCGGCAAATTGCCTACGTCCACGGGAGACAGCAAACTTGTATTATCAGAGAATACAAACTACACCCTTAGGTGAATCTTACAGATTAGATCTCTTAAATAGATCTCTCAGAATAGAACTCTCTGACTCTCAGGAATGAATTTTGAAGAATGAAGTTAAGCTCTATTTATAGGTGTAATCAGGGGTAAAAACGTAATTATAAATATATTATTTTAATATATTTATATTTAAATTCAAAATCGGCGGGCGGCGGGCGGCGGCTGCTTTCGGCTCGTGGCGGCTGCTTTCGGCTTGTCTGCCACGCCTCTTTCTTGTCTGCCACATGTGAGTGGTCCCCACACCTTGAACGCTTCCTCAAGAGCTCTCTCCGCCAGTTCTTCAGTAAACACTTTCAGCTCATCAAGTCTGTGAACACATCAACAGTGTGCTTAAAATAAAAACTTACCGTCGAATGCGATATAAACAATGCATGTAATGAGTCTCGTTAATACATGCATTCATCGGCCAGCCAGTCGCACCTCCTCTTATGAGATTTATGTCGAAACAAGAATGCAATTAAACAATAGAACAAGTACAGATCCGAAAAATCTTATCCAGAATAGTAACTCGTAACTCAAACAGATAGAATCTTGGTAAGGAAGCACCAAATTTCAAAATAGATCTAAAATTGAAAGTCAAAGTTACCTCCAGTTCCTCGAATGTCAATGCTTCGAATTCGGCGGCTCTGATGACTGGACCAACAAGGTCAGGAACGTAGATAGGCCCTCCACACGGTATGTAGTTGTAAAGAGCTTGATATGGAAGCGAAGACCCGAACAATGTCCATGTTTTCGGGCATTGTAAACTAGTTTGCCCTTAGTTTCGAAATCCAGGAACTTTGATTCTTGAAATTCGCACTATTTCTTTGCTATTACAATTAAAGATTGTTAGGAATGTTGAAACTTGAAAGACGGTTGCGACGAGATGTCGATGGCTGATTAGGGCGGGTCGTCGATAATGCTGAAAGACGCAAAGCGAACGAAACAACCATAATTCAGGGAAAGGAATGAAGATATCTACAGAAATAGGAGAAGAAAAGAGTGCGCACGGCGCAAGAGCGAGAAAGAGAAAAAAGGGAGCGGGAGAATGAATCGGCTGTGCTTCCCGCTAAAGCCTAAGGAGGCTTTAAATAGCCAGTAAACCAAAGTCGCCGATTGGAGCTAGGAGCAGGTTTTGTTGCGACTTGCGACCCAAGAGTTCACAGTCTGATGAAAATTATAATACCAAATAAATATAAATGAATCGGCTGTGCATTGCACTAATCTTAAGAGAGCTTTAAATAGCAGTAAACCAAAGTTTTCGACTGGAGCAAGGAGCAGATTTCGGTGCGAGTCACAGTCCAACAAAAATTACAAAACAATTTGTAATTTTCGTCGGTGACTCTTGGGTCGCAAGTCGCACCGAAATCTCTGCTCCCCGCTCTAGTCAGCTTTGTAAATTACAAATTACAAAGCTGACTGGAGCGGGGAGCAGAGATTTCGGTGCGACTTGCGACCCAAGAGTCACCGACGAAAATTACAAATTCGTCGGACTGTGACTCGCACCGAAACCTGCTCCTTGCTCCAGTTGGTAACTTTGGTTTACTGGCTATTTAAAGCCCCCTTAGAATTTAGCGCGAAACGCAGCCAATTCATTTATATTTATTTGGTATTGTATTTTTCGTCGGACTGTGACTCTTGGGTCCAAGTCGCAACGAAACCCACTTTTTGCTCCCGTTGGCAACTTTGGTTTACTGGCTATTTAAATCCTCCTTAGGCTTTAGCACGAAGCACATCTGATTCATTCTCCCGCTCCCTTTTTTCTCTTTGTCTCACTTGCGCAGTGCACACACTCTTTTCTTCCCCTATTTATGTAGATATCTCCATTCCTTTTCCCAAATTCTGGTTGTTCCATTGGCTTCGAGTCTTTCAGCATTATCTACGACTAGCCCTAATCAGCCATCAACATCTCGTCACAGTCGTTTTTCCAGTTTCAACATTCCTAATAATCTTTAAGGGTGTGTTTGGTACTTAAAAAAATAGTGATTTTTTTTAGGAAAGTTTATTTTTCCATATTTGGTTGGCAAAAAAGCTGAGAAAAAGTTTTAAAAAAATTTCTGGGCCCATCAATTTTTTAACTAGGGGGTAAGAAAAAAAGTTTTTTTACATTAATTAAAAGAAGTTACATTTATATAATTGAATGACTAACTAATCACCAATTATGATAAAAAAATTTATATCTAACCAAACAACCATAAGAAAAAAATTTCAAGCACATTTTTTCAAGAAAATTTTTTTTAGCTACCAAACACACCCTAATTGTAATAAAAAAGAAATAGTGCGAATTTAAAGAATCAAAGTTCCTGGATTTTGAAATTAAGGGCGAGCTAGTTACAATTCCCCTAAGACATGGACATCGTTTGGTTTTCGCTTCCATATCAAGCTCTTTACAACTCCATACCCCGTGGAGGGCCTATTTACTTTCTTGACCTTGTTGGTCCAATCACCAGAACTGTCGAATTCGAGCATTTGCATTCGAGGAACTGGAGGTAACTTTGACTTTCAATTTTATATCTATTTTGAAATTTAGTGCTTCCTTACCAAGATTCTATCTGTTTGAGTTACTATTTCGAAAAAAAGAGCGTTTTATGGTAAAATTATATCTATGTGCTGAAACTTCTCCGTCCCTTCCCTGTTTTCTCAATCGTTATTATGGTTTATTTATTTATTTATTTTTATTGAATAATAGTTCATTTAAAATTTGATTGTTGCAAGAGTTTGAGAGCTAAAGTACTTGTAGATTCTTCTCAAGTATGCAAGGATGACCTTTCGTAAGTCAAGTTTTTAGTTTTCGGTTTTCTGATAAGACGACATAAATTACAAAACATACCGAAGTTGCTGACTGGAGCGGTATTACGATATGATTGTATCTTTTGAGGAATACTTTTCATTATTTTAGTCTTTGTATTTTGTAATATACAGACTTAGGTTGTGAATGAGAAAGGGGGAGAAGATTGGTAGTGAATTTGACATGGTATCAGAGCCTTGGCACCGGAACCCATCGCTCATCTTCTTCTTCTCGCCGGCCGCCACGGCCACCGCGACCACGGTCGCCTCGGCCTCCACGGTCGAAGCCTCTACCACGGTCGCCCCCTCTTTCCACCATTGTCGTTGAGATCCCTTCTTCTTCTCCTTCTTCTTCTTCTTCTTCTTCTTCTTCTTCTTCTTATTGGTTGGAGCGGAAGAGAGTGAGAAGATGCGAAGGGGACTTACAAGAGCCAGAGGCGGACTTGTAAGAGAAGGATCGACGGAGCAGATGAGACGATGATAAAGATCCAGCGAAGAAGAAGAAGAACTTCTTTGGGCTGATTCGACGGATCTGAGCATCGAACCAGTTTTTTTTCAGACGGTGAACAGTGATTTCAGATATGTGAACAGTGATTTTCAGAGCCACCGGCAGTGAACAGTACGATCGGCAGTGAACAGTGTGACCGGCGTTGGGCAGTGCGACAGGCATTGGGCAGCA
The DNA here is from genome assembly GCA_035771175.1 of Paratinospora sagittata. NCBI lineage: Eukaryota > Viridiplantae > Streptophyta > Magnoliopsida > Ranunculales > Menispermaceae > Paratinospora > Paratinospora sagittata. Next base: position 34,077,850 of record CM069607.1, read on the forward strand.
TGCACAGCGTGAATAGTGCGTTGGGCAGTGTGTGTGCACAGTGCATTGGGCAGCGTGCGTTGGGCAATGTGCGTGCACAGTGCATTGGGTAGTGTGCGTGCATAGTGCGTTGGGCAGTATGCATTGGGCAGTGTGCAGCGTGCACAGTGTTTTGTGCATAGTGCAGCGTGAACAGTGTTTTGTGAACAATGTTTTGTGAACAGTGCAGCGTGCATAGTGTTTTGTGAACAGTGTGCGTTGGGCAATCTGCACCCCGCTTGTCAAATTCACTACCAATCTTCTCCCCCTTTCTCATTCACAACCCAAGTCTATATATTACAAAATACAAAGACTAAAATAATGAAAAGTATTCCTCAAAAGATACAATCATATCGTAATACCCCCCCTCAAGTTGGAGCGTGAAGATCACGAACGCCCAACTTGGAGAGTAGAAACTCAAAGTTCGTTTTTCCCAACGCTTTTGTAAATATGTCTGCCAATTGAACACTAGTGGAAACATATGACGGACAAATCGGCCCTTCAGTCACCGCATCTCGAACAAAATGGCAGTCAGCCTCTATATGCTTTGTTCTTTCGTGAAAAATCGGATTTTGAGCAATGTACAACGCCGACTGACTATCACAAAACAACTTCATACCCTTCGGATGTCGCACACCCAAGTCGCTTAAAAGTTGGTTAAGCCACTTTAACTCATACACTGTTGCCGCCATTGATCTATACTCAGCCTCCGCAGACGATCTAGACACGAACCATCCTGTCAAGGAACGCCGCGTAAGTGGACAACTAGCCCAATCCGAATCACACCACCCTTCTAGACGTAGATCACTATCAGCACGAAGCAAAATCCCTTGCCCCGGACTCTTCTTCAAATATCTCACGACCCTGAGAGCTGCCTCCCAATGATCCTCACGAGGTTGTTGCATAAATTGGGACAAGATATGAACCGAATATGCAAGATCAGGTCTCGTCACAGACAAGTAAATCAATCGCCTTACAAGTCGCCTATAAGGCGCCGGATCTGCAAGGAATTCGCCCTTAGCAAGGGCCAAATTATGATTTTGTTCCATAGGAAATGCCGCAGGCTTGGCTCCCAATAAACTCGTTTCAGAAATTATCTCGAGTGTGTATTTTCTTTGGCAAAAAAAAATTCCTTCTGGATTACGGGCTACCTCTAGCCTTAAGAAATACTTCAAAACTCCCAAATCCTTCATATGAAAGCACCTGCCAAGGTAATCTTTAAAAGTTGTCAATGCAACCTTATCATTCCCTGCAATAATCAAGTCATCAACATAAACTAACACGTTGATTTGAGTTCTTCCCCTGCACAACCCAAATAAGGAATAATCTGAATAGGATTGCACAAAATCATAATTCTTCAACGTTGTTGACAGTTTTGCAAACCAACATCGGGGAGCTTGTTTCAGACCATACAACGACTTTTTCAACCTGCAAACCATGTTAGGATTTGTATTTTTGAAACCTGGAGGAACCTTCATATAAACCTCCTCACTTAAGTCACCGTGAAGGAAAACATTATGCACATCCATTTGATGTACCTCCCAATTTTTAACAGCAGCAATTGCAAGAAAAATACGAATTGTCACCATTTTTGCCACAGGAGCAAATGTCTCGTTATAGTCAATTCCTTCCACCTGATGATTGCCATAGATCACAAGTCTTGCTTTGAGTCGCTCTATGCTGCCATCGGACTTATACTTGATTTTATATATCCACTGGCTCCCTAGTGCTTTCTTGCCGGGTGGAAGAGTCTCCATTACCCAAGTCTCATTGTCTTCAAGGGCTCGTATTTCCTTACCCATCGCATCTCGCCATCCTGAGTCTTTCATCGCTTCTTTAAAATGCTTTGGCTCATGTCCCGCTGTCACAGCTGCAAGAAAATTCCTATGTCTCACAGAAAAACGTTCACAATTCACAAAATGTGTTAAAGGATAGGGCGTACCTGAGGAAGAGGAAGGAGCTGATGAATTCTCAGATGAACTTATTTTCCGTATAGTATGAGTAACAAAATCACGATACCATGTTGAAGGAGTTTTGATTCGTTTTCCTCGCCCTAGCTCACTGTCAACTTCCACACCTTGCTCCCCCACCATATTCTCCAGCCCCTCATCACGCACATCCTCATGTGCGGGCTGTTGCTCGGGCTGCACCGCAGCACCAGACCCCCCTCGAGGGTGGACGCTGGTTCCAACCCCCCCTCAACGCACACAACACACTCATCGGCACCCTCATCCTCACTCCATGCCTCATCCTTATTGTTCGCCAGCACAGGAGTCACCACATTCCTTGGTTGATTTGGCGCAAAAGGAAATTCTTTATCAAAGAACTTCACATCCCTCGATACAAAGTACTCATGTGTTTCTAAATCATACAATTCCCAACCTTCTTCCCAAAAGGATAGCCAACAAAGATACATTTACGGCTCCTACTTGCAAATTTATCACCTTTGTGTCGTTGACTATGAGCATAGCAAAGACAACCAAATACACGAATAACATCATAAGAAGGCACTTTTCCAAACAACATTTCATATGGCGATTTAGTCTTAAGTAAAGTAGAGGGTGTCCTATTAATCAAGTAACACGCTGCTAACACACATTCACCCCAAAACTTGATTGGTAAGTCCCCTTGAAATCTTAGGGCTCTAGCCACATTTAAAATGTGTTGATGCTTTTTCTCAACTCTCTCATTTTGTTGAGGAGTCCCAACACAAGAAGTCTCAAAAATAATCCCATTATTTTGAAAATAATCATGCAAACAATTAAATTCGGTCCCATTGTCACTTCTCACACGTTTTATCACTTGTTCAAATTGACGTTCAACCATAGCAACAAAATTAAGAAACATAGATTCAACTTCCATTTTATTGCAAAGTAAATAGACCCAAACTCCTCTTGAAAAATCATCTACTATTGTCAAAAAATAGTTAGCCCCACACGAAGAACGAGCCTTGTAAGGCGCCCACAAATCCAAATGAACAAGTTCAAAAATCCTACCAGTTTTATTCGTACTAATTGGAAAATTAGATCTAGGTTGCTTTGCACGCGGACACACATCACAAGATTTATTATTTGACCTACAAGAATGACTTACAGCCGGAATCATCTTCAATATTTTCTCCGACGGATGCCCCATTCGTTGATGCCATAACTCGAACGACGAATCACCATCCACTGTCAAGACCTTCACTTGAGGAACACCACGAAAAAAATAAAGTCCATCCAATCTTTCACCCGCTCCAATCACCTTCCTCGTTGGTTGGTCCTGTATAACACAAATATTATTAGTGAATTGTACAACACAATTTGATTCATCGATTAATTGAGTAACATAAATTAAATTGCATGTCAATTGTGGGACATAAAGCACATTGTCGAGCTTCAATCCTCCTGGCAGCACGACATTCCCCTCTTGGTTTGCTTCTGCTGTGTTTTCATTCGGCAAACCCACCGGACAGTATTGCACCTTTCTCACATTCTTCAAACTAGACAAGTCGCACGTCACATGGTTCGACGCTCCTGTATCGATAATCCAACTAAAATGACTGTTTTTACCATGTAGTCGATCTTTTGTTTTGTCAAAGTTCAAAAATGCAAGAAGTTGTTGCAGTTGCGTTGCGGAAACACCTGCAAGAGCCGCAACGTCGGTTGCACCCGCCAGCCCCTGCGAGTTCCCTGCGTGCTGCCCAGATGAAGTTCCAGCCCCGCCAGTTTTATGTGCGCGGACAGGCGGTACACCATGCCCTCCGCCGGCCATGAGCTCACGTGGAGGTTAAAGTACTAATCCAAGTGGCTCGCGAACCAAACAGAATCGCGACTGTGACGATAAACCAACCAAAATCACGGTTCACGGTTACTGTTCACAGCGACGAAATCATTGTTCACAAACACTGCACAAAACACTGTGCACGATGCACTATTCACAGATCTAAAATCACTGTTCACCGTCCCTGTTGCTGATCAGCCTCTCGAATCTGAAAAACCCTGGTTCGATGCTCAGATCCGTCGAATCAGCCCTAAGAAGTTCTTCTTCTTCTTCGTCTCATCTACTCCGTCGATCCTTCTCTTCCCAATCGAGTCCAGACCGGAAAGTTGCGATTCTCAGAGCCACCGGCGGGATCGGGCAGCCTCTGGCTCTTGTAAGTCCCCTTCGCATCTTCTCACTCTCTTCCTCTCCAACCAGCAAGAAGAAGAAGAGATCTCAACGACAATGACGGAAAGAGGGGGCAATCGAGGAGGTTTCGGTAGAGGCTTCGGCCGTGGAGGCCGAGGCGACCGTGGTCGCGATGGCGTGGCGGCCGGCGAGAAGAAGAAGAGGAGCGATGAGTTCCGGTGCCAAGGCTCTGATACCATGTCAAATTCACTACTAATTTTTCCTCCTTTCTCATTCACAACTCAAGTCTATATATTACAAAATACAAAGACTAAAATAATGAAAAGTATTTATCAAAAGATACAATCATATCATAATACCCATATCGTAATAAACTGGTAGAGAGAGCTCTTGAGGAAGCATTCAAGATAGGTTCCTTGATACTCTAGTTACAAGAAGCTCAACTATCACTACAAATATGCTTCTCAAAATATATTACCGTTTACTACAGGATGACAAACACCACGAGAGTTCATCTGATAGTTTTTAGATTTTAATTTCATATTTAATTTGCTTACATCAAGGAAATAATCAAGTTTTGACCCTCAAAGTGGAGTATCGCACAAGATTAACCTTAAGCATGTAGTTTGAGCTTATATAATCCATCTAAACATGTGATAAATAACAAGGAGAAGAAGAAAGAAAGAAAAAAGAATAAAACAATTAATTTAAGAAGATAATTTTTCAAAATTGACCTAATTTAACGAATTTTGTAAAATATACCTAATTTTACTTAGGTATTGGGGTACTGATCAGAGGCAATCAAGACCAAGTAGTACCAGCAAACGGATGATTTCCACCCTCCTACCGAATTATGGACCATTATTGAAGACTACAAATTTAGCAGCTGTTATACATGATGTAGTATTGTTCGAGGCTTGTCCTCATCTATTTTTTAAAAAATTTGAAAATCTTTATAGTTGCAAAAAAAAATAAAAAAAATACATTGAAAAATTACAGAGTTGTCATGACAACAATTAACTTTGGTGCATGTAGTTAGGCTAAAAGTGGGTCAGCAGACCAATAGTTCTTTTTAATCTTTCTTTCTGTTTTTACTCCTCGTCAATCAATGAGAAGTATAAGGCCTTTCCATTGTTCATTTCAATTATCATGGATTAGTCTTGTTCAGTGTTTCACCTAGACATTGGAGTTATTATCATAGATCATAGATCATAGATCAGTATTTTTAAAAAAATTATGCTGGCTATAAACTCAATATTATTCCTGTGGTTAACCTAGACATTGGAGTTACTAACCTAAGGACTATCCTTTGCCTTGACGGAACAGATGAGATTATCCTTTTTCAAATTACAAAGAACCCCTAAATTTCAATTTTTTTAGCTAATTCTCATTTGCTTTTATTCAAATTTGTTGCTACTTGTAATGAGAAATACTCTGCTGCTCTTTCGATTTTGAAAAATAAACATTTTTATCCAAGTTGTTTAAAGTACGCCAATATTAAAAATACACCTATTCTTGGCTAATTCTCAATCGAATAATCCAGATTCCTATAGTTAAACTAATCTCTTCTGCTAGAACCCATATGGTGTTCACTGGGTCAGTTTAAGTGCACCACAAAGACTATTCACGTAGAACAAACACTACTAAGCGGATATGGTGACATTCTACTCAATGGCGTGTGAATATCCCTACATGTGGCCACAACGCAAAGGCTTTGTTTTAGACAAAAGATTGCACTATCGTACCCCATGCAGTGAAGACATAAATCTACCCAAGAGACTCGAATGCGAGACCTCGTAAGGTAAAAATTCATCTTCCAACCATCCCGGCAAATAGATTGGTGGTAGCAAGAGGCTACTTTCGCGATTGAAACTTGGGATCATTGGGACACACGACGACGATCGTTATAGTTGTGATTCCCTTTCAATTAATAATAAAATATATGGAATAACAAAATAAACCCCTACAATATATTAAATAAATCTTCATAATAATAAAGTGAGATTTTTAGTGAAATATAGGAAGTGAAAGCTATATTATTGTCACTCCTTTTATATTGTGTTTGATTAAGAAGTTATATGAGAAATGTTGTAAATTGTGTTAGTTTGATGACTCCCACTTCTTTGATTTTGATGATTACAAATAATATTTCATATAATCTGATGACTTTGATCAAGTGTTTCAGTTGAGTATTTTAATTAAATAAGTCAATGATAGTCAACCAAAAGTCAAAATCAATGATATTCAACCAAAAGTCAACTAAAGATCAAGACATTAAAACTTCTACGGTCAATTGTAAATGCTTAGATGTGTATAGGGTTGTAGACTACTTTTTAAGTTACTCGGCCAAATAATTCATGCATGTGTTTAATTAGTTTTTTAAAATCATACAAGTTTTTTATTTTGATTTGAAAAACTTCTTGAATCTGTTTGAAGTGTTTTCAAAAGTCAAGGAACTTGATTTTAACCTTCCTAATGTTTTCATGCCAAAACATTTGAGCAATTTGTGTCAAAACTCGAATTTTTCGAATCCATGGCACGGGAAACACGCTTCACAATGTGTTTGAGTGAAACAATTCAAGGACTGGACTCTTGCTTCAAGGAATGCACTCCACACTCAAGTTTTCCAAAAATCGGGGAACGCGTTCCTTCCGTAGGGAACATGCTCCTTAAAATCCAAAAATCAAAGTTTGGTCTCAGGTTTCTAGGGAGCACACTCCAACAGGTTTTTGATAGATTTCAGAATTTTTGAATTTTCTCATATAATCTGTCTTATTTTTTAAATTTCAACACCGTTGAGATCATTTGACAACACTCAAAGTTTATTGAACCTAGTCCATATGATGGCTATTAGGTTTTTTAAACCTTAGACACTACATAAACTAGGGTTGTTCATCAACCCGATCAACCTGACCGAACCGAACCTTTTGGGTTGGTTTCGGTTGGATTAGATTGGTTATTTGAGTTGGATTGAGTTCTAAAATGTCCTACCCGATCAATTTGGGTTGGATCATGGGTTGAGCTCATAAAAAATCGAATAACCTGACCCGAACCAAATGTAAGTGTCAAAACACTAGACCTTTTTGGAAAGGTATAATGTTTTATATTGCTCAACTATTATGCATTGATCATTTATTATTTGCATGTTTCCCAAACTGATTGATTGTGAGTTAAAAATCTTGAAGTATGGTTAAATTATTAGGATTAGCCCTTCGTTTTTGTGTGTTAAAATTCTTAAAGAATTCTTGTTTTCTAATTGATTTTCTTAATAATTAATATTCTATAAATTTTCTTTCTTGGTATAGAATTTGCTTAAATTGTTTTTTTTTTCTTGATAAAGTGTCTCAAAAACTTTTGGCTTTTTTTTTTTGCTAAACAAGCTGTATTTTTTTGTTGCAAATAAGAATTTTGGCTATGTCTAACCTGATGAACCGACCTAACCCAAACCGAACTAGAACTGTTTGGGTGGGGTTAGATTTTAACCCTAACCCGACCCGACCCAACCCAACCCATGTACACCTCTATCATAAATCAAGTTGAAAACATTTTTCATTTTTTCTCTCAATTTTTGGAATGGCTTTGAGACTTTCAAAGTGTTATTATGAAACCAAAATAATTATTTTATTATTTTATTATTTTATGTACGAAAGTATAATTGTACCCTCATATGTAATTAGTATATAAACCTAATTATAATTAGGGTTTATGTGAGATAAGATAGATTAAGAGGCGAGAAAAATTGTGAGAGAGTGCTCATAGAATGGCTTCTTATTGTAAACTTTCATTGATAGTGGATTGAGTGTTAGTGCACTTCGTGGACGTAGAGATTTCTTTTTGAACCACGTTAAATCTCTTGTATCTGTATTTTTTCTTTGTGTGTGTTTGTAATTTCTTGGATTTATTTCTTAATAATTGATAACAGAGCGTATTAATAAGAGGTTGAGATCGGCATCTTAATCAGGGGTTCTCACGATTTGAGGGTGGTAAAGTACTGGTTCTTACCCTGACATGACCACATAGCTAGCTATCATAGTGATTGGTTCAGTTGAAAGGTTGGCTATAAAATATACTCTAAGGTACGCTGACGTGTCATGTGATAGGATAGGTCAAGGTTGTTAAACATGCGAGAATGCCAATGATGACCAACTTAACAACTGTTATCAGAGCATCCGTCGAGAGATCCGAGCCGTAGGTTGAAGAATCTTTGTGCGCTACTGCTTTTATACCGTGTTGCAGTAGGCGTGCATTGTCGCGCAAACCGTCCTGCTTCACTGCTATGTGGAGCGATAGTGAAGAAGAGAAGGTCGTCTCAATCTGAATCGCAGAAGAACAAAAAGAAAAAAAAAAAAAAAAAAAAAAAAAAAGCGGTGCGTTTTTTAAATTATTTTGTTTGTGTTGACTGCGAGAAGAGTAGAATTGAGGTGTTGAACAAAAAAAAAATAATCAGAAATTGGTGCGTTTGAGAACCATTGAAGAAGAACAATAGTTTTTTGTCCTTTTGTGGGGGGTTTGAAAAGTCAAAAAGACAAAATCATCAATTTCACTCCGTAGTCGTAGGATTTTGATTTAATTATTTTAAATCACTTGTGAAGCTTTCAAGACCGTGTTGGCTAATTTAATTTCTTGAAATATTTTTTATTGTTCTTTGGATAGTGGTGCACGGTTATAGGCAGTGGTTATCTCAGATTTGCTCGGTGCTTGCGATTTGAGTAAGAGTAATGGGTTTAGATGATAAATCAATCAGAGTGGAAAAATTTAATGGTCGAATTTTAGTTATTGGAAGATGGAGATGGAAGATTATTTGTATAAAAAAAATTTGTATTTGTCTTTGAAGGAGAAACCTAAAGAGGAATGAGAGATATTAGATCAGAAGGCATTAGGTGTGATTAGAAATCGTATATCGAAAAAGATTGTCTTCAACGTGAAGCATCAAAAGACAACAATATCTTTCATGGTTGTCCTTTCTAACATATATGAACAACCCTCTGCAGCACATAAAGTACTTTTGCTCAATAAACTGTTTACTTTGAAAATGGCAGAGAATGAGAATTTTAAGGAGTACTTACATTTATTTAATGAGACCACTGATCAGCTGAATTCAGTGGATATCCATTTCGATGATGAAGTTCTTGCATTAGCCATCCTTCGACAGATGTCAGATAATTGGAAGAACATTGTCCAGTTCATTAGCAGTTCTTTTGAGAAAAGTAAATTGAGATTTTCAGATATTACTAACTTGATTATGACTGAGGAGATCCGAAGGAATGGTGAAGATTCATCCAGTTCAGGGTCAGCATTGAATATGAAAAGTAGAGGTAGAAGTAAGAATAAAGTAAATTGGTATGGCAGATCAAAATCAAAAAATGACAGGTCTAAGTCCAGACACCATCATGGCACCAAGAAAAATGTTGAATGTTGGAATTGTGGAAAGATGTGACATTTCAAATCTGAATGTAAGGCTCCAAAGAAAGATGGTGAGAAGCAGAACAGTGCAAACGACATCTCAAAAAATTCAGAAGATGCCCTTATTTGTTTTATGGAGAACAAGATGGAATCTTGGGTGTTAGATTCAGGCGCATCATTCCATGCTACTTCCAGCAGAGATTTGTTTGATAACTATGTCTTCGGTAATTTGTGACAAGTGTATCTTGGTAATGACCATGCATGTGACGTTGTTGGCAAAGGTGATGTGCGGATTCAGTTAAAGGGGTCCGTGTGAAAGCTGGACAATGCGAGGCATGTGCCTACTTTGAAGAAAAAATTGATTTCTATTGGGCAGTTGGCGAGTGATGGTTATTCAACCATCTTTGCAGATGACACTTGGAAAGTGTCGAAGGGAGCAATGCTTGTTGCCCGGGATAAAAAAAATGGATCTCTTTATATGACTACTGATGATTGTGGTTCTATTATTGTTACAAAAAGTAAAGAAGATCCAAACTTATTGCATCAGAGACTTGGACACATGAGTGCCAAGGGGCTACAGGTCATGCATTCATAAGGGAAGCTGTCAGGATTGAGATATGTCACGACGCCCCTTACGTAGGCTGACGTCATGACCGGCACAGTGTATTATACACTATACGTACCCATATACAATATACAATACACTGTTAGCCTCAACGAACATTCACAAAAATTCCCAATATACCACAAATCAAATCCAATATAGATATTTATAATCATTCCATTCATTCACACATCAGATTTTCATTTCATCATCCAATATATTAAGCTATATATATGCTCACACATCCCATCTAGATGATAATACATACATATATATATATATATATATATAATGTGTGATAAGTATACATATCAAAATAACAAAAATATAATCTATTTCCTCTAAGCATACATACACATACCAGACGAAGGCTCACGCGATTATCACTCACGGATTTTTTTTCCTTTTCCCTTCGACTCAATACCTGATCCTTTATCTCTAGTGATATGGTAGGCAGATTGTATTATCTTCTGTTATAATAAGGCATCATTAATTATGAGTATGCCTACAGGAGAAAGAATCTACCATGATATGTTTAGCAAATATTATGTGTAATAAATATGAGGGTCATCAAGTACTTATGGACTTTAGAATATGAAATGTTTTGAATTGGATGCTTTGTGGGTATGATTGGCTGGTCACCTTTCATGCCAGGTGGACAGTCTCTCGGAAAAGAAGTAATATGCGGATTTTCATTCACATTTGGTCAAAACCTCAATTTCTGAAAACGTCGTAAAACGGCTCCCACAGCAAAAATTACTTCGCTAGAATCGTTACATCGAGCTTAGATATCCAGTTCTTTTTCTTTCAACCTTCTGATCCTTTCGTGATTCGCAATTTTCATTGTTAATCTTGACTGGTCTTTTCCAAATCTAGAATTCACCGACACATGTGATTCTCAGTCAAGATAACATATTGGATTAGGCTCAACATAATAGGACTACCCAGATGTATACTCATACAAACAATCATAATATCATAAAGCTTTTAATCTTTTAGGCTTTTAATCCTAAACTTGGCTCTGATACCAATATTGTCACGACGCCCATGACGTAGGCTGACGTCATGACCGGCACAGTGTATTATACACTGTACATACCTATATATAGTATACAATACACAGTCAGCCTCAACGGACATTCACAAAAATTCTCAATATACCACAAATCAAATCCAATATAGATATCCATAATCATTCCATTCATTCACACATCAAATTCTCATTTCATCATCCAATATATTAAGCTATATATATGCCCACACATCCCATCTAGATGATAATACATATATATATAATGTGTGATAAGTATACATATCAAAATAACAAAAATATAATCTATTTCCTCCAAGCATACATACACATACCAGACGAAGGCTCACGTGATTATCATTTACGAATTTTTTTTTCCTTTTCGCTTCGACTCAATACCTGATCCTTTATCTCTGGTGATATGGTAGGCAGATTGTACTATCTTCTGTTATAATAATGCATCATTAATTGTGAGTACGCCTAGGTCAAAACCCCAATTTCTGAAAATGTCATAAAACGGCTCCCACAGCAAAAATTACTCCGCTATAATCGTTACATCGAGCTTAGATATTAATTTCACGAAGAAATAGGGTAAAAATTGCTTACCACGGGTCCCGATTTCGCGCGAATCTCACGTTTCTCCCACTTTTTCCTCTCTTCCTTTCTTTCGTTCCGTCCGTTCTTCTCTCTGTTTTTTTTTTCTTTCATTCAGCAACTCATTTAACATTTTTTTTATTTTTACTGTTCACGGTACTGTTCCGAACAGCGCCCGCAAATGAACAGTGTTTTATTTTATTTTATTTTTTTCTTACTTCATTATCCTCTTCTTCTTCTATACACTCAATCCACATGAGACATACACGTGTTGTAAATCGATTTCTATTTAAAATCACATTCCGAACTCACTTTTGACATTTTCAAGTTCATTTGTCACATGTAGACATGGATTTAAAGGTACTTATACCTTCAGTGTACGTATAAATTAACCAAATATATTGATTAAAAGCACGGGGTGTTACAAGATCAGTGGATGTTGATTTGTGTGAAAACTGCATATATGGGAAACATAAAAAGGTTAGTTTCCAAAAAGCAGGCAGAAGTCCAAAGTCATCCAAGCTTGAGCTTGTTCACATAGATGTTTGGGGTCTAACTTCAGTTTCATCAATAGGTGGGAAACGGTACATACCCATATACAGTATATAATACACTGTCAGCCTTCACGTAGTCTCACAATCCTTCCCAAAATTTACAGAAATTTTTTTCCTAATATATCACAAATCAAATCCAATATAGATCTCTATACTCATTCCATTCATTCACACATCCCATTTTCATTTCATCATCCAATATATTAAGCTATATATATGCCCACACATCCCATCTAGATGATAATACATATATATAATGTGTGATAAGTATACATATCAAAATAACAAAAGCTATTTCCTCCAAGCATACATACACATATCAGGCGAAGGCTCACGTGATTATCACTCACAGATTTTCCTTTTCCCTTCGACTCAATACCTGAAATATTGGAAGAAATGGGGTGAGCAAACAACAGCTCAGTGAATATAGTTCTTGAGATGACAATTATATACATTTAGAGAAATATGACATTTAAAATCATTTCAAACACTTATTCGACACATCCATCATTCAACGAATATATTATACATGTCAACAACATAAATTGCATGGGTTCTCAATAACACAATGCACAATCTCCCTCCTCCGCAGGGCAAGAGAACGAGTCTAACCCTTGTATGGCCGTTACAAGGTAGCCACAGCCTCTCATTACCCCAATTCACAGTCATTTTAAGGATCGCAACCCTTGTTAGGACAGGCCCACTGACAATGAGGACTCGCAAAACCTCATCCGGGTCTAATTCCTAACAAAATGACATCATTACAAACTCCAATTGTTAAAATCAGTTTGCATGATCCATAAAACGCTATGCATTATATATACATATAACATGCATACAATCAAACATTTTATATGCGTACAATGCCATACAAAAACCAAATCAAGAAAACTATACTCACAGTACAACACGTTCAACTTAAACCCAATCATCGTCGCTTTCGAGTCCAGCTCCAAGTTAAATCCAACTAATTTAGCCTGTCACAATCACTCCATAATTCAATTTCATGTATTCATATCTATTTACATCTTTAATTTGTCAACTCACTTCAAATCACGAATAATAAATCAATTTAGGACTCATAAGCAGTTGAAGAAACTATTATATCGTTTCTGTGGTCAATCTAGATATTTCCACAAGAAAGAACAGTGAAAATAGATTTCCAAATCTTATTTTCACGACACCATATACTTAGTTACTAAAACTATCAAATCATATCCAAAAATCACAATCTTAGCATCAAAACCTCCGGAATTCAGTTCTCTACGATTCTATGATTTCAAATCACTGTTCACATCACTGTTCACAGTTCTATTCACATCACTGTCACTATTTACATCACTGTTACTATTCACATCACTGTGCACGGTTCACATCACTATTCACATCACTGTTCACTATTCACTTCACTGTTCACTATTTACATTACTATTCATAGTACTATTTATCACTATTTATTCAGAACATGTAAATTGTATTAAAATTGTCAAACGGTCTCCAAAACTCATGAAATGGAATCTAACCACATATTCGGGATCCCTACAGTCTAAGGAGTGTTTTTCTACCTTTCTAGCGAATTTTCATTTACATTAGGTCAAAACCCCAATTTATCAAAACGCCGTAAAACGGCTCCCACAACAAAAATTACTCTGCTAGAAATTTTATATCTAGCTTAGATATCAATTTTACGAAGAAATAGTGTGGAAATCACTTACGACGAGTCTGGATTTCGCGCGAATCTTCTTTCCTCCTCTTTCTTCTTCTTTATTTCGTTTTCTCCTTCGTTCTGCTTCTCCAGCAACTTCGTTAAGTTTGATTTTTTTTATATTTTTTTTGTCTTCTTCTGAGTACTGTTCATGGTACTGTTCGGTGAACAATACCCGCAAATGAACAATAAGTATTTTTATTCCTCTTATTCTTCTATACACTCAATCCATATGAGACATACACGTGTCGTAAATCGATTTCTATTTAAAATCACATTCCGAATTGACTTTTGACATTGTCAAGTTCATTTGACATATGTACACATAGCTTTAAATGTACTTATACCTATATTCTACATCTCGATATACGTGTACTTCAACGTATGTATTTAATTAAAATTACGGGGTGGTACGGGTATTTTGTGACTTTTATTGATGATCACTCCAGGAAGGTATGAGTTTACTTCTTGAGACAAAAATATGATGTGTTTGAAGCTTTCAAGATGTGGAAAGCTAGGGTTGAAAATGAGACAGGGTTGAGGATTAAGAAGTTGCAGTTTGATAATGGTGGAGAGTATGAAGACACTAGATTTAAGAAGTTTTGTTATGAGAGTAGGATAAAACTCGAGAGGACTATGCCTAATACACCACAACAAAATGGTACAGCAGAACGAATGAACAGAACATTGACTGAGAGGGCCAGAAGCATGCGCATACATTTTGATTTGCCAAAACAGTTCTGGGCAGAGGCAGTCAATACAACAACTTATCTGATCAACTGAAGACCATCAGTACTATTGGAATTCAAAATTCCAGAGGAAGTGTGGAGTGGACATGAGGTAAAACTTTCTCATTAAAGTATTTGGTTGTGTTTCGTTTGTGCATATTAGTGACCATGCTAGGAATAAGCTTGACGCTAAATCGCTTAAATGCATACTTGTTGGTTATGGTGGTGATGACTTTGGCTATAAGCTTTGGGATGACCATAATCAAAAGATGATCAAGAGTAGAGATGTCATCTTTAATGAGAAGGTTATGTATAAAAACTGAGACACAACACAGTCTTCTAGTTTGGTACAACCTAAATATGAACCTAATTTCTTTGAGCCTAATGTTATCCTAGATAAAGTTCTAGGAAAAGAACTCAAGGCATGGGATGTTGGTTCTTCACAGGGTTTTGATGTTGGTTTGAGGAGATCGAGCAGGCCACATGTACCAAACAGAAAGTATTTGAGTTATTTGCTGCTTATAAATGGAGGAGAACCAAAATATTATGATGAGGCATGACAAGTTGAGGATGCTAGCCAGTGGGACCTTGCAATGGAAGATGAAATGAAATCTCTTACCTCTAACCAGACTTGGGAGTTGTCAGAGTTACCAAAGGGTAAGAAGGCTCTTCATAACAAGTGGGTGTACCGAATTAAAAAGGAGCATGATGGCTCAAAGAGGTAAAAGGCCAGGTTAGTGGTCAAAGGCTTTCACTAGAAGAAAGGCATTGACTACACAGATATATTCTCTCAAGTTGTGAAGTTGAGCACTATTTACTCAGTTTTGAGCATTAGCAGCAAAGGATTTACATCTTGAGCAGTTGGATGTGAAAATTGTTTTTCTCCATGGTGATTTGGAAGAGGAGATATATATAAAGCAACTAGAAGGTTTTGCAGTGGCTGGTAAAAAAAATCTTGTTTGCAGGTTGACCAAAAGCCTTTATGGCTTGAAACAAGCTCCTAGATAGTGGTATAAGAAGTTTCATGGTTTCATGCAGAACCATGACTTCTTGAAATAGGGTGAAAATCGCTTACCACGGGTCCCGATTTCGCCCGAATCCCGCGTTTCTCCCTCTTTTTCCTCTCTTCCCTTCTTTCGTTCCGTCCGTTCTTCTCTCTGTTTTTTTTTTCTTTCATTCAGCAACTCATTTAACATTTTTTTTTCTTTTTTACTGTTCACGATACTGTTCCGAACAGCGCCCGCAAATGAACAGTGTTTTATTTTATTTTATTTTATTTTTTTCTTACTTCATTCTCCTCTTTTTCTTCTATACACTCAATCCACATGAGACATGCACGTGTTGTAAATCGATTTCTATTTAAAATCACATTCCGAACTCACTTTTGACATTTTCAAGTTCATTTGTCACATGTAGACATGGATTTAAAGGTACTTATACCTTCAGTGTACGTATAAATTAACCAAATATATTGATTAAAAGCACGGGGTGTTACAAGATCAGTGGATGTTGATTTGTGTGAAAACTGCATATATGGGAAACATAAAAAGGTTAGTTTCCAAAAAGCAGGCAGAAGTCCAAAGTCATCCAAGCTTGAGCTTGTTCACACAGATGTTTGGGGTCCAACTTAAGTTTCATCAATAGGTGGGAAATGGTATTGTCACGACGCCCCTGACGTAGGCTGACGTCATGACCAGCACAGTGTACTATACACTGTACATACCTATATACAGTATATAATACACTGTCAGCCTTCACGTAGTCTTACAATCCTTCCCAAAATTTACAGAAATTTTTTTCCTAATATACCACAAATCAAATCCAATATAGATCTCTATACTCATTCCACTCATTCACATATCCCATTTTCATTTCATCATCCAATATATTAAGCTATATATATGCCCACACATCCTATCTAGATGATTATACATATATATAATGTGTGATAAGTATACATATCAAAATAACAAAAGCTATTTCCTCCAAGCATACATACACATACCAGACGAAGGCTCACGTGATTATCACTCACATATTTTCCTTTTTCCTTCGACTCCATACCTGAAATATTGGAGGAAATGGGGTGAGCAAACAACAGCTCAGTGAATATAGTTCTTGAGATGACAATTATATACATTTAGAGAAATATGACATTTAAAATCATTTCAAACACTTATTCAACACATGCATTATTCAACGAATATATTATACATGTCAACAACATAAATTGCATGAGTTCTCAATAACACAATGCACAATCTCCCTCCTCCGCAAGGCAAGAGAACGAGTCTAAACCTTGTATGGCCGTTACAAGGTAACCACAGCCTCTCATTACCCCAATTCATAGTCATTTTAAGGATCGCAACCCTTGTTAGGACAGGCCGACTGACAATGTGGACTCGCAAAACCTCATCCGGGTCTAATTCCTAACGAAATAACATCATTACAAACTCCAATTGTTAAAATCAGTTTGCATGATCCATAAAACGCTATGCATTATATATACATATAACATGCATACAATCAAACATTTTATATGCGTACAATTCCATACAAAAACCAAATCAAGAAAACTATACTCACAGTACAACACGTTCAACTTAAACCCAATCATCGTCGCTTTCGAGTCCAGCTCCAAGTTAAATCCAACTAATTTAACCTGTCACAATCACTCCATAATTCAATTTCATGTATTCATATTTATTTACATCTTTAATTTGTCAACTCACTTCAAATCACGAATAATAAATCAATTTAGGACTCATAAGCAGTTGAAGAAACTACTATATCGTTTCTGTGGTCAATCTAGATATTTCCACAAGAAATAACAATGAAAATAGATTTCCAAATCCTATTTTCACGACACCATATACTTATTTACTAAAACTATCAAATCATATCCAAAAATCACAATCTTAGCATCGAAACGTCCGGAATTCAGTTCACTACGATTCTATGATTTCACATCACTATTCACAGTTCTATTCACATCACTGTTTACTATTCACATCACTGTTACTATTCACATCACTGTGACTATTCACATTACTGTGCACAATTCACATCACTATTCACATCACTGTTCACTATTTACATCACTGTTCATAGTACTATTTGTCACTATTCATTCAAAACATGTAAATTGTATTAAAATTGTCAAACGGTCTCCAAAACTCATGAAATGGAATCTAACCACATATTCGGGGTCCCTACCGTCTAAGGAGTGTTTTTCTACCTTTCTAGCGAATTTTCATTTACATTGGGTGGAAACCCCAATTTGTCAAAACGCCGTAAAACGGCTCCCACAACAAAAATTACTCCGCTAGAAAGTTTATATCTAGCTTAGATATCAATTTTACGAAGAAATAGAGTGGAAATCACTTACAACGAGTCAGGATTTCGCGCGAATCTTCTTTCCTCTTCTTTATTTCGTTTTCTCCTTCGTTCTGCTTCTCCAGCAACTTCGTTAAGTTTGATTTTTTTTTATATTTTTTTTTGTCTTCTTCTGAGTATTGTTCATGGTACTGTTCGGTGAGCAATACCCGCAAATGAACAATAAGTATTTTTATTCCTCTTCTTCTTCTATACACTCAATCCATATGAGACATGCACGTGTCGTAAATCGATTTCTATTTAAAATCACATTCCGAACTGACTTTTGACATTGTCAAGTTCATTTGACACATGTACACATAGCTTTAAATGTACTTATACGTATATTCTACATCTCGATATATGCGTACTTCAACGTATGTATTTAATTAAAATTACGGGTTGTTACAGGTATTTTGTGACTTTTATTGATGATCACTCCAGGAAGGTATGAGTTTACTTCTTGAGACAAAAATATGATGTGTTTGAAGCTTTCAAGATGTGGAAAGCTAGGGTTGAAAATGAGACAGGGTTGAGGATTAAGAAGTTGCGGTCTGATAATGGTGGAGAGTATGAAAACACTAGATTTAAGAAGTTTTGTTATGAGAGTAGGATAAAACTCGAGAGGACTATGCCTAATACACCACAACAGAATGGTACAGTAGAACGAATGATCAGAACATTGACTGAGAGGGCCAGAAGCATGCGCATACATTTTGATTTGCCAAAACAGTTCTGGGCAGAGGCAGTCAATACAACAACTTATCTGATCAAGTGATACTTACGTCCTAGAAAACTGCTCCCGCATGTTATAATTCAGCTCCCATGTTTGCTCTTTTTGATACGTGGTATCCTCCCCAACTTAGAGTTGAGTTATATCCATAACATATATGGAATCCGAATGATATTTCCTCAACATCAAGATATAGAAAATATTATGGACACCTATCAACTGTGACAGTAGAGCAAATCGGTAAGCCAATGGACCTATCCTATCAAGGATCTCTAATGGTCCAACAAATCGCGGTGCGAGCTTTCATTTCATCCCAAATCTCATTTTGGCCTTTCTGTGGTAAGACCCTTAACAAAACTGGGTCAGCCACACTAAATTTCAAGGCCTATATACCAACCTTGTGTATTTAATACTATCCTCTGGCACCAATAACAATAACTCCACACTTTCAATTCAACAAGTTGGAGATCTATAAGGCTTATTATCAAACATTTAGAGTGTCATCATTATGCTCTTATACTAGTTGTTTATACACACAAGTTTACACAAATAAAGTATTCCGTCCAACTTCCACCAAAATTCAAGTATACTAGACCCGAGCATGCTCGCAAGCATCAAAGTCACTTTCTCAGTCTGTCAACCAGTCTGAGAATACAATATCACACTGAGAAAGAGATGAGTACCAAATTGAGTCTGCATCATATATCAGATCCCGGCACAATCTTCGGATCTTAATCCGACATGACAAATATCTGAGTACTCCCATCAAATCTCCTTATCTCACACATATACAATATGCTCAGTCTATCAATAGAATTCTGGTGTTCATTGGAAGAATACAGAGACTTATCAGTCCACTAATGGTTATCCAAATGGTATCATTTCTACCCATAACCCATAAGATACCATTGGAATCCCATCTTCATTTAACACAATCTATATTACCAATTTCATAATCTTTCATACTGATATCATACTCGTCTCATCATAAATTTTACTCTCTGAATATGCGTATCAATCTGCTGAACATGCATTCGAGCACAAATATCAACACATGGAGTAATAGAGAGTACACTCTAACTGTAACTCTCACTCACAAACAATCTCCATTTCTGGCTAACTGATAGTTACTACTCCAGTTTCAGCCTGTTTCCTACTCAATGCCTCGGCAACATATTGGCCTTTCCCAGGATAATAATTCAATATAAAATCAAATCCTTCGGGAATTCTTGCCACATTTATTACCTCATATTCAGTTTCTTTCCGTTTAAATAATTACTTCAGACTCTTAAAATCTGAAGAGAATGTGACATTTGTATTATAGAGGCAACACTCTCATTATGTCAAAATAACTACCAACAAATTTCTATTCACTCTCACGATAGTTATTCTCGTGCACTACCAAATATCTGGAGACACAAGGAATTAACTTATCCTTTTGTATCAATGCAAAATCCAGATCTAGACGTGATATTCATCAATCACAATTACTTCCAGGTTCTAAAACTAGTAACAACATTTAATACTGTGAGAGCTTCCCCATGCACAATGGTCCACACATTATATAACATTCGTCTGGTGTAGTTTCGTGAGTGGAACAGATAGCTTCAAGGATCTTTCCACGCACGTTCTATAACATACGATGATCACTTTGACCTTCGCAGCATCCTTAACGATATTATTTAACCTGGTCATGTGAAAACATTCTCATCTTAATTAGATTCAAAACTCATATTCACCGAGTTTGGCCATGCTCCTCTCATTTCTTGGGACAATTGCATATATCATCATCGAAGACTATGTAATAAGCAAGATATGGTTCATCACATTAATCCAGGTTACCAAAAGTTTATAACATCCATATCTTGTCTTAAAACAATTTGCATTACATCCTTTTCTCGAATTCTTAACTAATGGTGCCTAGATCTCAAAATGATCTTAACGAAAATTTAGCTCCATTTAGTTTATCGAATTCGACCATCTATCCATGGTAAAGGATATTCATTATTTATTGTGACCCTGCTCAGTTAACAGTAATTCATACTTAAACATAGTTCACTATACCTTCTTTCCATCTTCTCACAAATGCTCTCCAAGGTGGCATATCAAGGACAATAAATCTTGTGCTCATTAACACATTTACATACACCTTAAATCCTCACGATTGCTCAGGTGCTTGGCATCAGTTTTATATGCTACCAATCTCTTGTCCATGTGGCAATTTTAATAATTCCTCAGAGAATACTCCAATATACCAGCTCACCACATGAATTTTAATCAACTGTATGCCTTATTACATTACTCTAAATGGCTTCGTACTAGCCATATTCTCCATTTCCTCGTCATCAATAACTATCTTATCTTAGATACAAGATTTTGAGGGTATAAAGTCCTCGAGATTCAAATGAGAATTTTTCACTTATTCAACATATTACTTCTTTTCAGAGAGACGCTCCACCTGGCATGAGAGGTAGCCAGCCAATCATACCCAACAAAGCATCTAATTTCAAAAACTTCATATTCTAAAGTCCATACTTACTTGATGACCCTCATATTTATTCCACATATTATTTGCTAACCATATCATGGTAGATTCTTTCTCCTGTAGGCATACTCACAATCAATGATGCATTATTATAACAGAAGATAATACAATCTGCCTACCATATCACCAGAGATAAAAGACCAGGTAGATCCAACAATACAATCAAAATATACACAATAACAAAATGTTGATCATACATGTTATCAACGTCTTACTACTCTTTGGATCTGGTCTTGTATTTACTTTAATTTATTCTCTCAAATCTGGTGGAGTCACATTGATAAAAATTATTGGGGCATTCCATATCGACTAACTGGACATTAACACATCCCGTGTCATTTTTTTTAGATTGATAATAGACAATTATTGGTCGAGATACAATTTACTCAGTCTGTGACTCTTGCTCAGGCAATGGGAACCACTTTTGGTTTTCATAATTCGTTAACATCACTTCCTTTTTTCCCATTATTATTGGGTCAGGTACTAACAAGATTAGAGTCACGAATACAACCATAATCTCAACCTTACTCAATGTTTCGCTTATCTTGAAGTTCATATTATTGCCCCAAACATATCCTTACATTACTTATTTCTCTTTTACCTAACACTGGTGTTGATAACTCGGCTTCAAACGGCAGTGCAAGCTATCTCACTATTGTTGGTGTTAACAATTTCACCACAGCTTTGGCTAACCTGAAAGTTATAGGTTGCCTCACAACTTGCGCCTATATAACCCAACAATGATCAAACCTGCCGTATAGGATCCCAAAATTTATTCTAGATCCTTATCATTCGCAGAGTATTCATAGTGATCATTCCAAAAATAAACTATACCAGTCTATTTAATTCATGTTTGTATTTATGGTTAGGCATGACACTACATTTGAACAAGATAAACTTTTTCATGACTTAAATCAATGTCAACATGATGATAGAAGCCCTTATAAAATAGCTTCTTTCATTAATCTCATGTCTTAATCATCTCAGGAGTCCTTAACCCAACTTTCTATAATCTCTTATCATCAGTTAGCTTAAACGCTAACGTGCTTTATCATTTGCAGAGACTTAATCATTCTCTAAGATGGTCTCCACTCAAAGTAGCAAATTCTTTACTATGTCTACTATCAGACTGCCAGTTAAGATAGGAAAATCTCTTCTCCTGAAAGTTTCCATAACTTTCACATCTTTTCATTCCATCTGGTTTATCATTGAGACCTTCTATTTATTTGATTTTGACTTCAGTCTCAACTATATATGTCACACCCTGGGTTGCACAGCGTGCCCCCTACCCAGGTGTGGGCGCACCCCCTCGGGGCGAACGCCTAGCCATTATGGATCCATAATATTGTCATATCGCCATGTAGCAACCCAACCGCAGCTGGTCTACATCGAAACGATTATTTGTCTGCCACTATTCATGAATAGTGCAGGGCCTCCCTAGGAATCGAACTCGAGACCTCCCTTAAGGAGTCTAATTTCGCATTCTTAGTAACCACTGAGCCATTGGTTCAGTGGCTACTCAGAATGCGAAATTAGACTCCTTAAGGGAGGTCTCGAGTTCGATTCTGGGGGAGGCCCTGTACTATTCATGAATAGTGTCAGACAAATGATCCCGTGTACAAGAGACGTCTTTGTGTGGCAATGACTGTACCGGGATGGGACAATATTATGGATCCATAATGGCTTAGGCGTTCGCCCCGAGGGGGTGCGCCCACACCTGGGTAGGGGGCACGCTGTGCAACCCAGGGTGTGACAATATATGTTTAGACAGAAGTACCCACACCATTGGCACTCAAATAAGAAGCTATCAATGGTTCAAACCTCTGTCTTTCTCACACGACAACTTTGCCACAAGCTCATAAGTTGTGCGTTTCGTTGTTGTTGGGTAGTTACTAGCCATATATAAGCTATGTAATTTATTATCACTGGATTACATCCAATTCTTTTTCTTCCAGCCTTCTGATCTTTTCGTGATCAGCAATTTCCATTGTTAATCTTGACTGGTCTTTTCCAAATCTATAATTCACCGACACATGTGATTCTTAGTCAAAATAACATATTGGATTAAGCTCAACATAATAGGACTACCCATATGTATACCCATACAAACAATCATAATATCATAAAGCTTTTAATCTTTTAGGCTTTTAATCCTAAACTTGGCTCTGATACCAATATTGTCACGACGCCCCTGATGTAGGCTGACGTCATGACCGGCATAGTGTATTATACACTGTACATACCCATATACTATAAACAATAAACTGTCAGCCTCAACGGACATTCACAAAAATTCTCAATATACCACAAATCAAATCCAATATAGATATCCATAATCATTCCATTCATTCACACATCAAATTTTCATTTCATCATCCAATATACTAAGCTATATATATGCCCACACAACCCATCTAGATGATAATACATATATATATAATGTGTGATAAGTATACATATCAAAATAACAAAAATATAATCTATTTCCTCCAAGCATACATACACATACCAGACGAAGGCTCACGTGATTATCACTCACGGATATTTTTTCCTTTTCCCTTCGACTCAATACCTGATCCTATATCTCTGGTGATATGGTAGGCAAATTGTATTATCTTCTGTTATAATAATGCATCATTAATTGTGAATATGCATGGGTCAAAACCCCAATTTCTGAAAATGTCGTGAAACGGCTCCCACAGCAAAAATTACTCCGCTAGAATCGTTACATCGACCTTAGATATTAATTTCACGAAGAAATAGGGTGAAAATCCCTTACCACGGGTCTCGATTTCGCGCGAATCTCGCGTTTCTCCCTCTTTTTCCTCTCTTCCCTTCTTTCGTTCCGTCCGTTCTTCTCTCTGTTTTTTTTTTCTTTCTTTCATTCAACAACTCACTTAACATTTTTATTTATTTTTTACTGTTCAAGGTACTGTTCCGAACAACGCCCGCAAATGAACAGTGTTTTATTTTATTTTATTTTTTTCTTACTTCATTCTCCTCTTCTTCTTCTATACACTCAACCCACATGAGACATCCACGTGTTATAAATCGATTTCTATTTAAAATCACATTCCGAACTCACTTTTGACATTTTCAAGTTCATTTGTCACATGTAGACATGGATTTAAAGGTACTTATACCTTCAGTGTACGTATAAATTAACCAAATATATTGATTAAAAACACGGGGTGTTACAAGATCAGTGGATGTTGATTTGTGTGAAGACTGCATACATGGGAAACATAAAAAGGTTAGTTTCCAAAAAGCAGGCAGAAGTCCAAAGTCATCCAAGCTTGAGCTTGTTCACACAGATGTTTGGGGTCCAACTTCAGTTTCATCAATAGGTGGGAAACGGTATTGTCACGACGCCCCTGACGTAGGCTGACGTCATGACCGGCACAGAGTACTATACACTGTACATACCCATATACAGTATATAATACACTGTCAGCCTTCACGTAGTCTCACAATCCTTCCCAAAATTTACAGAAATTTTTTTCCTAATATACCACAAATCAAATCCAATATAGATCTCTATACTCATTCTATTCATTCACACATCTCATTTTCATTTCATCATCCAATATATTAAGCTATATATATGCCCACACATCCCATCTAGATGATAATACATATATATAATGTGTGATAAGTATACATATCAAAATAACAAAAGCTATTTCCTCCAAGCATACATACACATACCAGGCGAAGGCTCACGTGAATATCACTCACAGATTTTCCTTTTCCCTTCGACTCAATACCTGAAATATTGGAGGAAATGGGGTGAGCAAACAACAGCTCAGTGAATATAGTTCTTGAGATGGCAATTATATACATTTAGAGAAATATGACATTTAAAATCATTTCAAACACTTATTCAACACATGCATCATTCAACGAATATATTATACATGTCAACAACATAAATTGCATGAGTTCTCAATAACACAATGCACAATTTCCCTCCTCCACAAGGCAAGAGAACGAGTCTAACCCTTGTATGGCCGTTACAAGGTAGCCACAGCCTCTCATTACCCCAATTCACAGTCATTTTAAGGATCGCAACCCTTGTTAGGACAGGCCCACTGACAATGAGGACTCGCAAAACCTCATCCGGGTCTAATTCCTAACGAAATGACATCATTACAAACTCCAATTGTTAAAATCAGTTTGCATGATCCATAAAATGCTATGCATTATATATACATATAGCATGCATACAATGAAATATTTTATATGCATACAATGCCATACAAAAACCAAATCAAGAAAACTATACTCACAGTACAACACGTTCAACTTAAACCCAATCATCGTCGCTTTCGAGTCCAGCTCCAAGTTAAATCCAACTAATTTAGCCTGTCACAATCACTCCATAATTCAATTTCATGTATTCATATCTATTTACATCTTTAATTTGTCAACTCACTTCAAATCACGAATAATAAATCCATTTAGGACTCATAAACAGTTGAAGAAACTACTATATCGTTTCTGTGGTCAATCTAGATATTTCCACAAGAAAGAACAGTGAAAATAGATTTCCAAATCTTATTTTCACGACACCATATACTTATTTACTAAAACTATCAAATCATATCCAAAAATCACAATCTTAGCATCGAAACGTCCGGAATTCAGTTCTCTACGATTCTATGATTTCAAATCACTGTTCACAGTTCTATTCACATCACTGTTCACTATTCACATCACTGTGACTATTCACATCACTGTGACTATTCACATCACTGTGCACGGTTCACATCACTGTTCGCTATTCACATCACTATTCACTATTCACTTCACTGTTCATAGTATTATTTGTCACTATTTATTCAAAACATGTAAATTGTATTAAAATTGTCAAACGGTCTCCAAAACTCATGAAATGGAATCTAACCACATATTCGGGGTCCCTACCGTGTAAGGAATGTTTTTCTACCTTTCTATCGAATTTTTATTTACATTGGGTCAAAACCCTAATTTGTCAAAACGCCGTAAAACGGCTCCTACAACAAAAATTACTCCGCTAGAAAGTTTATATCTAGCTTAGATATCAATTTTACGAAGAAATAGAGTGGAAATCACTTACAACGAGTCTGGATTTCGTGCGAATCTTCTTTCCTCCTCTTTCTTCTTCTTTATTTCGTTTTCTCCTTCGTTCTGCTTCTCCAGCAACTTCGTTAAGTTTGAACTTTTTTTTATATTTTTTTTTGTCTTCTTCTGAGTATTGTTCATGGTACTGTTCGGTGAACAATACCCGCAAATGAACAATAAGTATTTTTATTCCTCTTATTCTTCTATACACTCAATCCATATGAGACATACACGTGTCGTAAATCGATTTCTATTTAAAATCACATTCCGAACTGACTCTTGACATTGTCAAGTTCATTTGACACATGTACACATAGATTTAAATGTACTTATACGTATATTCTACATCTCGATATACGCGTACTTCAACGTATGTATTTAATTAAAATTACGGGGTGTTACAGTTATTTTGTGACTTTTATTGATGATCACTCCATGAAGGTATGAGTTTACTTCTTGAGACAAAAATATGATGTGTTTGAAGCTTTCAAGATGTGAAAAGCTAGGGTTGAAAATGAGACAGGGTTGAGGATTAAGAAGTTGCGGTCTGATAATGGTGGAGAGTATGAAGACACTAGATTTAAGAAGTTTTGTTATGAGAGTAGGATAAAACTCGAGAGGACTATGCCTAATACACCACAACAAAATGGTACAGCAGAACGAATGAACAGAACATTGACTGAGAGGGCCAGAAGCATGCACATACATTTTGATTTGCCAAAACAGTTCTGGGCAGAGGCAGTCAATACAACAACTTATCTGATCAACTGAAGACCATCAGTACCATTGGAATTCAAAATTCCAGAGGAAGTATGGAGTGGACATGAGGTAAAACTTTCTCATTAAAGTATTTGGTTGTGTTTCGTTTGTGCATATTAGTGACCATGCTAGGAATAAGCTTGACGCTAAATCGCTTAAATGCATACTTGTTGGTTATGGTGGTGATGACTTTGGCTATAAGCTTTGGGATGACCATAATCAAAAGATGATCAAGAGTAGAGATATCATCTTTAATGAGAAGGTTATGTATAAAAACTGAGACACAACACAGTCTTCTAGTTTGGTACAACCTAAATATGAACCTAATTTCTTTGAGCCTGATGTTATCCTAGATAAAGTTCTAGGAAAAGAACTCAAGGCATGGGATGTTGGTTCTTCACAGGGTTCTGATGTTGGTTTGAGGAGATCGAGCAGGCCACATGTACCAAACAGAAAGTGTTTGAGTCATTTGCTGCTTATAGATGGAGGAGAACCAAAATATTATGATGAGGCATGACAAGTTGAGGATGCTAGCCAGTGGGAGCTTGCAATGGAAGATAAAATGAAATCTCTTACCTCTAACCAGACTTGGGAGTTGTCAGAGTTACCAAAGGGTAAGAAGGCTTTTCATAACAAGTGGGTGTACCGAATTAAAGAGGAGCATGATGGCTCAAAGAGCTATAAGGCCAGGTTAGTGGTCAAAAGCTTTCAGTAGAAGGACGGCATTGACTACACAGATATATTCTCTCCAGTTGTGAAGTTGGGCACTATTCACTCAGTTTTGAGCATTGTAGCAGCAAAGGATTTACATCTTGAGCAGTTGGATGTGAAAATTATTTTTCTTCATGGTGATTTGGAAGAGGAGATATATATAAAGCAACCAAAAGGTTTTGCAGTGGCTGGTAAAAAAAATCTGGTTTGCAGGTTGACTAAAAGCCTTTATGGCTTGAAACAAGCTCCTAGATAGTGGTATAAGAAGTTTGATGGTTTCATGCAGAACCATGACTTCTTGAAATGCAATGCTGGCCATTGTTGTTACTTCAAGACAGCTGGTTCCAGTTACTTTATGTTGATAACATGTTAGTAGCTGGTGCAGATTTAGAAGAGATTAGCAAATTAAAGAAACAGTTGTCCAGTGCATTTGAGATGAAGGACTTGGGTGCAGCAAAGCAAATACTTGGGATGAGGATTAACAGGGACAAACATATGGGTACTTTGCAGTTATCTCTGGCAGAATATGTTCGTAAGGTACTCCAAAGGTTTAGTATGAGTAATGCTAAGTCAGTGAGAACACCGCTTGCTAATCATTTTAGATTGTCCAAGGAGCAAAGTCCATAGTCAGATGAGGAGAAAGCATACATGGCTAAAGTTCCATATGCTTCGGCTGTTGGGAGCTTGATGTATGTTATGGTTTGCATGAGACCAGATATTGCTCATGCAGTAGGAGCAGTGAGCAGATTTATGTCAAATTCAGGCAAACAACATTGGGAAGTAGTTAAGTGGATACTTAGGTATCTGTGAGGTACTACTGAAAAATGTCTATGTTTCATTAGAGGTGAGTTAAAGTTACAAGGCTTTGTAGATGTTGATTTTGCTGGTGAGGTGGATCACATGAGGAACACTATAGGATATGTGTTTGCATTGGGTATTACAGCCATCAGTTGGATTTCTCAGTTGCAGAAGATTGTGGCCTTATTTATAATTGAAGCAGAGTATGTGGCTGTGACAGAAGCTAGTAAGGAGTTGATTTGGTTGCAAGGTTTGTTGGAAAAGTTGGGATTCAAGCAAGTGGTGAATCTCTTGCACAATGATAGTCAGAGTGCAATACACTTTGTGGCGACCCCGCGCCCCGGACCACCAACCCCGCAGGGAATGGCATGCGGAATGCCGGGACGGGACTGGACGCCCGATGTAGGCATCTCCGACCACTCCTCAACTCCCGTGAGGTGGTTGAGACCCTACGAGCCTTATCTCAAACAATGACATAATATCAAAAGATACTAAACAAAACTACCCACCGTATTAATCATCCAAGACAAGAGATAATCCATAAAAATGAACCATAAAATCATAATCCCTACAGTCCATTAAAATTGACATACACATAAAGTCTAAAATTGTGGGTACAAATAAAAATCGTCATATGCCCACATGGTCTATCTAAAAAGTCCCAACTCACCCATACTACAATGTGGTAAGTATTATAATTACATAATCCAAAATATAATACTTCATAATTTAAAACACAGTTCAATCAAAATGCCTCTCAACTCACATCGAGGCCTTGGATTCTCTCGCAGGCAAGGCCCTCAAGATATAACTACTCCTTTGCCCTTATTCGGGACAGAAGGACCTGAAAGAGGAAAATGAGGGTGAGCCAACGGTGCCCAGTGAATAGAATTCAAATATGCTATCAATACTCATCAATAAATATCATGTATGCATGTCAATGTGTAGTATGACTAAAAGCTCATAACATATAGATATCAAACATTTATAATAAGTTCGATGCAAGTAAAAGCTTATCAATTTGGATCCACATTCCACATGCATTAGGTTACTAGTGCACGTCTATTTCACCGTACCGTTGATCTCAATCATGTTTTATTTGGGGTTACTAGTGCACGTCTATTTCACCGTACCGTTGACCCCAATCATTTCCTTTCCTAAAACCCTCCTATGACAATGTTAAGTCCCCCTATTAGCCAGATAGATGGGCCCAACCAAAGTCATAAGGTTTTCTCAAATCAATGCATCATTCAAAACATTAGAACACATTCATGCTTTCAACATACAATATATATAAGTGATATGATGACATAAAAGATATAATCATAAATGAAGTCTACTCACAACCAAGCCTCGCGAGAGTATTTAACCACACACGACCACCAAACCGAATCAACCCAATCAAGATCCTGAAACATACATCAATATCCTACCAAACATCAATTTCTATGCTCAATCATATAGACATTACACATCAACCCTAAATCAGCCCACATATAAACAATAGGCCTAAATCTCATCTAATCCCATCATTCAACTCAAATCACATGACTTAGGCCTCTAATGCATAGTTCTCATTCATAAACCATTCTATTAATTAAAAATACTGATTTTCAATTCCTTAGGCATAAACATGCCCAAATTGGGTCACTTGATCACAAGTAGGCCTAACCCATGATATGGTCACAACCACCAAATCAGTAGCATAATCAACCCTAATCATGCTTAATTAAACATAAGTTGCATCAATTCAATGATTCTAGGCCAAAAGCATCAAAAGCCCTAAAATATGAAATTTTTCATACTTAGGCCATATTGCCGATTTACATTAGGTCACCATGTTCAGCCATGTATATCACTGATTTTGCATCATGGGTTCATCAACAATGGCAACTAGGTCAACATAGTTGACATGCAAGCTCTTTGGAAAGGTCTAAGTTCATATTCTAAATTTAGGTCTAATACAAGCAACCCTACCAATTCTTCATTTAATATTCTGTTCAGATGTATCAATCTACCAACAGAAATATGTAATCACAAAATCAACCGTACAGATTGAAGTATGTGAAGAAACAAAGCTTCTGTCCAAATATCATCC
This sequence comes from Paratinospora sagittata, assembly GCA_035771175.1. Lineage (NCBI taxonomy): Eukaryota > Viridiplantae > Streptophyta > Magnoliopsida > Ranunculales > Menispermaceae > Paratinospora > Paratinospora sagittata. Next base: position 34,108,721 of record CM069607.1, read on the forward strand.
CAATCCAATGGTGGACCGAAAAGATAATTATATTTGATGAACAAGTCTCTAATTAGACAATTTCTCCTTTCCTGCTGCAAATACTCAAACTCAGATGACTATATCACACAAAATACTAAACGCATAAACATCTACACTGTTCAGAATACAGAAACATCAATTATAAACTGCATACCCAAATTTGATATCCATCCAACGGTAGATTGAGGAGATCTACAAGTTTGAGCAAAATGGCACGAGAAATCTAGACTTTCCGACCAGCTTTGTTTGAGAGGTTAGATCTCTCAAACGAAACCTCTAATCAAGATCTCAACCGTTCAGAATGCAGAAATATCAGTTGTACACTACATACCCAAATTTTATATCCATCCAATGGTAGATGAAGGAGATCTAGAAGTTTGAGCGAAATGGCGCGAGAAATCCAGCTCTTTGATGAAAACGTCGCAGAGATCTCCCTCCTGCAACTCCCTCCTTTCTCTTCTTCTTTCCTTTCTCTTCTTTTCTTTCTCTTCTTTTTTTCCTTTCTCTCCACTCACCTCTTTCTAGCACTTCCTTGATTCCCTCCTTGATTCCCTCCTTGATTCCCTCCACTCATTCTAGCACTTCCTTGAAGAAGAGAAGTGGGCATGGGACACTTGTCCACTTTCATGCACCAACCTTCACATGTGTTGGTCTCATACTACCCATACCAACCACATGTACTTTAACCAATCTCATGCTTCCATGTATTTTAAATGTCCAATCCATTTAATACACCAAATTTTCATTCTCATTTATCCTTTTATTCAATCAATCCTAACTCATATCAATTCATGGTTTAATGGGCCATGCATAAATAATAACATATGCATTATAATTTAATTTAACATGACCCATATACAATTTATGATACACATATTTATATACATTATCAAGCATCAACTATACAAACATTAAACAACCATCAAACAAACACCAAACATAACAAGGCAACGCATAGAGTTTGGGTAAAGTGCAATTGGGTTATGGGCTAGATGAAATAATTTTCGGGGAGTCACACACTTGGCCAAAAATTCAGCATTTCATTCTAGGATCAAGCATATTGGATTGCGTTACCATTTCATTAGAACCTTGAAATCATTCTCAAAGTTCTCTAGTTCTTGAACTATGGATTTGAGTTTCAAGCTTCCATCATTTTGATTCAAACAACAAGGTCCTTCCACTTTCAGCTGTACTTAATCTTTCATCTCTTTGACTGGTAATTTGGGAAGATATTTGTTCTTTGATTGTAAGTTTACTTTAAGGATTGTTTGGTAAGAACATCTTCTTTATTTTCCAATTGTAATTTAATCCAATTGGAGAGTTCTTTTGTCTAAGGAACGATGTTTATATTTGATCCTCACACGATAGGTACGATTGATTTAGTGGATTTGAAAAAAATCTTAATCGGAGAGATCAAATTGTAGATGTAGACTTTGAGAGACGAACCACGTTAAATCGTTTGTGCACTTTTTTTAATTTCCTTTCTCGATTATCATTGCTTGTTTAATTTAATTCCGAGAAAGGTATTTTTCAAAAATCTGTTAGTCCAATTTACCTCTCGTCTTGAACTTAATTATGAGCCAACAAATTGTAGTCCTCATTCCTAATATATATATATATATATATATATAGGAAATATGGACTTGAGTTCCCATTAGATTTAGCTGCACATTCTATATTAATTGGTTAAATAATAAGAATGATTCATCAAATATTCTAATTCTAAATCTAAATATTCGTCATTTTCCTCAGATATTAAGAATATCTGAAGATTTATTAAGAATAAAGATTATGAACCTTCATTTTTTTCATAGATCTTACATTAACACTTCAGCGTTCTTGAACTTAAATATTACTTCTCTTTTTTAATATTCCCTCAAATATTATTGATACCTTCCTCACTATTTTGTTATAACTCAGCACTTTGAAGGCCATCACGCATAAGAATTGTCATCTATATTGTATATGCCTTATATAAAACATATAGTTAAAGTCTATAATGAAAAATATATTAAAGGGCGGTCCAATGCATGAAATTCCTACTTATACAAAAATATATTATAAGAAATCTAATAATTATAGAATAAAAATCGCAAAAACATGATTCAAAAGATACGTTGTTATAAAACATTGATAATACAAAATGGTTCAAATAAAGGAAAAATAAAAATAAAATTTACTGATTTTAGAACATATATTATACAAAAATCTACATAAGAAAAAAAATGAATAATGACAAGTGAAAAAACATATTATTATTTAAAAAGACCTAATCAATATATTATAACTTGTATAAATTAATTAATAAAGTGAGTTAACAACATTTTACTTCTATCAGATATAGTAGATATAGATACATAGCTACTCTCATGTTTTTGGTAATCCAAATAGTGTTTTTCAGCACGGCTTAAGTACACTGCAAAAATTATTCCACCTTGAACGAGCACCACTACGAAGATATGATGACATTTCACTCAATGGCGGATAAATGTCCCTATACGCGACCACAACACAAGGGCTTCGTTTCGAACAAAAGACCATGCCACCACATCATGTGCAGTGAAGACAAAAGTCTACCTCTAAGACTTAAACCCGAGACCTTATAGGTAGAAAATCATCTTCCTACCTCCCCACCAAACCAATTGGTGGTAGCAAGAGGCTACTTTCACGACTCAAACTCACGGTCATCGGGACACAAGATCTTTACTGTTGTGCCAAAATTCCCTTTCAATTGATAATAAAATATATGAAATTACAAAATAAACCCCCGACAATATATTAAATAAATTTTCATAATAATAAAGTGAGATTACTGGTGAAATATAGGAAGTAAAAGCTATAATACTGTCATTACTGTTATATTATGTGTTTGATTAAGAAGCTATATGAAAAATGTTGTAAATTGTAAACCCCATTCCCAAAAAAGAAAATAAGAATAATTAATTATATCTCGTACATGCAGAGCGTTGGAAAATGGGTATTCCAATATATTTGTCACCAACTTTGAACTCAATTTTAAGGAGATCCACATGGGTAAAAACAAATGAAAGATTAATTTTTAATATGTAGAGATTAAAATATATAATTATTTAACTGTACCTATTTTCATACCAATAAAATTAAAATTAAAGAAGCCTAGGTGATATGTGTAAAAGTTGTGTGTAGCGTGTAAATTAGTTTAGTACCACCCGAGAAAACTAAAAAAACAAATCTTAATACATAAGAGATAACTACACAACTACACACATCTTAGCATTTAAGAAGTTAGGTAAAGCCTTAGGGTTCTGCGTATGTGCATGTGTGCGAAACGGCAATTGGGCGACTTAGGACGCACAACACTTTGCACGTGCCCTTCGTTACAAGTAGTTGGAGAGCTTTTTCTTTTAGAAATTAAGGCAGATAGAATGGATCAAATGCGTTCGTAGGGGTGTAATCTAGATTGTTCATTAAGGATGTCCAGATTCGTTGTTTAGGTGGGAATGTCCAGATTTGATCTACCTCATTATTAGATACAGGGCCATAGGATCACATTCGCAACAATCGAGTGTGATCCAATGGTACACGATCAAGTACACTAATCGCAACTGTCATATCGCAACTTTAACGATTGAGTGTGATCCGATGGAGTACGATTGGGTGCATCAATTGTGATAGTCAAATTGCATATACTGCGATTGAACGTGGTCCGACAGTGCACACAAACACCACCAACAACCTCCGAAAGCCTATAAATAGACCCCTCCAAACCTCAAAAAGATCATCTACATTTTTTTTGAATACTCAAAATTTCTTCCTCTTTCATATTTTCTCATTTTCTCCATTCTGTTTAAAAGTGAGTATTGACCATTAATTGTTTCAAAGTTCTTTGTGATTTGGAGTGCTACTATTACAATTAAAGATCGTTGTATCTTAAGAGACAATAGTTATATATCGTAAGCACTAATTGTCTGAAGGACATAGAGTTAAACTCTATTTTTGATCTACAACTTTCGTCTTTTGATTTAGTTTGTACTAGACGAGTTTTGTCCTTAGTAACATTAAACAGTGAACAGAAATGTTATTTTAGAAGAGTGGTTTTTAAGCAAGAGCTTGTGTAGTGCTTGTGAGTCCACCACTCAGCCTGAAGACTCACATTGTCGATTAGATCAAGTGCAATATAGTTCATGAAGATTGCTATTGTAGACAACACAAAGATGATCGTGCAGAAATATGGACTTGAGTTCCCTTTAGATTTAGCTGCTCATTCTATATTGATTTGTTCAATAATAAGAATGAATCATCAAATTTTCATGATCAAATATTTTAATTTTAAATCTAAATATTTATCATTTTCCTCAAATACTAAGAAGGGTTTCTAAAAAAATTATGAAGAATAAAGATTATGTACCTATTTTTTTCATAGATCTTACATTAACACTTCAGTGTCCTTGAACTTAAAAATTACTTTTCTTTTTTAATATTCCCTCAAATATTATTGATACCTTCCTCACTATTTTGTTATAACTTAGCACTTTTAAGAAAGAAAAAGAAACAATGACTTTAATTAGCACATCACTTTTATTACTTTCAAGGCAATCACGCCAAGAATTGTCATATTCTTTATCTCTTATATAAAACCTATATGATATTGGCAATGCTCAGTTTAGATAAATTAATGTTAACAATGACTATAACATAAAATATTTATCCAACTATTTAAGGTTTGAATGAACCTTAAATATCTATATATATATAAGTATATAAAATCTAATGCTACTTTAATTTCTTTTGGACTTCATAACTAAAGAGCACAATAATTATTTTAAGAAGAGATGATAAATAATGATCATATATAATAAAGGCATCTTCCATTATAATATTAAAGAAAATTAATGCATGAATTATATTTGTATGAATACCAAGAAAACGGTTAATTATGAAGAAAATTAAGAGCATAATACATTAAGATAGAAAACATTACTATGCTACATTTCTTTTGGATTTCAATTTTGTTTTGTGAAATGACTATTAATTGGTTAGTTGCTCTCTTTTTGTGCTACTTTATATTGTTAACCTTTTTATAAATTCCTCCATATTAAATTAATATAAAAAAACAAGAACCTACATATTTTTAAATCTATTAAATATTTTAAGTGTGGGAAAAGGCTCAAAATGTATCCAAAAAAATAAAATAAAAACAAAATCCAAACTATTCTATGGGAAAAAAAAAGGATGGCAGAATTAATTTGTGGGGAAGGCTTTTGTTAATATAATAACACAAAAAAGTGAGAAGGGCTTTTGTTAATATAATCATAAAATTAGGGCCCTAAAATTTAAAAATTCTCCTTTTTATTTATTTACTAATTGGCATCTTAAACTATTAAGGTCTTGAAAGTGCGAAGAAAGCTGGATTACGGCAAATAGTTTTTAGAAACGTAATTTATGGGTGTTTAGCGTACGTGCTTTAGCATTTCAAATGCAATTTTTTAGCATTTTTATGAAGTTCTCTCTTTTGCTTTTACGTTTGCTTTGCCGATTGCATTTGAAAAATGTGCATGCAGACGCGCTACCAAATAAGCCTAAACCTCTTACATTGCAAAAAAAAAAAAAAAAAAAAAAAAAAAAAAAAACTTTTTAAAAGTTAGAAGCGCATGTGGCATACTTTCGCACGAGCCTTCGCCATTCAATGAGTTTTTTTAAAATGTATTTAGAATAAAAATATTTTTGAAGGTATTTGATAATATCTATTTTTAGTTAAATTGTGATAAAAAATAATAATTTTTAGTTTTTAAAAAAAATTGAAAGGGACCAGTTTATTTTAAAAACACTTTTAGTAGAAGTACTTGCAGGAAACACGTTTTTTTAAGAAGCTGGTCCTGAACCGGGCAAATATCAATATAGTTCACCAGTGAACTGAGACGTGAAAAGACTTAAATACCCTCCCCAAGTGGGCCATTCAGACGTTTCTTCAAAACGTAGGAAACGTGTACCTCAAGGGCCATTACTGATTGGACGGGACCGGTCGGCCCATCCGGTCAAGATTTGAACCCGGTCGAACCCGAGCTGATAATGGTCATTTTTTTGTATAATTATTTGTCTCTTGAACCGGTTTCATTTTATTTGCCAGACAAAAAAAAATCAAATTTATTTTATTTTTCGAGGATAACAATTAGACTATATTACTCTCCACCAATTATTGTAAGGGCAGGAAATTTTATGAAAATTAATTTAAAGTAAAAATAATACCTTTGAAAAATGTCTTCGTCTAATTTCATAGGAATATAAAGTTATGTAAAGGGATAAACTAAAAATATATAAAAATTATCATTAAATAATCCTATACGTAAAATTAAAAATTTATCTTGATAAATAAAATAATCTCTTTTATACACTATGGTCATAATAGCTAATCAAATAATTTTTTATCACGCATTTCATTATGAAGGAAAAAAAATCACTTGTTAATTTTCTCAAATCCAAATATTTCTTTTAAAATAAATTATATATATTGTTGCATCAAAACTATGTTATAGATAGTTTTGAGCATTATCTTCATAGCTATTATTTATCTATTTCTATACTAAAAAGAAATGAATTTGATCAAAGGCTCAAGTTAATTTTATTTTGATCTCTATTTTAGTTTCTTTTGTATAAGATCTATGTTGTTTAAAATTTAATAATTTTTTTTTTTTTTGCCCCATGGAGTGCATGGTGGTTTGGAGGTTCGTCGCTCATCCTAAAGGTCGTGGGTTTGAAACTCAGCTTGGCGAAAAGACGTTACTTTGCGGTCTTTAGCTGACTCCCCGTTACTTTGCGGTCTTTAGCTGACTCCCCTCTCCTTTGCTCTTGTGCGACACTTGGTTGGGTAGGGGGCGTTCCGATGGACCATGCAGGCTTATTCGTTGGTGTGGAGATTAGTGGGTTTTGAAGGATCCTAATACCCCACGGTCCGGGGGGGGTTGGCAATTTTTAGGCCTGACCCCGCCTGGCTTAAGAATAATCGAGCCGAGCCTTATAAAATTTTGGAGCGGGCCTTGGCCCAAGCCTGACCCAAAAAATATATGGACTGGGCCTTTGAGCCAAGCCTTAAAATTGGGCCTTTGGATCGTCTGGTTTTTGGACCACCAATATAACCAAATACATATTTTAATGTTAGATTAATTACAATAAAATATAAAATTTTAGTAAGTAATTAAATAAAACATACAAATAAAAAATAAACACTACATTACAACTTATTATTACAAACTAAATAAAAAAAATTAATACAAATTATATAACAATGATTAAAAAAATATATAACAATACAATGTATTAAAAATAAATCACTCAAGGTGTAACACACCGATTTTCAAAATTTAAATTTCAAGTAAAATAATGAATATTTTAATTTTATATAAAAATATCACTAAAAATCGAGATGTTACTCGTATCCGTCAATCTTAACCCATAATCATTATATAGATAGTAAGATTTGCAAAACTATGAGTTTATATATATATATATATATATATATATATATATATATATATATTTTTTTTTTTAACCAACTTACTGATTAAGATAAACGAATACCTTTAAATCTTTTTTCTTCATGCCAAGGACCACCCTGATCCGTTGTTGTGATTCTGCCCCCTGTTCCCATTGTTGAACTTGTTTCTGTTCCAATTATTACCATTGCCACCGAAGTTATTCAGGTTCTGCCTCTTGTTGTGATTATTCTGGTAATCAAAATTTTGTCCTTGAGGCCTTTTATTTCTGTTCCATATTGTTTCTTGCAGGTTCAGTTCCCTTTCTACTAACAAAGCTCGTTCAACCACCTCTTTATAAGTCTCTAGATTCATAGGAACAACCACCTTTCTGATTTCCATTCTGAGACCCTCTGCGAATCTACTAGCTTTCATTTGTTCATTGATTGCCAGTTCATGAGTAAATATGGAAAGTTCGATAAACTTAGCTTCAAATTCTGCCACTGTCATGTTCCTCTGTGTCAGCCTCACAAATTCAGATTGTAGTTCTTTTTTGTTCGCCTTGGGAAAAAATTTATCATAAAATATTTCTTCAAAAGTTGCTCAGGTCATAGTGTTCACGTCCACTGTAGGACTTTTTTTAACCATTCTCCACCAATGTTTGGCCTCACCTATGAATTGGTGAGCCGCAATCGCCACCATTCTTGGACCAGTCACTCCAAGAACTTCCAAGTGTTCCTTAACCTCCTGGAACCACTTGTCAGCTTCCCTTGGATCTGGTTTTCCTTCAAATTTCAAAGGATGCATACGTTGGAAGTCTCTCAATTGATCTGCCCATTCCTTTTCTTCAGGTCTCCTGATGTTTCGAGCTCCTGGTTCATTCTGCACCACAATTGTTGGATTCAGTTGAAGTTGAGGCATCTGTCTGGTCACCTATTCCACTACTTGCCTCACAAATTCTGCCATCATCTCTGGTCCCAAAACAATTCCAGGGGTTGGAACTGTTGTAGATCGGACATTCTCTGCTCCAGTAGAGTCAACATTCGCTGTTAGATTTGCGTGTTCTTGCTCCGTCGGCTGAGGTTCGAATGTCGGTTGTGTCTGCACAACTGGTTCAGTGTCCCTTATGAGATCACTCACAGACCTTCTGTTTCTTCTTCGAGGTGCAGCCATCAATAAAATTTCAACTCATCTTTAGTACTACAGGAGATAATTATTTTCGGTTAGGGTGACTCTAAATTCAGAATTCTAAGTTCTCGAAAATAAAATGATCCTATTGATTCAGTTTCTAGGTTTTATAAAATTTTGACAATCCATGATTGTCATAGGGTACAAGATTTGGTTTTGATACATGTAAACAAAACAAGCAAACAAACAAACAACGTATCACACAACAATGGTATAAAGAAAATTCCCAAACTTTCACTTATACCCTTCGTATTCAAGTGTCTCATACCACTCTAGCCCGGTGATATAAGCTTCAACAAAGAAACTTCAATACACCCAAACAATGCGCAAATGTCCTACCAACTAAGGCTTCCTAGGTACCCACTATGTCCAAGCTGTCCCATACCAGTTGAACGTAGCGATACAAGCTCGTCTAGAGTTGTTAGTCATTCACCAAACATGGCCTGCTAGTCTCCAAGTTCAAGACTCCTCAAATACCCTTAAATTCTTCCACGTCCCATACCGCTTTGGAACCAAGAATAAAAGATTCATCCTGATCTCAGATTCTAACCAAACAGTTTCCATACAAGTTCTCGTCTCTAACCGATGTCTTAAAAGCTTTGAATTTGTTAAACCCACTGTACTTTCATTCTTGATATTACGTTATAAAGTTTGCAATTGGCATATTTATCTAGCTCAAGTTGAACCCTAATCTCATAAAGATTTGATACCTACTCACTGATACTAAGCTTCTCAAAATTCGTTGTAACACTTCCCATGATCTGAAGCCTAAAGCTCTGATACCAATCTGTAACACCCCGATTTTCAAAACTTAAATTTCAAGTAAAATAATGAATATTTTAATTTTATATAAAAATATCATTAAAAATCGAGATGTTACTCGTATCCGTCAATCTTAACCCATAATCATTATATAGATAGTAAGATTTGCAAAACTATGAGTTTATATATATATATTTTAACCAACTTACTGGTTAAGATAAACGAATACTTTTAAATCTTTTTTCTTCATGCCAAGGACCACATAATTCCACTATACATATTTCTATAGTGAATTATGAGGGTACTTGCCCTTGTCCATCCATCATGGACACAATATCTTAAATACATTCGTCAATAGAATTCAAGTCCAAGGCACATATATTAAAAGTAAATCATGATCCCTTCTATAATCATAAAAAGATTTTATCAAAATTTCTAATGTCAATATAACCCTTACTAAATAAAAGTTCACGAAATTAAACAACTAATTAACTCATTCACTAATTAAAATATTGTCCAGATTCCCATCCTACCCCTATCACTGAACCACGTCACAACTTGCTACTTTATTTTCTAAGTACCTGCATGTGAAAAATAGGGGTAAGCTTGAAAGCCCAGTGGGTCATCTAAACAATTCACAACATTTTATTATGATACATACACAAGAATGTTACAAACAAGTTTCACATATTAATCGTTGCAACATTAGATTATTTGAATCGAGAGTTTTACCACGTTCTAAATCACGTACCTTTAAGAAATCAAACACAGGGTGGCACTACCCAAAAATTAGAACTTCGTTGGCGATATTCATCATGAATAACTGCCCCATAATAAACATTGGCGATATTCCTAAGAATAACTGCCCCACAATAATAAATGGCGATATTCTTTAGAATAATTGTCCCATATGTGTGATTATTATCTTAATTGTGTTCTTTAGTGATGTCATACCATAAATACAACCTAATCATGCTATTAATTATATTCACAAACCATATTCAAATTTCACTACACATACTATCATGTCACAATGCCAAATATAATAGTATTAACACATGAAACTTACTATGCTAATATTCCAAGTCATACGTTTCATTATCAGGCATTATAATTTATAAATGAGTCTCAAATATCATATGAATTTTATGCATCAAATCATCATCTAATCAAAATAAGAAGTCATGTTGAGACACATATCATCATAGCTATCAATCACAACATGGTATAAATAACATCACGTACAATAGGCATGCATAAGCAATCTAATGATATTATAGACCTAATTAATTTAACATTCTTATCTATATATCAAAATAAAATATTATGAAGGCCTAGAATCATCCCCACCTGAATCGCTAAATTCCAAAAGTGTTGAGATTCCTCGACGTTGGGCGTTATCAACCTATCCACGGATAAATTACACGTTAATTACTTGTTTTGTATTATATTATATTAATATAATGTGCATACATGTCTATGTTGTATGGTGGTGGTCACATTATACATATAATATAACTTAGCTAATAAACTTCCACCTGATATAATATGATGATCTAGATAGTAAAAACGTAAAATATGATATACCATAATCTAATATATTATACGTGGTATTGTATGTATGATATATATAAATATATTATATAACATTTTGGTTGCTTAAAAGAAAAGAAAAAGAAAAAAGAAAAAAAAAGTAAATAACACTTGAGTTGCAGATTAAATGGCGGAAGGAAGAAAACAGGGGAGATAGTGAAAAAGGGGAAAGAAAAGAGGATGAGGAAAAGGAGAAGAAGAAGAAGAAGAGAGTGAGGGCGGCGAGATCAGGGAGCAGAGGGAGATGGCGGAGCTCAAAGCGACTTTACTAGCGGTGGTGGTGGCGCCGGTGGCTGTGGAAGTGGAGGCGGAACTGCCAGAGTGGAAGAAAGAAAGAGAAAAGAGAAAAAGAAAGGAAGATGAGAAGTTGCTCACCGTGGTTACTGCTGCGGATTCTTGCTCGCGTGCTTCAGTCACCGGTTCGTGAGAGAAGAGAGACAGAGAAGAGAGCAAAGAAAGAAGAGAGAAGCGAGAGGGTTTCTAAAGAAAAAGGGAGGCGAGAGCGATTGAGTTTTGAGGTTTTAAATGAGTTGCGATTTGGGTTTTGAAAGAGAGGGTTGGGTTTTGTGCGATTGGTTTTGAGAGAGGGGCGAGATTGTAGCGGGATTTCAGCGAGAGATCAGAGATTTGCAGTCGTAGAGGGCGAGGTTTCAGCGAAAGAGGTGCGATTGGGTTTTGAAAGAGAGGCGATTTTGCAGGATCGCAGTGCGAGATTTCAGCGGAGAGGGTGAGGTTGCGGGTTGAAGAGCGAGATTGCAGCGAGATTGGCGCGATTGCAAGATAGCAATGCGATGCCGTCGGAGGCGGCGAAGAAGGTGAGAGATCTCAGGCTTTTTTTTTTTTTTCAGGGGGATTACACAAGGTCTTCATCAACATCAAGTAATTGTCCGATTTCATCTTCTTAATTGTACTAACACTCTTGACTATGTTTTTTCTTCCATATATGTGTGTGTGTGTGTGTGTGTGTGTGTGTGTGTGTAATATATTCTCTTGAATCTTAATTATGTTTTTTTGTCATTTTATACTCTAATTATATATTATATATATACTATAATTAAAAAATAGACTAGGTATGTGGATTATTTGTGTGTGAGCCAAATTTTGCTCAAGTGCTTGAGGAAACATGGTTACATGGTATATCTCAAACCAATTTTGTTCCAAAAAAATAAAAGCAGTTTTGGGCAGATTAATACAATGGAAAAGGTGGTCAATCTCGAGAAACAAGGAAGAAATAAAGCAGATGAGAAACAAGCTAACCTCAATCCAAAATTCAGAACCCTGACCTCTCCGTTCAAATTATAGAGCTTGAGTCCATTCTGGATAAGTTCCTGGAAAGTGAAGAAACCTATTGGAGACAGTGATCCAAAGTCCTGTGGCTTGAAGAATGAGACAACAATACAACTTTTTCCCACCGACAGGCTTCTCAAAGAAGGAGAAGGAATTACATCAAGGGCATCCAAAGTGCACAAAATGGCTGGATAGAAGATCATGATCAAATAAGTTTGACTTTCATTGATTATTTTTCTAATTTGTTCTCCACTATTTCTCATATTTCTTCTGATATTTCTAATATAATCTTTGATGTTAAGTGCAATGTAACTCCTAACATGAACCAAACACTGTGCAGAGACATTGATCTAGAGAAGATAAAACAAGCCTTGTTTCAAATGCATCCCTTAAAGTCCCCTAGACCTGATGGCATGTCTGCATCTTTTTTACAAAATTGTTGGCCCATAGTTAGGAAAAGATGTGACCGACATTTGTCTAGGCATCCTAAATAAAGGTCGGTCCTTGGAAGATCTAAATCACACCATCATTACACTCATTCCCAAAGTGCATCATCCAACACAAGTCTCTCAGTTCAGGCCCATTAGTCTATGCAATGTATTATACAAAATCATCACGAAGGCCATGACGAATAGACTGCGAGTATTAATGCCAGCTATCATTTCAGAGAACCAAAGTGCGTTCATTCCCACCAGGCTTATCTCAGACAATTCTCTTCTTGGGTTTGAATGCATCCACTCAATGAAAGATAAGAGTCAAACCCAAATCCAACACTTAGCAACTAAACTGGACATGAGTAAGGCCTATGACATAATGGAGTGGTTCTTCTTGGAAGCAATGATGACAGCTATGGGCTTTGATAACAAATGGGTTAAGCTTGTTCTCAGATGCATCTCTACAGTCACGTACTCCATCATAGTTAATGAAGAAATTAATGGCCAAATCACTCCTAAGTGAGGTCTTCGGCAGGGCGACCCCTTGTCTCCATATTTGTTCCTGATCTGTGTTGAGGGCCTTTTTGCAATGCTACATCAAGCTGAGAGCCATAACTTGATAACTGGATTGCAACTGGGAAACATAGGGCCCAAAATGTCTCACTTATTCTTTGCTGATGACAGTCTTATCTTCACCAGAGCTTGCATTTTAGAATGTGAGGTCTTGAAATCAATCCTCAATAAGTACTCACTTGCATCAGGTCAGGAGATAAATTTCCAAAAATTTGCCATGTCTTTCAGTGCTAATGGTAGATAAGCTCACGATCCATCAAATCCTCAATATTCCAGCCTTGAAATGTCACACACAGTATTTGAGGCTTCCTTCCATGATTTTGAAAAACAAAGTTCGATCCTTCGCGTCGGTGGTGGATAGAATATGAAAAAAGCTAAATGGCTGGAGAAAGGGAGCCTTTTTAGTAAGGGGAAATAGGTCTTACTTAAAGTATCCATTCAAGCCATCCCAACATATATGATGAGTTGTTTTAAACTGCCGAATAGCATTTGGCGGCAAATTGAACAAGCAATGGCTAAGTTCTGGTGGGGTGACTTAAACGCAGGCCACAAGATTCATTGGAAGAAATGAAGTGTTTTATGCCAATCAAAAGCCCAAAGTGGGCTAGGTTTCAGAGATATAGAATTGTTCAATCGGGCAATGGTGGCTAAACAAGGATGGCGCCTCCTTACTGCCCAAGGACTTTTACTTGAACAAGCCTTTAGGGCTAAATATTAGCCTAGATCCTCTTTCCTAAAGGCAAAAGAAGGATCAAAACCTTCCTACATATGACGCAGTATTCTATGGGGTAGGAAATTACTCAACAAGGGCATTCGATGATGTATTGGCAATAGTGCGAATATTAAAATCTATTCAGACACATGGCTGCCAAGAACACACACCTTTAAACCACTCTCTTGATCACAACAGTTACAGGATGAATATGTTAGTTCTCAAATTGATGCAAACGAAACTTGGAACCTAGATTTTATCAATCAGACTTGCTTCCTGACGACGTTTATCTTATTAAGGCTATTCCCCTGAGCACATGCAACCAAGAAGACAATATAGTATGGCACCATGAGAAGTGCGGAAATTACTCAGTAAAGAGCGGCTATAGTGCTACTATGACAAACCACAACCCGGGCTCTTCCTCGGACCCCTCCACATTATCACAATGGTGGAGTAACATTTGGAAGCTAAAGGTTCCCACCAAGACAAAAAATTTCTTCTGAAAAGTTATTAATAATTGCCTCCCATCAGGTGACAACTTGGAGAAACGCCACATCTCAAACATTGGGAGATGCCCAGTGTGCAAGGCCGGTCCAGACTCCCTTGACCACACCTTGTTCCGATGTAAAATGGCAAAAATTGCCTGGAATAGCAATTTCTTTAAAGTATGTAAGCCCACAGGTAGAATGGAGACAGATTGGTGGGCATGGCTCTCTTCAGAGGCTGCTCATAGGACGCCACATTGGGATAGAATGCTCATCCTCATGTGGTCGCCGTGGACAAATAAGAACAAATTGTTACATGAGAACTGCAACCTTGGAGGCAATGACCTTGCACTTTCTGCTGAGCAATACCTCTCGTCATATTAGGAAGCTCAAGTTTGTCGCACCCAAGGTTGTAATGTTCCAAGAGATGACAAGACTCAACAAACCCAATCATGGAAAACCCCACCTAGGGTCACGTTCAGGATGAATGTCGGTGCAGCTCTTGACAAACAACAACATACTTGTACCTATGAAGCAATTGTTCAAGATGAGGATGGAGAAGTCATTATCGCAGTGACAAAGAAGGATTATATATGGCCAAATGTTGATATTGCTGAAAGCATAGCAGTCAGAGAGGGTCTTTGATTAGCTATTGACACAGGATGCATTCCCCTCTGGATTGACTCTTTATCAATTATCAATCTAATAAACTCAAAGAACTCTTCTCGGACAGAAATCAATTCTATCATAAAGGAGATTAGAAGCATGATCACAACTGAGACTGTCAAAGGCTTCTCTTTTGCCCCAAGAACAAATAATGTGGTTGCTTATTCCATAGCTAAGTTTGGCATTTCTATAGATGATCATGTAGTATGGGTTGAAGAGGTTCCCCAGTGAATTTCTCGTTTAGTCTGACCGGACCTTGTACCTCCGTTTTTATGATTAATATAACCCACATTTCCCTAAAAAAAAAAAATTATCTTAAATATGTGTTAATTCATTCTAATAATTAAAATGAGTGAGTTTATATATATAGTTGAATAATGTTTTTCTTTTATAATTGTAGCCCAACTCATGTTACTATAATTTAGTTAAATTCATTATATATTTATATCTAGCCCTACATAGTTTTAGAGAGTATACTTAATGAAGCATACTTGATAAAGTTTTTTTTTTTTTTTTAGAGAGTATACTTAATAAAGTTGAAATGCAACAAAATAAAAAGGATACAATGTAATATAAACTGTATATATATATAATCTTAGTCAATTTTTTTTTTTTGTATTATATACTTAATTAAACATATTCTTAATAATGTATATATAATACAAATATATACCCCTAATTATATAACACTCTTTACTTAATTAAATATATATTACACACACTTTATATACTCTTAAGTCTTAATTGTAATAACTACTAACACGCTTGATTAAGTTTTTTTTTATCATTTTGTGAACTCTTTTATATATGTGTGTGTGTGTGTGTTGTGTGTGTATATGTATGTATGTATGTAAGTAGTATTTTTTTTAACACAATGTATATAGTATGTATTATATATACTATATATACTTTAATTATATAACACAATTTTAATTATGTTTTATTTTTTTTCATTTTAGATACTCTTAATTGCACACACACACATATATATGTTTTATATTTATTCTGAAATATATATATATATATATATGTCAATGTGTATGTGTAAATTTGTAACTAAGAATATATTACACATACACATGTATTTATTTTATAATAAATATAAAATATATATAGGTGTATGTGTAATCGGGCCTTTGGACCGGATTAGCAGGTCGGGCGGGGGTCTAGCTATATGATTCCAAACTCGTTTAATAAGTTTTGGAACCACGCCAGATCGGCCCATATAATAGTCGAGCCCAAATTTGGATCAAGCCCTTTATAGTGGGTCGGGTCAAGCCCATGGGCCTCGGGCCAAATTGTCACCCCCAGGGGGGGGTCTAGGGCACGTTGTTTCCTCTCAAAAAATGAAAATCCTATTCCATTTTATTTTACCAAAAAATGAAAAAAAAAACAGTTCAAGATGAACCTCCTCGGTTCAAGCTCAAATCAGAAAAAATTGTTCTGTAATAACGCTCGTGAAAAATCTCTCTTTTCTTCCTCTTCTTCACCGAAACCATCGCAATGGACATGCTATTCTATCTCTCTTTCTCACCCTAATCTCTGAAACTAAAATAAAAGAAACCCTAACCCTAATTTTCAAAATTTCCAAAATCAATGCCTATAATCTTTCTCTTTCTTTCTTGAATTCGTATTCTATCGGATCGATTTCTAGGGTTTCTATTTCTATGTGATCTCCATTTCACGGTTACTAAGGCATGAGCACCCGCGATTCAAGGAGGTCTTTGAGAGGTTAAAAACATAAAATAAAAAATAAAAAGGATAAAAAATATACTAGGCTTTATAATATTCATGTAGAAGTTTATATTACCCATATAAAATATAGGATAGAATTAACTTCTTTATCCTCACCCTGATTCTCATAACCATGCTAACCAACTTTTCAAGTTGGTTTTTTTTTCTTGGTTTTTCTATTCATGTATGAAACTTTATTCAAGGCCATTATAAATTAAAAGAACAATCCTGAAATCCACATACCTGAATTAACCATATGAACTTGCGAATCATCTTCAATCACTGTAACATCATTGTTCCTCCTAGCCTTTTTCCTAGCCTAAAAAAAAAAAAGAAAAGAAAAGAAATAATTTCCATTACCCCAACCAAACCCTTAAAAAAAAAAACATAAAACAAACATACAAGAACACCAAAAACAACTCACTTCAGCGAAGCTTCTCGGAGACGAGATCAGAACGTCATCATCTGTCTCCTCAAGATCAATCACAGCAACCGGCGGTGCCACTTGTCGGCTAGTCGTCGCCTACTCGGCGCTGGTGTCCTGTATAATCATCTCTCCGGCTAGCTCTGCAGGTCGGTTTTCCGTCGGCGACTTGTAGTTCAGGTCGAGATCAAGCGCCATTCCTCTTCTCCGATTCCCCCTTGCGTAGCCTCTCAAAGATCTCCTTGAGTCGCGGGTGCTCATGCCCTAGTAACCGCGAAATGGACATCAGATAGAGATAGAAACCCTAGAAATTGACCCGATATAATACGAATTCAAGAAAGAAAGAGAAAGATTGTTGGCACTGATTTTTAAAGTTTTGAAAATTAGGGTTAGGGTTTCTTTTGTTTTAGTTTTAGAGATTAGGGTGAGAAAGTGAGAGAGAAGAGCAATTTGGTTGCGATGGTTTCGGTGAAGAAGAAGAGGGAAAGAAGAGAACGATCTTTCATGAGTGTTGTTAAAGAACAATTTTTTTTTCGGTTTGAGCTTGAACCAGGGCGGTTCATCTTGAATCGTTTTTTCCTTTTTGTTTTATTTTATTGTTCTTTTTTTTTTTTCTTTTCGCTTGAGGAAACAATGCGCCCTGAATCGCATTACCGGGGGTTCAAGGGCGCGCTGTTTCCTCTTAAAATACATACACACATATATATATATATATCCTATTCTATTTTATTTTGTCAAAGAAAGAAAAAAAAAATCAAACAAAAAGGAAAAAACGGTTCAAGATGAACCGCCCCGGTTCAACCTCAAATCGGAAAGAATTGTTCTGTAACAATGCTCGTCAAAGGTCTTCTCTTCTCTCTCTTCTTCTTCACCGAAACAACGCAACCGATGTGCGCTTCTTTCTCTCTTTCTCACCCTAATCTCTGAAACCAAAACAAAAGAAACCCTAACCCTAATTTTTAAAACTTTAAAAATCAGTGCCTACAATCTTTCTCTTTCTTTTTTGAATTCGTATTCTATCGGATCGATTTCTAGGGTTTCTATCTCTATCTGATCTCCATTTCGCGGTTAGGGCATGAGCACCCGCGATTCAAGGAGGTCTATGAGAGGTTACGCGAGGGGGAACCGGAGAAGAAGAATGGCGCTTGATCTCGACCTGAACGACACGCCGCCGGCGGAAAACCGGCCGGCGGAGCCAGCCGGAGGGACGGTTATACGGGACACCGGCGCCGAGCAGGGGACGACCAGCCGGCAAGCGGCACCGTCGGTTGCTGCGATTGATCTTGAGGCGGCGGATGACGACGTTCTGATCTCGTCTCCGAGAAGCTTCGCTGAAGTGAGTTGTTTTTGGTGTTCTTGTATGTTTGTTTTATGTTTTTTTTTTTAAGGGTTTGGTTGGGGTAATGGAAATGATTCTTTTTTTATTTTTTTTTATTTTTAGGCTAGGAACAAGGCCAGGAGGAACAATGATGTTACGGTGATTGAAGATGATTCGCAAGTTCATATGGTTAATTCAGGTATGTGGATTTCAGGATTGTTCTTTTAATTTATAATGGTCTTGAATAAAGTTTCATACATGAATAGAAAAACCAAGAAAAAAAAACCAACTTGAAAAGTTGGTTAGCCTGGTTATGAGAACTAGGGTGAGGATAAAGAAGTTAATTCAATCCTATAGTTTATATGGGTAATATAAACTTCTACATGAATATTATAAAGCCTGGTATAATTTTTATCCTTTTTTATTTTTTATTTTTTGACTCATGGGGGGAATATATGCTTATGAATTTTTTTTTTCTATTTTATAACGAAAGTAAAAAATAGATGTTGAGAAATGGTTGCGAGAGGGAGAAAACTCGGGCTCATGCCAAAGTTTCCTTGGAGGAGATGGACAGGTTTCAGAAATGTGCTTATGAAGAAATGCATTTTTACTATAGTAATTATCATTGTGAGGGCCTTGCATCCGAACACTTCTAATTTGAGTATGCATTGCCTTATTTCCACAAGTATAGTTGCATATGCAGATGGGAATCTCAGTTCAAATCTTTAACTAGGGTCAGTGAAGTTGAGAGCTATTGGCTATCTGCATTTTACTTCACTGGTAATTAGTATGTTAAATTTTATGTGTTATTTTTTTAATTGTTATTGGTTGGGTAACCAAATTTTGGTATCTCATTTAGTCCTGGTTGGGAATAGTAAAACTCATTATTTTCACTTGTTATTAAGATTTGTGGGGTTCAGGTGTTGTTATGGTAGTGACATTTGCATTTCAAATGACTATTTCTATTTTTTATGTTCTTGCGACTTCCATGAGCTCATTTATTTGTTTCAATTGGTTCAATTATAGAGGATGTGGCAACTAGGTTGTCCCTCAATAGCTACAACATGCGCAAAAGACGTTCTTCAAACCAATCAGTTATCAATTGTGACTCATACATAAACTTGGAAGGCAGTAACAGTGTTAAGGTAATTCTAAATCTATTAGCTAATTTTACTAGACATTTGTTGATATTTATTTATACTACTTATAATGCAAATATGTTAAAAACTAACTGTGTGCTCATTTTAATGAATTTCCTAACGTGCCCTGTTAGGTCTCATTCAAAAATCAAGTTTGAATGATATTACTGAATTTTTTATAAGTAATTAGGTGTATAGTTGGTATTTGAAAAAGAGGATCTCTTTTTGGATTTTCTTATTACTTTTTCTTAGTATGTCTCATTTAATTTCACCATGTAGGGATATGGTTGACATATACTTTCTGATAATAATTTATACTTAGAAGTTATGAGTTTTTTGTACAATAAAGCTACTATTATTTACTTGAAATATTACTGGTTTGAGTGCATGTGTAATATACTTAATAAAAATTGTTTATTGATTAAATTATTATTTTTTTAAAATTCTTTGTTTGTTTTGCTATTGTTATTATTAATTATATTTTAAATGGTAATTATTACTCTTCATCATCTTAATTGTCATTAAAAATATAAAAATTCATATCATGATAAATACAGTGATATTGTAATTTATGTTAAAAATGAGCCCTAGTTCTTATATTGATTATTTAAATATCAAAATTATTTTGACTCATTTTAAAGCTTGAAATTATTACAATAATAGTTGAAGGGGTAATTTCTGAAGTTTGAAAAGAATGAGCATAGCAGAATGTTCTCCAAGTATTTGCAATGTATGTTGTGCTTTCTTCGGATTGAAATGTTCATTAAGTAATTGTTTTAAAATATGAAACTAAGGAAAACATCCTTGAATATTTTGTTATTTACATGGTTGAGTTGACATTTTAATCAAGTTTTGTGATTTTTTAATGTAATTTGAATTTTTCATGGGAATCATGCATCTTCACTAGATAGAAATTTAATAGTCTTGAGACATCACATTTTTGAATTTGTTATTTCTTTGTTTGGAAATTGGAAGTCAAATTATAAAAATCTAAAAAGATCATTTGCAAAATACTACAATCTTGACATTTTTTCAGTGTGTTAAGAGTTTGGATGCTTGGGACTCTCTAAAAGAGTTTTAGTAGTATGTGGTGAATACAAATTTCACCCGAACAATGAAATGCCAATGGTTGGGATCTTCTTTAAATGTGTAAACCAAGCAAAGAAGGTCACTCCTAGAGTACTTAAGGCCTCGACGCACGTTGCAGCCTAGGCGCCTGGGTGTGCGCACCATGGCATGTTGTGGTCTTAAGGCTTATTTTATTTTATTTTTTAATAAGAAACTGATTATGAATCATTAACTTTCCTGATATATCAGTACTTTGTTTCATTTACCATGGTGCCTCTCCTCCCCTCTCTCTCTTCTCCCTCTGTTATGCTGCTTCCTCTGCTTCTTCATCTCCACTTTTCTTTCTTTTTCTTTTTTCCCTCTCTTTGCTGCACCGCTGCTTCTTCTTCTTCTTCTTAAGGCTTGTTCCCCTAATTAATTCTTTCCCCTCGCTTTGTTGCTATCTCTACTCAACTCAACTCAACTCAACTCAACTCAACTAAGCCTGTTCCCAACTACATGGGTTTTGTTGCTACCTCTGCTTCATAATTTTATATTTAATTTGGATTTTTCATGGTAATCATACATCTAATAGTGACAAGGTAGAAATTTTTAATCTTCGGATGTGAATGTCTTTTTGTATTATTTTTTTCCTCTGTTTGGAGATTGGATTTTTAAAATTAGAAGCATCTACTTCACTAATAGACAATCTTGGGGTTGAGGGTTGTTGTTGGGTTCAACTCCAAAGGTTTAGTCCCCCATCGACTATGTGCTCCTCCAAGTTAAGACTCATATGAAGCCTCACCCCCTCACACTAGCGAGAGGCCTTTTTCCAAGAAGAAAAACAAAACCCCCCTAAACCTGCCTACAAGGCACGAGCTACGTGCAGCCATAGGCCCGATGGCCCAACTTGGGGGTTCGTAGGAGGGACAGTATCTTGGAAGTGTGGGACGGGCCAAAATGAGCTTCAGTAGTTGGCGTTGTGTGTGGGGATCGACATTGACTGTGGGAACCAACATCGACATTGAAGCACCCGTGTGAGGTGTTGAGCTTAGAGGCCTACTGTTGGTAGGTTTAACTCCAAAGGTTTAGTCCCACATCGACTTTGTGCTCCTCCAAGTTAAGACTCATATGAAGAGCAAGAGGCCTTTTCCCAAGGAGAAACACAAAATCCCCTGGGACTTGCCTACAAGGCATGTACTACATGCACCCATAGGCCGATGGCCCCACTTGGGGGCCCGTAGGGGGGACAATATCTTGTGATGTATGGGGCGGGCCAAAATGAGCTTCAACAAGGTTAAAATTTAGGTAAGGACTATGTCACCCAAACTCAGGTATAGTGTTAGATGCGGGTATATCTAGAGGTCGGACTTGTTTTATTTCTAATTATAGTATATGTGGACTTGGCTAAAAACTGTCCAAAAACTTTAGATCTAGGTACTTGGACAGGGTTATCCTATATTCTATCTTCTTCTTTTGTTTTTTTACTTTTTTAAATCGTTTATTGTCCTTTTTTTTATTCCTCACTTGAGTGAATTATCGCCTATTAGTCATTCTTTTCTTTTTTGTTTTTTACTATTTCTTTGGAGAATCTACATAGTCGTATTTCAAAACCGAAGTGTTGAACATATATCCTATATCCACGTCGGTATCATGAAGTGTTGACACAGATTCGTTGGGCTAAAGTAAAGAGTCTGGGTAACATAGAGTAAGGTTGTATAAAAGTTTGAACTTCAGGGACTGCCGTCCAAATGGAGTTTAAATGATACAAACATGATTAAAAAAATTTATCCAAATAGCAAAATGTCAATGGTAGGTAGGGATCATCTCCAAATATGGTAGCCAAACAAGGAAGGTAATTTAGGTGCGCACCTTGAGTGGGGTATAGTTGGGTGCTTGGGTATGGACCTAGGCAGGTGTGGCCTTAAGGCTGTTTTTTTATATTTTTTGACCCTATTTTGTGACAGCTGTTTTGCAGCTACTTTGTGAGATTAGCTTTGCAAATTACTTGAGCTGGTGCGAGAAAAGAAAAATGGAAGTAGGGTCAATGTACTTGCAGACCACACTAAAAAAAGAAGAAAAAGAGTAAACTGCTTCAAGGTCGACCAAAATCCTCACTGAATCAACTGTGTGAAAAAATAGCGTAGCTGCTTGCTAAGAGAGGGGATGGAGTAAAGCAACTCTCTAGAGTTTTTGACCATGTTTCATCCTCTTTTAACTCCTCCAAACACTTAGGGGCACAAGGTTTTACTATATAATAGATCCTGAGTTCGAGCCTCCCCACTCACACAACGACGTTCTTGGGTGTTTGTGGCCGTGCCCCAGGAGACTAGTGGGGGTGGGCCCCCCCGATACCCCTGGCCTCAAAAAAAAAAATCTAGGTCTATGTGATTGAAAAGAAGCCTCCAATTTGAAGGTTTAAGAGTTTGCAGGAAGATGCTGTCATTTTATTTCTTTCAATGCATTCATATCATCCATGCATTGCTTTGGTTGTTGTCATTTGTTCCAATTACTAAGGCATCTGTTTATCCAGTTTCCATCAACTTTCAATGGTATTGGGATAATGATTATGAATTCAGAATTATAATACATTAATATTGTCATGCAAAGATAGCTAAAGTTTGAGATGAGGCTAACCCTTTTGCCATTGATGACAGAGAAAAAAAGTTGTGAAGTCTGGAGAGCCACCACAGAGTGTTCCACCACCAAAGGAACCTATCTTCACCTGCCCAGTTTGCATTGGCCCTCTGATTGAGGAGATATCAACAAAATGTGGACATATTTTCTGTAAGAAGTGCATTAAGACAGCTTTAGCAACACAGAGTAAATGCCCTACTTGTAGACGGAAGCTCACAATGAAAGACACCTTCAGGATTTACCTCCCTAGCACCAGTTGAGACTGCTGAAAGAACAATGTAAGTTGTGCATCTTTTCTTTTTCCATTTTCAAAGAAGGTGCAAGGTCTTTGTAACATTGTCAATATAAGATGCTTTTGGTTAGTGCTTTTTGTTTATTCTTTTTTGGTGTTGGTCTATTGATATTATGGATACTCATTTTAAAATAGATCCCTTGTTTATCTGATTATTGCTCTGAGTGAGTATATTTAAATAGTTAAGATTGTTCAAGCCTTTGAGGTGTCAGTGTTTCTTAAACTACAGGTATGAAAGCAGTTTCTTCTCTAGGGTTGAATTGGTACAGAAGGGCCTGTTATTGCAGCATTTTTGGGAAAGAAGAAAGGATAGTAGATATGAAGATCTTTCGAGCACCTGCAATTAATTATTGACATTGTTTATAAATTGGGGGAAGGTGCAAAAATTTCATGTATCCTTCTCACTTCTACTTGTGCTTTGGTTTTGAACTGATCATATAGTCCACCCGACTGAAGTGGAAAGCTTCCTGCTGAATGTGAATGGATTCCAAATTGACATCTTTGGGATTTGGTTTGGTTGTAGTAAGTTCGTTCTCTCCGAACGAATTTCTGTAAGCCAATTTATGTAAGATATTTGATGTTAGAAGCAGTAGATTGCTGGGCTATAATTACTAGTTGTTGATATGAATTTATAGCTTGAAATCTTGTATGATTGTGAAGAACCCTATGTCACATACACTTCTCCCCTCACTGCATATTTTTTTTGGGGGGTGCTGGGTGGAGAAGAAAAGAAAACCAAGGGATTCATGAACTTGAACTTTGGTTTTTATTTTATATGTATCTGTACTACTACTTATAATGCAGATATTTTTGAAAACTCACCGTGTGATCAATTTGTTGAAAATACTAGAAAATACTACGACTGCCCCTCATTTTCTCAGTTTCAAAAATTAAAATTATAGATATTGATGGGCAATAAAGTGATTAAACAATAAAAAATAATCGTAGAGCTTCAAAAATGGAATTTAAGATGAAACTAATTTCTTTAACGGTTGCAAAACACACGATTTTGTCAATTACACCACTCCCAACGGTTGCAAAGCAGTCACGACACCACTCCTATTAGTTGCAAGCCATTTTACATATTTAAAATCTTCTTCTTTTTTTTTTTTATACCCACAACTCTCAAAAGAAATCAGGGGAAAATGAGAAGAAACACAAAAAAAAAAAAAAGATTAAATGGAGAAGGTCTATTTGAAGAGTGTCCAAATGCAAATCTTCGTAAGTCTCTCAAATTCGAATTATTTGACAGGCGTAGAAGGGGTTAGTGTTTCATCTAAGTGGTTTTTGTTGTACCTTTTGCCAAGGAAGAAGAAAATAAGGAGAAGATAAGATTATATAAAGATCATATGTAAAGAGATTTGAGATTTTCTACATGATGGGTTAATTTATTGCTTTCTTATAGAAGTTTATTTTATTACTTTCAACATGCCTCTCTTGCAGTAAGCAGTTTTGGCAATTTGTAATGGCATCTTTGTTGGATAACCGGTGTCGGTTCTTTATGTTTGATTGTTTATCCCTTTTACAATTCAAATACCTATTGGTGTTTCTTCTCTTGCTCATGTAAATGATAATTGTAATATTGAAAGAAAAATGATGTGAAAATATTAGGAAACCCTGTAGAAAGTATAAAGTTGTAGAAATTGGAAGAGCTTTCCGGTGGATGTTGAAATATGTTGCTTACCGGAATCCGCCGTGAATGACAATAAAGCAGTGATCTTTGGAGAAAAATAATAATTAGAGGAGAAGATGGGATTTGAAAGAGTTGTAAAAGAAGAGGAGGTTTTAAGAGTGAGAAAGTAGTGTGAGAGAGAGTCAGAAAAATGTTTCTCTCTTCCTCCTCTCTTTTGATTTTAATAAAACTGTTATTTTACCTCCCCCTAATTTTTTTTATTTTTTCTTTCATGTTTTATGAAAAGAGAACAAATATTCAATTGACTGATGTGAGATTTTCATATTTGTTTCTTTCAGAGTCTTTTATATATATATATATATATATATATTGTGTGTGTGCGCGCGTGCGTGTCAAGTTATCAATTTACAAATAATTTGTAAGCTCCAACTTTTTCCTCCTGCTTTAACGATTTTAAAAATCCCAATTTTTCCTTTTGAAGGGTAAGTTGATAATTCAACTCAAAAAATCTAAAATATCATATAGGATAATCTCAAAATACTTGAATTTTCTCCAACATATACAACTTTCTTTTTGTTTTATAGAAGGCGACGCCTTGAATAAAACATTCTAGAAGGCGCTATAAAAAATAAAAATTATTTTATGGAAGACGTCTTTTAACCATACATATTTTTTTTCCTTTTTTTTGTACTTGTGTCAATCAATTGAGTGGGACCATAATGTTTTTTCTTACCAGACCACTATGAACGCGTCCCAATACCCTCGCACAAACCCCCGGAGGAGACGGAACCCAGTTCCCATGCCCGGTTGACTTTTTGGACCCCATCCGGAATGCAAGTTATTAACAAAAACCAAAGCTTTTAGTAAACTATTCGGCCTCACCGAGGCCAAACCACGAGATTTTTTTTTGCCCGACCACTTTTAGCTCGTCCTACTATCATCCCACGATCCCCCGGAGGCGGCGGAACCCCATTCCCATGCCCTTTTAAATTTTTGGACCCCCATCCGGAATTCAAGTTATTAAGAAAAATTGAAGCTTTTAGTAAACTATTCGGCCTCACCGAGGCCAAACCACGAGTTTTTTTTTTACCAGACTACTTTCAGCGCATCCTACTATCCTCCCACGATTCCCAGAGGAGACAGAACCCCATTCCCATGCCCGATTGAATTTTTAGACCCCATCTGGAATTTAAGTTATTAAGAAAAACCGAAGCTTTTAGTAAACAGTTCGGCCTCACCGAAGCCAAACCACGTGATTTTTTTTACCCGACCATTTTCAACGCGTCCGACTATCCTCTCACGATCCCCCGGAGGCAACAGAACCCCATTCCCATGCCCGGTTGAATTTTTAGATCCCCATCCGGAATTCAAGTATAAATGAACTACAACATTATCAAAACATATACAAGGTAATTCTGTTGAAAAAAATTTACTGAATTGAAATAGCAAGTATAAATACATGTTGACTACAACATTATCAAAACATATACAAAAACAATAAAACAAACTGTCAATCTGTGCCACATATTGGCCATTTACGTCGTTTATTGCGCCGTAAGTGATCTCTTGTATAGTGCTGCAAAGGCACCTGAACAGCTCGCTTGACATGTGGTGCTGGATCATCGTAACGGGCATAGCTGATATGTGCTCATCCTCACGATCGTGGTCGTCACGTTCATCATGCGCCTCAATTGCCGTATCTGCTATAAATACACCTCCCAAACCTTGCCCTCGCTCTCGCCCTCACCTAAGCATTCTTTTTTGTCTACCTATCCAATTTTCCTTTGGATTCTAATTTCTCCATAGGTAAAGGTCAACATTTTGGTAGCCCTCTTCACCCAACGTTGGATTTTCCTCGAATGAAGTAACTGTCAAGTCAATCTCAATATTTGGTATTGCATCGCCAAAGGTGGAAGGATCCCGTCGCAATGGTGACATGTGGACATTCGTGAATGAATCCACTCGAATGGAAGGAGTGATGGGACTCTGATGGTATGCTGATGATGGTCTTTTTGTTGTGTCCCTCCTAACTATGTAATCTGCATGCACCGTTTGTAGCATAGTTATTGAAATCCCCTTAATGTCCGTCAGTACAGTCATATCATTAACCTGACTGCGCAAATTAATTTGGGCCATATTGCAAACCTAAATAAATAAAAAATGTCATACGTTAGCCAAAATAACTACAACTTAGTAATATGTGAAAACGTGAATTGCAAAATGTACTATCTTACCAAGAAATCAATAGTTGCGCCACTTTCAGTCATATACCTCTGGGCTATTGATCGATACCAAATCATGTATGAGTCATTGTACTTTATATGTGACAAAACATTATTTTCACCAACTGCCAAGTTTTCAACACGACGCTCTCATTCATCAACATAATATCTGTGCTTTTGAATCCAATCACTGTCACATTGACGCCTCATATCATACTTGTGAAGGTCAACAATTGTGTTGCGTGGCTCTGAAATCATTTGTCTCATGTCAAATTGACTCAACACTCGATCTTGTTGATGTAACTCAACTATGGCGAAACAAATTAGTGGAGAAACAGTGTGCCAAATGTGTCGCCCATGCTTGCAATAATCTAGTAAGGCATCAATCAAATCATCGGTATATGGAGTCCACCTGACCTGTACATGCACCCCTAATGTCAAAACTAAAAAACCATGCAAAACCAAAATTAAGCAATACATGTATGTAAATTATTTGGAATATTGTACCTCTTCAAAACCTTTAGTGTCCAAGGTCTCTCTATATTTATTCAACACATGCGTTGGGACCTCTTTCTTATCAATGCGTGTTTCCACCTGCAAATATTAATGACAAATTAATAAATTTTAACAATGAATGTGACAAAGGAAGAGACAAGGTAACTTAAGTAAAAAATTGCTCATTTACCTATATGCCAATGGTGGTGGTGGCAACAGATGTACATTTGGACAGGCATGATCCTCGCGACGAACGTTGCATCTCCATGGAGCCAAAAATAGAAATCTATCCCATGCCCATAATTGTACTAGGACCAGTGCTCCTGAAACACCTCGTTTGTCATAATCAATGACACGACACATCTGATGATATAACTATGCTAACACTGCACTGCCCCACTCGTATGTACTAGGCACATCGAAGTCCGCAAGAAGAGGCAGAACACATAGATGTACAAGATTGTTTGACTGGTCTGACAACAACCCACCTCCAATTAGCTACAAAATATAGGCTCGTGCATACTGTTGTATTTGAATTTATGTCGCTTCTTCAGCTAAGTTTGAAACTCTTTTTCCAAGGGTGACTAGACCCAATCGTCCCCCTCGTCTTTCTTTCCCCACTGGCATGAACTCGAGCAACTCAACGCATAAATCCCCATATTTAAGGTTGGTCGATCCCATCACTGGTAGACCATCGACCGGCAACCCCAATTGCACCTCTACATCTTGGAGTGTAATAGTCGCCTTTCCGACTGTAAGGTGGAAGGTATCGGTCTCTTGACGCCAACGCTCAATGAAAGCAGTAATTAAGTGCCAGTTCAACTGAATGAATTCAACATGTGCTACCCCATAAAAACCAGCTCACTGCAAGTATGAAATAATACGTGGGTCAAGTGGAAGTGTGCGATGAACCACGACCTCCCTACGTCGGCAATGCAACTCTTGCGCGGGCTGCAGAAAAAAAAAATTTATATTTTCAATGAAAGATTTTATTCAAAATGAATTAAATATCAAAATAAAAGGTGAGTATCTCTCCATCCCAGATGGGACCAGATCGATGACGGGCCTACAACAACAGTACAGATGGATCTAAAGGGCCTGGATCCATCTAACCTAGATGAAATAACATCACATTTAATTAGCACATATTAGCATCAAAGATGATAAAATATTAGAAAAAGATCAAAATGAGACAATAAAACACTATATAAAATAGTAGCAAATACTACAACTACAGGCGATAATCATTAAAACAATAGCTCGTACATGAAAAAATTTATCCAAAAGTGTCATATTACATTGCAAAAGATACATGAGACTGAAAAAATAGAAAACATGAAATATATGTGGGCAAACAATAGCTTATGCAGCCCTATCACAGAGGGTTGGACAACTCCGCCTGTTGTGGTCATCTTGTCCACAATGTCCACATCTAATCTTAGAAGAGGGTTCCCTTATATCATATTTGTGAACATGATCAGAATTAGGTATCACCGTATACAGAATAGTACACTATAGCCAATAAGATTCGTGCAGAATGGGACGAAACTGAGGTTCATAACACTTGGAGTAGTGATCGAGGAGGTACCGGTGATCAATGTATCGGTCACAATTGATCGAACCATAACGACACGCTGCTTATACATGTGAACAGGGAATCCCATAACATTGTCATTTGCCACAGCTGCAAAGATGATCTTTAAGTCGAACGACCTGCTTGTTTCCCTTTTTGTTCATGCGGGCATCCTGTATACCGGTAACAACCTCAAATGTCTTAAGTTGTCGATTGATCAACGTAACAGTGTAGAGGGGCCTTAAGCCCCCAATTTCTCATTTTTTCTACAACATACTTTGTGAATTTCTTTTCCAACATGGCAAACTACTTCTCTCCTCAATGTCTCTAACTTCTACGCAACTCTTCCCAAAGTTACAAAAAAAATTAAAATTACCAATTTTAAAATCTAACTCTTCTTACCATTAATCCTTCAATCTTGCTATCTTTTATTTTTTTAATCCAGCCATGTGAGAAAAAACACTTATGATTTAAAAACAAAAAATTAACTTAATTCTTACAATTTTTTTTAATCACTTTAAAATGAAAATCATTAGTTAATTTTCAATGCTGATCTCAGTCTGAAAAAATAAGGAGGTGAAAAGAACTAATAAAATATTACTTTTTAAATACAAAAAAAATTTTAATATCGTGCAACGTGCGTGCACATTAACATATATATATATTTAATCTTAAAAATTGAGCTCACCCAATAAGAACTCTGTTTTGACATAGATTATTATGAATGGTAGAGATGTGGTGACTACTGCTAAGCTAATATATGACTAGCATGATGTATGTGATTGTTATTGATTTTATTTTATCAGTACTCTGTTTTGACATAGATTATCATGAATGGTAGAGATGTGGGATGACAATAACTATAAGCTATAATATTTGACTATCATGATGTATATGATTGTTATCAGCCAAAGATAATTCAGTGTACTGGCTCACTTTTTCAGATCTAATTGATATGGATCTAATTGAAAATATTCGTTTTAGCCTTTAGTTTTGTCTTTGGCAATGGAAAACCTGTATGGTTTGTTCCCATGATTTTAGTCTTGCATTTACAGCTTGGCAACACCTTTTTTATTAGCTTTAAGTTTGTGCTTGTATTTCAGTGCTTTATAGGGAGTTAAAACAGGGTTTCATCTCTCTGTCATATGCTTCTACTTTCATTTTTGGTACTTGAGAAGTTTATGGTAGAAGGATTACTTGCTTTTATCACAAAGGTTAATAATAAATATACTAATTCACCAAAAAGATTTTTTAGAACAAGACTCTCACTGCATAGAAGCCTAAAATTCAGGCAAGCTAAAAAATTGGAGGAGTTAGGGTGGTAGTATATAAGAATTTGAGAAATATGTGAGGACTCTAACAAAGGAATCTAGTTATATTAAGATGAAAGCACATTTAAAACTTAGATCTAATTAATTTAGAAACTCGGAGCTAACATTGGACATACGCCTTAATATTATGGGGCTCAAAGTGTTGCACCTGGCCCAACTAGCGCTTGCTCAGCTGGTTGACACCTCTCTCCTTTCACTAGTCGGAAGGGCTCAAGTTCTTCTACCATCAAAATATATAGGACAACCAAGGTTTTAGTTTTTCATGGTATTGTTGTGGGCTTATTGCCCTAGTTGCTGGGTATTATGTGCTCGTAACTGCGAGGGTTTTGCCATCTTAGAGCTACCTTTTCTTTATTCCTACGTGTTCTCTAGAATGATTCATTATGTAGTTGGCAGGTTGTCTTGTGATAAGAAAAAAACAAAGAGTTCAGCTAAATTCACCCACCCTTTTCGCTCTGTCCACCTACTTACTCTCTTTACTTACCTAAAATTTTAAAACCAAACAATCCCTTTCTTTTCACCTGCCCAAATTTTAATTTTGTCCTTCTCATTTTCATCTTCCCCAAACCCCAACACTCCTCTCTTTTCTCATTTCTTCTTTATTGATTCATCATTTTTTAAGTTTTTTAATCGTTTAAAAGGTTAAAATAACATTAGGAAGGTTTGTGAGCAACAACCTAACAAAATCTTGCGGAAAAATCGGGTTTTGGAGGCGTCTAACTCAAACCAGTTCAAGTCAAATCTTAAATCACAAATCGTTAAGTAAAATATGATTTTTAGATGTTCTAAGTGGATTTCAATGTGTTGTTGAATTTATATATTTTTTCGTTAAAAAAAGGGTGGAAATGGTGAAATGAGACGACATAAATGGGTTTCGACAACCCATTTTGGCACACCGAATTTGGAGACTTCCGACCCATCAGGGTCAGACATAAAGAGGTGTGTTTAACGTGCTGAGTTGAACAATGCATTTTTTGATTTTTTTTTTAAAATTTTGTCTTATCCTGATGGGTCGAACATAGGAGATATGTTCGACCTGTTAGGGTCCTACAAACTTCATTATGTCAGTTCACGTAGGGTCGGACACACCCAATCCGGAGGTAATTTTTTTTGGGTTTCGAAACCCATTTTCGCCCCATTTTCTCTCCTATTTTGGGTATGTTTTTCCAAAAAAGCACTTGAAAAGGGTGAAAATTGTGGAAATGTATGTTTTTTATTCGAAAAATACAAAAAAATGACAAGAGTGAAGATTGAGATGAGTTAAAGAGTTGAAGGGAATTAGAAGAATTTAATGATATGCCTTTGTAAGGTAGTGTTTGTTAACTCTACTTACAACCTCTACAAGCTTAAGCAAATGTTTTTTTTACTTTAAACCTCTACTTCTACTTCAAATAGAGATTGATTTTGAAGTAGAAGTAGAGACTAAGTAGAGCTAGCTAATACTACCTAAGACATCTTGAAATTTAAGATGGATGACAAGGAAATTGGATAATTTTATATGCTAATGAATGTGATAATCACCATGTGATCTTTAGAGCCATGTTCATCGAAAGTTAGAGATTGTAATTTTGTAATTATATTTAACTGTAATTTTTTATTTTTTATTCGTATATGTCCAAACTACCTTCATCAATACTAAAAAATACAATATTATCTACCTAGAATCTGACATGGCACATGCAATAGTTAGGATGTGAGGCACATTTAAATAAACAAGTAGATTCCATCAAGTGAAAACCTTTCAGAAATTATCAAATGTGTGCCAAATGTGTCGCCCATGCTTGCATAATCTGGTAAGACATCAATCAAATCATCGGTATATGGAGTCCACCTGACCTGTACATGCACCCCTAAAATCAAAACTGAAAAACAATGCAAAACCAAAATTAAGCAATACATGTATGTAAATTGTTTGGAATATTATACCTCTTCAAAACCTTTAGTGTTCAAGGTCTCTCTATATTAATTCAACACATGCGTTGGGACCTCTTTATTTATCAATGCGCGTTTCCACCTGCAAATATTAACGACAAATTAATAATTGTTAACAGTGAATGTGACAAAGGAAGAGACAAGGTAACTTAAGTAAAAAATTACTCATTTACCTATATGCCAATGGTGGTGGTGGTGGCAACAAATGCGCATTTGGACCGGCATGATCCTCACAACGAACGTTGCATCTCTGTGGAGCCAAAAATGGAAATCTATCCTATGCCCATAATTGTACTAAGACCAGTGCTCCTGAAACACCTCGTTTGTCATAATCAACGGCACGACACATCTGATGATATAACCATGCTAACACTGCACTGCCCCAGGCGTATGTACTAGCCACATCGAAGTCCGCAAGAAGAGGTAGAACACATAGGTGTACAAGATTGTTTGACTGGTCTGACAACAACCCACCTCCAATTAGCTGCAAAATATAGGCTCGTGCATACTAATGTATTTGAATTTCTGTCGCTTCCTCAGGTAAGTTTGAAACTCTTTCTCCAAGGGTGACTAGACACAATCGTCCCCCACATTTTCTTTCCCCACTGGCATGAACTCGAGCAACTCAACGCATAAATCCCCATATTTAAGGTTGGTCGATCCCGTCACTGGTAGACCATCAACCGACAACCCCAATTGCACCTCGACATCTTGGAGTGTAATAGTCGCCTTTCCAACTGTAAGGTGAAAGGTATGGGTCTCTTGACGCCAACGCTCAATGTTGGCAGTAATTAAGTGCCAGTTCAACTGAATGAATTCAACATGTGCTACCCCACAAAAACCAGCTCGCTGCAAGTATGGAATAATACGTGGGTCAAGTGGAAGTGTGCGATGAACCACGACCTCCCTACGTCGGCAATGCAACTCTTGCGCGGGCTGCAGAAAAAAAATTTATATTTTCAATGAAAGACTTTATTCAAAATGAATTAAATATCAAAATAAAAGGTGAGTACCTCTCCATCCCAGATGGGACCAGATCGATGACGGGCCTGCAACAACAGTACAGATGGATCTAAAGGGCCTGGATCCATCTAAC
The DNA here is from genome assembly GCA_035771175.1 of Paratinospora sagittata. Lineage (NCBI taxonomy): Eukaryota > Viridiplantae > Streptophyta > Magnoliopsida > Ranunculales > Menispermaceae > Paratinospora > Paratinospora sagittata. Next base: position 34,142,763 of record CM069607.1, read on the forward strand.
CTAGATGAAATAACATTACATTTAATTAGCACATATTAGCATCAAAGATGATAAAATATTAGAAAAAGATCAAAATGAGACAATAAAACACTATATAAAATAGTAGCAAATACTACAACTACAGGCGATAATCATTAAAACAATAGCTCGTACATGAAAAAGTTTATCCAAAAGTGTCATATTACATTGCAAAAGATACATGACACTGAAAAAATAGAAAACATGAAATATATGTGGGCAAACAATAGCTTATGCAGCCCTATCACGGAGGGTTGGACAACTCCGCCTATTGTGGCCATCCTGTCCACAATGTCCACATCTAATCTTAGAAGAGGGTTCCCTTATATCCATCTCATTTCTTATGCGCAACGACCTCAGTCGACCAGATTTGCGAACATGATCAAAACCATGTATCATCGTATACAGAATAGTACACTATGGCCAATAAGATTCGTGCGGAATGGGACGAAACTGAGGTTCATAACACTTGGAGTAGTGATCGAGGAGGTACCAGTGATCAATGTATCGGTCACAATTGATCGAACCATAACGACACGCTGCTTATACGTGTGAACAGGGAATCCCATAACATTGTCATTTTCCACAGCTGCAAAGACGAACTTTTAGTCGAACGACCTGCTTGTTTCCCTTTTTGTTCATGCGGGCATCCTGTATACCGGTAACAACCTCAAATGTCTCAAGTTGTCGATTGATCAACGTAACAGTGTGGAGGGGCCTTAAGCCCCCAATGTGGCGACCCCGCGCCCCGGACCACCAACCCCACGGGGAATGGCGTGCGGAATGCCGGGGCGGGACGCCCGGCGTAGGCATCTCCGACCACTCCTCAACTCTAGTGAGGCGGTTGAGACCCTACGAGCCTTATCTCCAACAACGACATAATATCAAAAGGTACTAAACAAAACTACCCACCGGATTAATCATCCAAGACAAGAGATAGTCCATAAAAATGAACCATAAATAAAATCATAATCCCTACAGTCCATTAAAATTGACATACACATAAAGTCCAAAATTGTGGGTACAAATAAAAATCGTCATATGCCCACATGGTCTATCCAACCAGTCCCAACTCACCCATACTACAATGTGGTAAGTATTATAATTACATAATCCAAAATATAATACTTCATAATTTAAAACACAATTCAATCAAAATGCCTCTGAACTCACATCGAGGCTTTGGATTCTCTCGCAGGCAAGACCCTCAGGATATAACTACTCCTTTGCCCTTATTCGGGACAGAAGGACCTTAAAGAGAAAAATGAGGCTGAGCCAACGGTGCCCAGTGAATAGAATTCAAATATGCTATCAATACTCATCAATAAATATCATGTATGCATGTCAATGTGTAGCATGATTAAAAGCTCATAACATATAGATATCAAGCATTTATAATAAGTTCGATGCAAGTAAAAGCTTATCAATTTGGATCCACATTTCACATGCATTGGGTTACTAGTGCCCGTCTATTTCACCGTACCGTTGATCCCAATCATGTTTATTTTGGGTTACTAGTGCACATCTATTTCACCGTACCGTTGACCCCAATCTATTCCTTTCCTAAAACCCTCCTATGACAAGGTTAAGTCCCCCTATTAGCCAGATAAATGGGCCCAACCAAAGTCGTAAGGTTTTCTCAAATCAATGCATCATTCAAAACATTAGAACACATTCATGCTTTCAACATACGATATATAAGTGATATGATGACATAAAAGATATAATCATAAATGAAGTCTACTCACAACCAAGCCTCGCGAGAGTATTTAACCACACACGACCACCAAGCCGAATCAACCCAATCAAGATCCTGAAACATACATCAATATCCTACCATACATCAATTTCTATGCTCAATCACATAGACATTACACATCAACCCTAAATCAGCCCACATATAAACAATAGGCCTAAATCCCATCTAATCCCATCATTCAACTCAAATCACGTGACTTAGGCCTCTAATGCATAGTTCTCATACATAAACCATTCTATTAATCAAAAATATTGATTTTCAATTCCTTTAGGCATAAACATGCCCAAATTAGGTCACTTGATCACAAGTAGGCCTAACCCATGATATGGTCACAACCACCAAATCAGTAGCGTAATCAACCCTAATCATGCTTAATTAAACATAAGTTGCATCAATTCAATGATTCTAGGCCAAAAGCATCAAAAGCCCTAAAATTTGAAATTTTCCATACTTAGGACATATTGTCGATTTACACTAGGTCACCATGTTCAGCCATGTATATCACTGATTTTGTATCATGGTTTCATCAACAATGGCAACTAGGTCAACATAGTTGACATGCAAGCTATTTGGAAAGGTCTAAGTTCATATTCTAAATTTAGGTCTAATACAAGCAACCCTACCAATTCTTCATTTACTATTCTGTTCAGATGTATCCTTATACCAACAGAAATAACCGTACTTATTAAGGTATGTGAAGAAACAAACCTTCTGTCCAAATATCAGCCCAATCCAACGGTGGACTGAAAAGATATGTATCTTTGATGAACAAGTCTCTAATCAGACAATTTCTCCTTTCCTGCTGCAAATACTCAAACTCAGATGACTATATCAAACAAAATAATGAACTTGTAAACATCTCCACCGTTCATAATATATACATATCCGTTATAAACTACATACTAAACTTTTATATCCATCCAACGATAGATTTAGGAGATCTACAAGTTTGAGCAAAACGCCACGAGAAATCCAGAATCTCCAATCATCTTTGTTTGAGAGGTTATATCTCTCGGACGAATACTTAGATCAAGATCTTCACCGTTCCAAATGCAGAACTATCCGTTGTACACTACATACCCAAAGTTTATATCCATCCAACGGTAGATTAAGGAGATCTAGAAGTTTGAACGAAACGGCTTGAGAAATCCAGACTTTCCGACCAGCTTTGTTTGAGAGGTTAGGTCTCTTAGAAGAAACCTCTGATCAAGATCTTCACCGTCTTGAATGAATAACCATAAGCTACGAACTTTCTGACAAATTTTGCGCTCAATCGGACCATATATACGAAAGATCCACCAATTTGATGAAAATGTCGCAGGGATCTTCCTCATGCAACTCTCTCCTTCTTTCTCTTCTTCTTTCCTTTTTCTTCTTTTCTTTCTCTTCTTCTTTCCTTTCTCTCCACTCACCTCTTTCTAGCACTTCCTTTGTCACGCCTCGGCCGCAGCCGCGAGCGCGGACGCACCACCACGACCTCAGCTGTGTGGCGAACACCAGCCATTATATATCCACAGTATTGTCTTCATTGGGGTCCACAGAACACTGCACGCACCCAACGACCTTTGTCCTTTCCCTATGCAGAACACTGCACAGTCCAGGGGCCTCCCCCAAGTTTGAACTCGCAACCTCTTCCTCATAAGGTTAGATTTCGCAACTTGAGTATCCATTGAGACATTGGTTCATTGGTTCCGTGGCCACTGCGGTTGCGACGGAGGACTCCTCGAGGGGAAGGTCCGGTGTTCGAACCGTGGGGAGGCCCCGCACTGTGCTATGCACTGTTGTGGACAAAGGGTGGTTGCGATCCGTGCGCCGGGTGGCCAGGAGACAATATTGTGTGGTACAATGAGTGGTAATCCTTCTGTATTCCATGAGGCCTTTTTTGTCACGCCACGGCCGCAGCCGCGAGCGCGGGCGCACCACCACGACCTCATCCGTGTGGCGAACGCCAGCCATTATCTCAATGGATACTCAAGTTACGAAATCTAACCTTATGAGGAAGAGGTTGCGAGTCCGAACTTGGGGGAGGCCCCTGGACTGTGCAGTGTTCTGCATAGGGAAAGGACAAAGGTCGTTGGGTGCGTGCAGTGTTCTGTGGACCCCAATGAAGACAATACTGTGGATATATAATGACATCCTTGATTCCCTCCTTCACTCACCTTACTTTCTAGCACATTCTTGGATTCTCTCCTCCACTCACCTCATTTTCTAGCACATTCTTGGATTCTAGAAGTGGGCATGGGACACTTGTCCATTTTCATGCACCAACCTTCACATGTGTTGGTCTCATACTACCCATACCAACCACATGTACTTTAACCAATCTCATGCTTTCATGTATTTTAAATGTTCAATCCATTTAATACACCAAATTTTCATTCTCATTTATCCTTTTATTCAATTAATTCTAACCCATATCAATTCATGGTTTAATGGGCCCATGCATAAATAATAACATATGCATTATACTTTAATTTAACATGACCCATATACAATTTATGATACACATATTTATATACATTATCAAGCATCAACTATACAAACATTAAACAACCATCAAACAAACACCAAACATATCAAGGCAACACATAGAGTTTGGGCAAAATGCAATTGGATTATGGGCTAGATGAAATAATTTTCGTGGCGTCACATCACACCATCCTTAGAATGAACTTCGTCCTCGAAGTTTTAAGGTTAAGAAATTACCTAAGCCCATGAACTCGGCAAAGTGCTCCATCATGTAGTCCTCACGCTCCCAAGTAACCTGCTCCTCGCCATGGAACTGCCATCTCACCTTAACCATTGAAATCTCGCGGTTACGTAACCTCTGGACCTTCCGGTCAAGTATCTGAATAGGTTCCTCATCATAAGTCTCATCCTGCCTCACTTCAATGTTCCTCCAGTCCAAGACGTGATCAAAATCACTCTTGTACACTCTCAACATTGACACATGAAAGACATTGTGGACTGCTGCTAACTAAGGTGGCAAGGCTAATCGGTAAGTGACGGGGCCAATTCGTTCTAAAACCTCGAACGGCCCAATAAATCTCAGAGCGAGCTTGCCTTTTATCCCAAATCTAGTTTGTCCCTTCTGAGGTGAGACCTTCAATAAAACTTGGTCACCCACCTCGAACTCTATAGTCTTCCGCTTGGCATTAGTGTAACTCTTCTGCCTTTCTTGGGCTACCTTTATATTATGCTTGATCCTCTTAATCTTCTCTGTGTGTTCATGTACAAACTCTGGTCCCATCACCGCAACATCCCCTACCTCCGTCCAATAGATCGGAGATCTACAGGGTCGACCATACAATGCCTCAAAAGGAGCCATGCCAATACTGGACTGATAGCTGTTGTTGTACGCGAACTCACACAGATGTATGTACTCCTCCCAATTACCACTGGACTCAAGAATACAAGCTCGAAGCATATCCTCTAAAATCGATATCAACCTCTCAGACTGGCCATCTGTCTAGGGATGAAAAGCGGTACTGAGATCTAGTCTAGTGCCGAGCTGCCTCTGCAACCCCTGCCAGAATACCGATGTAAACCTCGGATCCCTATCTGACACAATCGAAACTGGCACTCCATGTAATCTGACTATCTCCCGCATATAGAGTCTGCTCAGCTTGTCCATAGAATCCCTAGTGTTCACAGGTAGAAAGTGAGCGGACTTGGTCAAGCAATCAATAATAACCCAAACAGCATTATGTCTTCTCGGGGTGTTGGGTAATCCCACAACGAAGTCCATAGTGAAGTGCTCCCATTTCCACTCAGGAATGGCAAGCGGTTGCATCTGCCCTCCAGGCCTCTGATGCTTAGCTTTGACTCTTTGACAGATCTCACACCTCTGAATGAACTGAGCTATTTCTCTCTTCATGTCGGGCTACCAATACATTCTTTTCATATCATGATACATCTTGGTTCCGCCAGGATGAATAGCATAATGAGATCTGTGAGCCTCTTGGAGAACACTCTGTCTAAGTCGTGGATCTGCGGGAACCCATAAACGTCCCCTAAATCTCAAGGCACCATCAGATGACAAGTACCAATTAGTAAAATCACTGCTATCAGCCCAAGACTTGTATATCCCATAATCAACGTCAAGTCTCTGTTGGTCAAGTACCTCCTGGACTTGTGTAGGCTGAGCTCTCATTTGAGCACATATCACAATCTGATTTGAAGGGGTAGCACATATACTCATAACCGTAGCCGCCTCAAGTAGTCTCCACTCATGAGACATCTGGCGTGCTACCATAACTGTCTCTACCCACTTCCTGCTCAACTCATCAGCCACTACATTGGCTTTACCTGGGTGGTATTCCAATGTAAAATCATAGTCTTTGAGGAGCTCTAACCACCTTCTCTGCCTCATGTTCAATTCCTTCTGAGAGAACAAGTACTTGAGGCTCTTATGGTCAGAATACAAAGTGAATCTCTCACCATAGAGATAATGCCTCCAAATCTTCAAAGCAAAAACCACTGCGGCCAGTTCTAAGTCATGAACAGGGTAGTTCTTTTCATGCACCTTCAACTGCCTCGATGCATAAGCAATGACCCTATCCTTCTGCATCAACACGCAACCCAAGCCGATACGAGAGGCATCAATATAGATAACCAACTCCTAATCAGGCTCTGGCAAAATCAATACTGGCGTAGATGTCAATCTTTTTTTCAGCTCTAAAAAGGCATTCTCACACTCCTCGGTCCATACAAAGGACACATCTTTCTGGGTGAGCCTAGTCATAGGCGTAGCTATCTTAGAGAATCCCTGAACGAATCTCCTATAGTAACCAGCTAACCCAAGAAAGCTTCTGATCTTGGTCACTGTGGTAGGCCTAGGCCAACTAATAATGGCTTCAACCTTAGACGGATCAACTGAAATCCCCTCAGAACTTACCACATGACCTAAGAACTGCACTTCGGTGATCCAAAACTCGCACTTGCTCAGCTTTGCATATAGCCTATGCTCTCTCAGAGTTTGCAAAGTCACTCTAAGATGTTCCTCATGCTCAGCCCGAGTCTTGGAATACACCAATATGTCATCAATGAAGACGATGACAAACTTATCCAGATACTGCCTAAAGACCCTCTGCATCAGGTCCATGAACATCGCCGGTGCATTAGTCACACCAAATGGCATCACAAGGAACTCATAATGTCCATAGCGGGTTCTGAATGCCGTCTTAGGCACATCCTCCTCCCTGATCCTCAGTTGATGATACCCGGAGCGCAAATCAATCTTCGAAAAATACCTCACTCCCCTCAACTGATCAAACAAGTCATCAATCCTTGGGAGAGGATATTTGTTCTTGATGGTCACCCTGTTCAATTGGCGATAGTCGATGCACAACCGCAAGCTCCCATCTTTCTTTTTCACAAAAAGAACTGGAGCTCCCCAGGGTGACAAGCTCGGGCAAATAAAACCCTTAGCCAATAACTCCTTGAGCTGTTTCTGCAATTCTCTCAACTCGGCTGGCGTCATTCTATATGGTGCCATGGAGATAGGCTTCGTGCCAGGGACTAGTTCAATAATGAAATCGATCTCTCGCTTCGGTGGTAATCCTGGAAGATCTGCAGGGAACACATCTGGAAAGTCCCTAACAATGGCAATATCCTCAAGTATCGCCTCACTACTCTCTTCTTCATCAGGCACTAACCCAGCCAAAATCTCCCTATCTCCATCAGTCACAAATCTACCCCTTGTGACTGTCTGGTCTGAAGCTCTACCTTGTAGTGTAAACACTGAGTGTCCGGGGATCTGAAAAATGATTCTCTTCGCGAAACAGTCGACAACTGCATGATAGGCCGCGAGCCAATCCATCCCTAGAATTGCATCAAACTCTAAAAACTCTAGTACTCGAAAGTCAATAGGCATCTCAACATCACCAATCTGAACCACACACTGGCTGCAGATCATGTTCGCGTAGATCCTTTCCCCAGCTACAGTACTCACCACTAACTATGTACTAGCCCTAATGGGAGTCAAATGCAAACTATCTACCATACGCCCAGATATGAATGATAATGTAGACTCAGCATCAAATAATACATGCATAGAAGTACCACAAATAATAAGAGTACCTTCCACCAAAGTCCTGGATGCTGTCGGGTCTGGCTCAGTAGCTGCCTTCGCTGTCTCTCTGGCACTGGACTGCTGCACAAATACCTGAGCTCTCTGAAAATTCGGACACTCGGACTTCCTATGCCCAGCCTGCCCACATTGAAAACATAAGAACGGAGCCCTGGGCGCAAATGACCCAGTCTGAGATGTCGTCACATAACTTCCTCGGCCACTACCTCTGCCTCGGCTAGCAGTCTGTGGGAATGGGGGTCTCGGTGCACTCGATGCCTGAATAGGAATCGGGACAGGAGAGGAAACCACTGGTGAGGCCATCATACCAGTCTGAACTTGGGATGCCTTGCTCTGAGTACCATCAGACTGTGCTCTTCCAAAAAAATTTCTCTTCCTTTCCCATCTTCCCTTCTTCTACGGAGTCTGGAACTGTCCCCCAGACTCTGCTTGTAAAGTCTATTCACCTAGAGTTGTCCGTGTAGACATACCATCAACCCGCTCAGCCAACTCATACTGTTTGGCCCTCTGGACCACTGTGGTAAAATCAGTCATCTTCGTCACAGACAAGGCCTGTCGGATCGCAGGCCTTAGGTTCAAAGAAAACCTCATAATCTTGTCACTTGGCGTCTGAACTAACCTAGGGGCATAAACTGCGAGCTGCCTAAATCTGAGCTCGTACTCCCTGACTGACATGGTGCCCTGTGTGAGATTCAAAAACTCGAGTTGTTTAGCCTGTCTCTCAGTCTCTGGAACGTAAGCCAGTAAGAACAACCGTTTGAAGGTGTTCCAGTTCTTCACTCCCCCCTGTGTATCTAACACTGAAAGCCACCAGTCCTCTGCATCACTCTCCAGTGTGTGAGCAGCACATAGGACCTGAGACTCCTCATCAAGCTCTAAGGAGCGACTGATCTTCTCGACATTCTTCAGTCAATCTTCGGCCTTCTTCAAGTCAACCCCACCAGTGAATTCCTTAGGCTTTATGTAACACCCCGTAAATTTAATTAAATATATACGTTGAAGTACGCGTATATCGAGATGTATACTATACGTATTTTATACGTATGAGCTAAATATACGCTTGAGAATACCCGTATTTAGCTAAATATACGCGTGTATGAAATACATGCTATACTTACGGAATGTGAGTAAATCAATAAAATTATGAAATGAAGATGATACATGTGAATGAAATTGATTAAGTTATGGAGTTGGTTAATTAGATATGTAAATTGGAGTTGAATTACATTTAATAATAGATGTGAAAGTTGTTTTAATATAATGAATAGTGAATGGGAGTTATGTAATTAAGAAGCTTTGAAAGTGTGGGATCTTGTTTAATAATATATTATTAAACTTTTTTCTAATCCTTATCTCCCACCTTTCTCATTCTTACGTTAAACAAAGAATAAAAAAAAATATATAATAAAAGAAGAGAGAGAAGAAGTTAGTGCTGAATGAAAGAATAAACAAAAAAAAAATAAAGGAAGAGAAGGAAACGAACAGAGAAGGAGAAGACGAATTGCAGAGAGAAAGGAAAGGAAGGAAAGAAGAAAGAAATGGAAACGGAAGGAGATCCGAACATGTGGTAAGCTATTTTTGCTATTTTTCATCGTAAAATTACTATCTAAGCTAGATGTTACGATTCTAGCCGACTAATTTTAGCTATGGGAGCCGTTTTACGGCGTTTTAACAAATTGGTGTTTTGACCCTAACGTGAATGAAAACCCGCTAGGAAGGTAGAAAAATGCTCCCTAGACTGTTAGAAACTCAAATATGTGGTTAGATGCAATTTTATGATTTTTGGAGCCGTTGGACAATTTTAATACAATTTACATCTTTCGGATGAATAGTAAGTGAATAGTAAATGTGAATAGTAAATGTGAATAGTGAATAGTAAATGTGAATAGTGAAAATGAATAGTGAATAGTGAATACTAAAAGTAAATAGTGAAAGTGAATTGTATTGTGAACAGTGATGTGCATCCAATGAAACTCCGGTTTGAGATCATAGAATCATAGAGAACTGAATTCCGGACGTTTCGATGCTAAAATTGTGATTTTTAGATATGAGGTTATAGTTTTAGTAACTAAGTATATGGTGTCGTGAAAATCTATTTTCACTGTTCTTTCTTTTGAAAATATCTAGATTGACCACAGAAACGAGATAGTAGTTTCTTCAACTGCTTATGAGTCCTAAATAGATTTATTATTCGTGATTTGAAGTGAGTTGAGAAATGAAAGATGTAAATAGATATGAATACAAGAAATTGAATTATGGAGTGATTATGACAGGTTAAATTCGTTGGATTTAACTTGGAGCTGGACTCGAAAGCGAAGATGATTGGGTTTAAGTTGAACGTGTTGTACTGTGAGTATAGTTTTCTTGATTTGGTTCTTGTATGGCATTGTACGCATATAAACTGTTTGATTGTACGCATGTGATATTATATATAAGGCATTGAGTTTTATGGATCATGCAAACTGATTTTAGCATTGGAGTTTTTAATGATGAGGCTTTGCGATTCCTCATTGTCATTTCATTAGGTCTGTCCTAACAAGGGTTGCGATCCTTGAAATGACTGTTACTTGGGTAATGAGATGTTGTGGCTACCTTGTAACGGCCATACAAGGGTTAGACCCGCTCTCGTGCCTTGCGGAGGAGGGAGATTGTGTGAATTGGGTCATGAGAAGTTGTGTCTACCTTGTACGACCATACAAGGGTTAGACCCGCTCTCTTGCCTTGCGGAGGAGGGAGATTGTGCATTATGATATTGAAAATCATGCAATTTATGTTGTTGGCATGTATAATATATTTGTTGAATGATGCATGTGTTGAATAAGTGTTTGAAATGATTTTAAATGTCATATTTCTCTAAATGCATATAATTGTCATCTCAAGAACTATATTCACTGAGCTGTTGTTTGCTCACCCCATTTCCTCCAATCTTTCAGGTATTGAGTCGAAGGGAAAAGAAATTTGTCTGGTATGTGTATGTATGCTTGGAGGAAATAAATTCTATTTACGTTATTTTGATATGTATAATTATCACACACGATATATATGTAATATCACCTAGATGGGTTGTGTGGTAAGATTATATAATGCTTGGGATGATGAAATGAGATGATCATAGATATTTAGTTGGTGAGAATTTCATTTGTGGAATGAATGGAATTAATGTGAATGGAATGATCATCTTTATATATATGGAATTTGATTTGATGTGTGGTATAGAAAAAAAAATATTCTGTACATTTTGGGAATGTTTGTGAGAGTACGTGAAGGCTGACAGTGTATTATATACTGTATATGGGTTTGTACAGTGTATAATACGTTGTGCCGGTCATGACGTCAGCCTACGTCAGGGGCGTCGTGACAATATTGGTATCAGAGCCTAAGTTTAAAATTCGTAAAAAGATAAAAGCTTTATGATATTATGATTGTTTGTATGGGTATACATATGGGTAGTCCTATTATGTGGAGCCTAATCCAATATGTTATCTTGACTGAGAATCATCTGCGATGATGAATTCTAGATTGGGAGAAGAATAGTCAAGATTAACAATGGAAATTGCTGATCAAGAAAGGATCAGAGGGCTGAAAGAAAACGAACTGGATGTAATCCAGTGATAATAAACGATATAACTCATATATGGTTACGAACTACCCAACAACACGAAATGCACAGCTTATGAGCTTGTGGCAAAGTTGTAATGTGAGAAAGACAGAGGCTTGCACCATGTATAGCTCCAGATGTGGGTGCTAATGGTGTGAGTCCTTCGGTAAAAACATATATAGTTAAGAAAATAAATTGAAGGTTTTAATGATAAGCCAGATGAAATGAACAGATGTGAAAGGTATGGAAACTTTCAGGAGAAGAGACTCTCCTATCTTAACTGGCAGTCTGATAATAGATGGAGCAAATAATTTGCTACTTTGAGTGGAGATCATCTTAGAGAATGATTAAGTCTCTGAAAATGATACAGGAATTTAGATAAGTTTAAACTAACTGATGATAAGAGATAAGAGAAAATTGGGTTAAGGACTCTGAGCTGATTTAGGCATGAGATTAATTACAGAAGCTAGTTTATGAGGGCTTCTATAATCATGTTGAAGTTGATTTAAAGCATGAAAAAGTTTATCTTGTGACAATGTAGTGACATGCCTAATCATAAATAGAAACATGAAGTAAATAAACTGGTATAGTTTATTTTTGGAATAATCACTATGGATAATCTGAGAATGATAAGGATCTAGAATAAATTTTAGGATACTATACGGCAGTTTTGATAATTGTTGGGTTATAACTATATGTGTAAGTTGTGAGGCGGACTATAAATTTTGGGTCAGCCAAAGCTGCGGTGAAAATGTGAACCCCAGCAATAGTGAGATAGCTTGCACTGCCGTTTGAAGCCGAATCATCAACACCAGTGTTAGGTAAAAAGAGAAATAAGTAATGTAAGGAAATGTTGGGGAAAGAATATGAAATTCAAGATGAGTTAAACATTGAGTAAGGTTGAGATTTTGACAGTATTTGTGACTCTAATTTTTGTTAGTACCTAACCCAATGAGAATGGAAAAAAGGGAAGTGATGTTAACGAATTATGAAAACCAGAAGTGGTTTCCATTGCCTGAGCAGGAGTCACAGACTGAGTACATTGTATCTCGATCTATGATTGTCGATTATCAATCTGAAAAAAAAAAAAAAAAAAAGACACAAGATGTGTTAATCTCCAGTTAGTTGATATGGAATGCTCCAGTACATTTTATCAATGTGCCTCCACCAGAGTGTAGAGAATAAATTAAAGTAAATACAAGACCAGATCCAAAGATTGTAAGACGTTGATAACAAGTATGATCAACATTTTGTTATTGTGTATATTCTGATGTATTGTTGGATCTACCTGGTCCTTTATCTCTGGTGATATGGTAGACAGATTGTATTATCTTCTGTTATAATAATGCAACATTGATTGTGAGTATGCTTACAGGAGAAAAAAATCTACCTTGATAAGGGTAGCAATTAATAGGTGGAATAAATATGAGGGTCATCACGTATTTATGGACTTTAAAATATGAAAATTTTGGAACTAGATGCTTTGTTGGGTGTGATTGGCTAGCTACCTCTCATGCCAGGTAGAGCGTCTCTCCGAAACGAAGTAATATGCGGCATAAGTGGAAAACTCTCATTTTGAATCTCGAGAAATTTATACCCTCAAAATCTTCTATCTAAGAGAAGATAGTTACTGACGAGGAAATGGAGCATATGGCTAGGACAAAGCCATTTAAAGTAATGTCATAAGGCATGCAATTAATTAAAATTCCTGTGGTGAACAGGTATAGTGGAGTATTCTTTGATGAATTATGAAACTTGCTACCTAGACAGGAGATTGATAGCACATAAAACTGATGCCAGTATAATATGTATCTTCATTCCTTCATGAGAAATTGTGAGAATTTAAGGTGTCAGTAAATGTGTTAATGAGCAAAAGATTTATTATCCTTGATATGTCACCTTGGCAAGCAATTATGAGAATATGGAAAAGAGGTATAGTGAAATATGTTTAAGTATGATAATAGTGAATATCCTTTACCAGGGATAGATGGTCGAATTCGATTAACTAAATAGTGCCAATTTTTTTTTAAGATCATTTTGAGATCTAAGCACCATCAGTTAAGAATTCGAGAAAAGGATGTAATGCAGACTGTTTTAAGACAAGATATGGATATTTATGAAATTTTGGTAGCCTTGATTAACGTGTCAATCATGTTTCTAGGATTGATGCAGTGGGTATATGAACCATATCGTGATTATCACATAGTGATATGAACTTGTCCCAAGAAAAATGAGAGGAGCGTGAATAGCACCTCGGAATTATCTTGTAGTCACTGGGAGAGCACCAATTGAGTGCCAAGCTTGGTGAATATGAGTTTTTAATATAATTGAGATGAGAATTTTTGGATCACATGACCAATTTAAATAGTATCTGTAAGGATGCTGCGAAGGTCAAAGTGATCATAGTACTGTGAAAATTGATGTCAATGATGGAAATCAGACGTTCTCTGGTATTAGTTGTATGCTATAGAAAGTGCGTGGAAAGATCCTTGAAGCTATTTGTTCCACTCACGAAACTACACCAGACGAATGTTATATAATGTGTGGACCGTTGTGCATGGGGAAGCTCTCACAGTATTAAATGTGATTACTGGTTTCAGAATCGGGAAGTAATTGTGATTGATGAATATCACGTCCAGCTCTGAATTTTGTAGTGATACAAAAGGATAGGTTAATTACGTGTCTCCAGATATGTGGTAGTGCACGAGAATAACTATCCTAAGAGTGAATAAAAATTTGGTGATCGTTAGTTTGATTTGATGAAAGCATTTCTTCTATAGAGTCTGAAGTAATTATTTGAACGGAAAGAAAGTGAATATGAGGTACTAAATGTGGCAAGAATTCCCGAAGGATTTGATTTTATACTGAATTCTTATACTGAAAAATTCCACTATGTTGCTGAGGCATTGAGCATGACACATGTTGAAACTAGAGTAACATCTATCAGTTAACCATACATGGAAATTGTTTGTGAGTGAGAGTTACAGTTATGCGTGTACTCTCTATTACTCCATGTGTTGATATTTGTGCTCGGATGCATGTTCAGCTAATTGATACTCATATTCAGAGAGAAAAAGTTATGATGAGACGAATATGATATTAGTATGAAAGATTATGGATTGTGTTAAATGAAGATGGGATTCAAATGGTATCTTATGGGTTATGGGTAGATATGATACCATCTGGATGACCATTAGAGGACTGATAAGTCTGCGTATTTTTCCAATGAACACCAGAATTCTTTTGATAGACTGAGCAGATTGTATATGTGTGAGATATGGAGATTTTATGGGAGTACTCAGATATTTGTCATGTCGGATTAAGATCCGAAGATTGTGTCGAGATCTGCTATATGATGCAGACTCGTTTTGGTACTCATCTCCTTCTCAGTGTGATATTTTATTCTCAGACTGGCTGACAGACTGAGAGAGTGACTTTGATGCTTGCGAGCATGCTCGGGTCTAGTATATTTGAATTTTGGTGGAAGTTGGAAGGAATATTTTATGTGTGTAACTGTATGTGTATAAATAGCTATTATAAGAGCATAATGATGACACTCTAAAGGTTTGATAAGAAGCCTTATCCATCTCCAACTTGTTGATTTAAAAGTATGGAGTTATTGTTATTGGTACCACAAGATATTATTCAAAGGGTTGGTATATAGGCCTTGAAATTTATTGCGGCTGACTCAGTTTTGTTAAGGGTTTTACCACCGAAAGGTAAATGAGATTTGGGATGAAAAGGAAAGCTCGCACCGCGATTTGTTGGACCATTAGAGATCCTTGATAGGATAGGTCCATTAGCTTACCGATTTGCACTACGATCACAGTTGATAAGTGTCCGGAATCATTCGAATTCCATCTATGTTATGGATATAACTCACCACTAAGTTGGGGAGGATACTACGTATAAAGAAGAGCAAACATGGAAGCGGAATATGAAATGCGGGAGCAGTTTTCTGGAATTGAGTATTACTTGAGGAATAGTCCTTAAGTCTAAATTTCGAGGACGAAATTCCTTAAGTTGGGGAGATTGTAACACCCCGTAAATTTAATTAAATATATACGTTGAAGTACGCGTATATCGAGATGTATACTATACGTATTTTATACGTATGAGCTAAATATACGCTTGAGAATACCCGTATTTAGCTAAATATACGCGTGTATGAAATACATGCTATACTTACGGAATGTGAGTAAATCAATAAAATTATGAAATGAAGATGATACATGTGAATGAAATTGATTAAGTTATGGAGTTGGTTAATTAGATATGTAAATTGGAGTTGAATTACATTTAATAATAGATGTGGAAGTTGTTTTAATATAATGAATAGTGAATGGGAGTTATGTAATTAAGAAGCTTTGAAAGTGTGGGATCTTGTTTAATAATATATTATTAAACTTTTTTCTAATCCTTATCTCCCACCTTTCTCATTCTTACGTTAAACAAAGAATAAAAAAAAATATATAATAAAAGAAGAGAGAGAAGAAGTTAGTGCTGAATGAAAGAATAAACAAAAAAAAAATAAAGGAAGAGAAGGAAACGAACAGAGAAGGAGAAGACGAATTGCAGAGAGAAAGGAAAGGAAGGAAAGAAGAAAGAAATGGAAACGGAAGGAGATCCGAACATGTGGTAAGCTATTTTTGCTATTTTTCATCGTAAAATTACTATCTAAGCTAGATGTAACGATTCTAGCCGACTAATTTTAGCTATGGGAGCCGTTTTACGGCGTTTTAACAAATTGGTGTTTTGACCCTAACGTGAATGAAAACCCGCTAGGAAGGTAGAAAAATGCTCCCTAGACTGTTAGAAACTCAAATATGTGGTTAGATGCAATTTTATGATTTTTGGAGCCGTTGGACAATTTTAATACAATTTACATTTTTCGGATGAATAGTAAGTGAATAGTAAATGTGGATAGTAAATGTGAATAGTGAATAGTGAATAGTGAAAATGAATAGTGAATAGTGAATAGTGAATAGTGAATAGTGAATACTAAAAGTAAATAGTGAAAGTGAATTGTATTGTGAACAGTGATGTGCATCCAATGAAACTCCGGTTTGAGATCATAGAATCATAGAGAACTGAATTCCGGACGTTTCGATGCTAAAATTGTGATTTTTAGATATGAGGTTATAGTTTTAGTAACTAAGTATATGGTGTCGTGAAAATCTATTTTCACTGTTCTTTCTTTTGAAAATATCTAGATTGACCACAGAAACGAGATAGTAGTTTCTTCAACTGCTTATGAGTCCTAAATAGATTTATTATTCGTGATTTGAAGTGAGTTGAGAAATGAAAGATGTAAATAGATATGAATACAAGAAATTGAATTATGGAGTGATTATGACAGGTTAAATTCGTTGGATTTAACTTGGAGCTGGACTCGAAAGCGAAGATGATTGGGTTTAAGTTGAACGTGTTGTATTGTGAGTATAGTTTTCTTGATTTGGTTCTTGTATGGCATTGTACGCATATAAACTGTTTGATTGTACGCATGTGATATTATATATAAGGCATTGAGTTTTATGGATCATGCAAACTGATTTTAGCATTGGAGTTTTTAATGATGAGGCTTTGCGATTCCTCATTGTCATTTCATTAGGTCTGTCCTAACAAGGGTTGCGATCCTTGAAATGACTGTTACTTGGGTAATGAGATGTTGTGGCTACCTTGTAACGGCCATACAAGGGTTAGACCCGCTCTCGTGCCTTGCGGAGGAGGGAGATTGTGTGAATTGGGTCATGAGAAGTTGTGTCTACCTTGTACGACCATACAAGGGTTAGACCCGCTCTCTTGCCTTGCGGAGGAGGGAGATTGTGCATTATGATATTGAAAATCATGCAATTTATGTTGTTGGCATGTATAATATATTTGTTGAATGATGCATGTGTTGAATAAGTGTTTGAAATGATTTTAAATGTCATATTTCTCTAAATGCATATAATTGTCATCTCAAGAACTATATTCACTGAGCTGTTGTTTGCTCACCCCATTTCCTCCAATCTTTCAGGTATTGAGTCGAAGGGAAAAGAAATTTGTCTGGTATGTGTATGTATGCTTGGAGGAAATAAATTCTATTTACGTTATTTTGATATGTATAATTATCACACACGATATATATGTAATATCACCTAGATGGGTTGTGTGGTAAGATTATATAATGCTTGGGATGATGAAATGAGATGATCATAGATATTTAGTTGGTGAGAATTTCATTTGTGGAATGAATGGAATTAATGTGAATGGAATGATCATCTTTATATATATGGAATTTGATTTGATGTGTGGTATAGAAAAAAAAATATTCTGTACATTTTAGGAATGTTTGTGAGAGTACGTGAAGGCTGACAGTGTATTATATACTGTATATGGGTTTGTACAGTGTATAATACGTTGTGCCGGTCATGACGTCAGCCTACGTCAGGGGCGTCGTGACAATATACATAAGGCCTTTTTGTCACGCCTGGAATGCACCGCAGCACATTCTACCCAGACGTGATGAGTACTCTACCCCTCAACCCGCAGGTCTTGGGAGCACTCCAGCCATTACGTACCACATAATATTGTCATATCGCCATGTAGCAACCCAACCGCAGCTGGTCTACATCGAAACGATTATTTGTCCCTACTATTCCCTCATGAATAGTAAAGGGCCTCCCCCAAGTTCGAACTCGCAACCTCCCTTAAGGAGTTAGAATTCGCAACTTGAGTAACCAGCTGCGGTTGGGTTGCTACATGGCGATATGACAATATTATGTGGTACGTAATGGCTGGAGTGCTCCCAAGACCTGCGGGTTGAGGGGTAGAGTACTCATCACGTCTGGGTAGAATGTGCTGCGGTGCATTCCAGGCGTGACACTTTAGCTTCATGAACTTCTCTAGCAGTCTGATTCGCCGATCAGTGGGGTTCTCCACAACAATAGGAGCAGGTGTAGGCATAGGCTGAGGGATAGTCATTTGAGGTCTTGCTGCCGCTGCAGCTCCACTAGCCTCGGGCCCACTAGTGCCAGCCTCCTGAGGTATTGTTTGAGGTGACTGTCGAACAATAGCCTCAACCTGTTGCACTAACACCTGTATCTGTGAAGTCTGTGCCTGAATGATCTCCTACATCCTCCCTATCCGGTCATCATCGGATGGCCCTATGCGTGGCTGTCCCAATCTCTCGCTCCTCCTCATGACACTGAGAAGTAAAAATTCGAGCAACCATCACACATTTAAAACATTAACATAGCCTCATAACTACCCATATCATATAATACACGCAGAAAATATGATAGTAAGGCTTTTAAGTTAGTTCCTTTAAGCTTTTTAGTCACCTAAATCTCTCACCCAATTCCTAGGTCAAAGTCATCTAAGTCCAATACATAGACCAAACCTAGTAAAATCAGGCTCTGATACCCCGCGCCCCGGACCACCAACCCCGCAGGGAATGGCGTGCTGAATGCCGGGGCGGGACGCCCGGCGTGGGCATCTCCGACCACTCCTCAACTCCCGTGAGGTGGTTGAGACCCTACGAGCCTTATCTCCAACAACGACATAATATCAAAAGGTACTAAACAAAACTACCCACCGTATTAATCATCCAAGAAAAGAGATAGTCCATAAAAATGAATCATAAATAAAATCATAATCCCTACAGTCCATTAAAATTGACATACACATAAAGTCCAAAATTGTGGGTACAAATAAAAATTGTCATATGCCCACATGGTCTATCCAATCAGTCTCAACTCACCCATACTACAATGTGGTAAGTATTATAATTACATAATCCAAAATATAATACTTCATAATTTAAAACACAATTCAATCAAAATGCCTCTCAACTCACATCGAGGCTATGAATTCTCTCGCAGGCAAGGCCCTCAAGATATAACTACTCCTTTGCCCTTATTCGGGACAGAAGGACCTGAAAGAGAAAAATGAGGCTGAGCCAACGGTGCCCAGTGAATAGAATTCAAATATGCTATCAATACTCATCAATAAATATCATGTATGCATGTCAATGTGTAGCATGATTAAAAGCTCATAACATATAGATATCAAGCATTTATAATAAGTTCGATGCAAGTAAAAGCTTATCAATTTGGATCCACATTCCACATGCATTGGGTTACTAGTGCACGTCTATTTCACCGTACCGTTGATCCCAATCATGTTTATTTTGGGTTACTAGTGCACATCTATTTCACCGTACCGTTGACCCCAATTTATTCCTTTCCTAAAACCCTCCTATGACAAGGTTAAGTCCCCCTATTAGCCAGATAAATGGGCCCAACCAAAGTCGTAAGGTTTTCTCAAATCAATGCATCATTCAAAACATTAGAACACATTCATGCTTTCAACATACGATATATAAGTGATATGATGACATAAAAGATATAATCATAAATGAAGTCTACTCACAACCAAGCCTCGCGAGAGTGTTTAACCACACACGACCACCAAGCCGAATCAACCCAATCAAGATCCTGAAACATACATCAATATCCTACCATACATCAATTTCTATGCTCAATCACATAGACATTACACATCAACCCTAAATCAGCCCACATATAAACAATAGGCCTAAATCCCATCTAATCCCATCATTCAACTCAAATCACGTGACTTAGGCCTCTAATGCATAGTTCTCATACATAAACCATTCTATTAATCAAAAATATTGATTTTCAATTCCTTTAGGCATAAACATGCCCAAATTAGGTCACTTGATCACAAGTAGGCCTAACCCATGATATGGTCACAACCACCAAATCAGTAGCATAATCAACCCTAATCATGCTTAATTAAACATAAGTTGCATCAATTCAATGATTCTAGGCCAAAAGCATCAAAAGCCCTAAAATGTGAAATTTTCCATACTTAGGCCATATTGTCGATTTACACTAGGTCACCATGTTCAGCCATGTATATCACTGATTTTGCATCATGGGTTCATCAACAATGGCAACTAGGTCAACATAGTTGACATGCAAGCTATTTGGAAATGTCTAAGTTCATATTCTAAATTTAGGTCTAACACAAGCAACCCTACCAATTCTTCATTTACTATTCTGTTCAGATGTATCAATATACCAACAGAAATATGTAATCACAAAGTCAACTGTACATATTGAATTATGTGAAGAAAAAAACCTTTTTTCCAAATATCAGCCCAATCCAACAGTGGACTGAAAAGATATGTATCTTTGATGAACAAGTCTCTAATCAGACAATTTCTCCTTTCCTGCTGCAAATACTCAAACTCAGATGACTATATCAAACAAAATACTGAACTTGTAAACATCTCCACCGTTCATAATATATACATATCCGTTATAAACTACATACTAAACTTTTATATCCATCCAACGATAGATTTAGGAGATCTACAAGTTTGAGCAAAACGCCACGAGAAATCCAGAATCTCCAATCAGCTTTGTTTGAGAGGTTATATCTCTCGGACTAATACTTAGACCAAGATCTTCACCGTTATAAATCCAGAACTATCCGTTGTACACTACATACCCAAATTTTATATCCATCCAACGGTAGATTAAGGAGATCTAGAAGTTTGACCAAAACGGCGCGAGAAATCCAGACTTTCCGACCAGCTTTGTTTGAGAGGTTAGGTCTCTTAGAAGAAACCTCTGATCAAGATCTTCACCGTCCAGAATGAATAACCATAAGCTACGAACTTGCTAAAAACTTTTGAGCTCAATCTGACCATATATTCGAAAGATCCACCACTTTGATGAAAATGTCGCAGGGATCTTCCTCATGCAACTCTCTCCTTCTTTCTCTTCTTCTTTCCTTTCTCTCCACTCACCTCTTTCTAGCACTTCCTTGATTCCCTCCTCCACTCACCTCACTTTCTAGCACATTCTTGGATTCTCTCCTCCACTCACCTCATTTTTTAACACATTCTTGGATTCTAGAAGTGGGCATGGAACACTTGTCCACTTTCATGCACCAACCTTCACATGTGTTAGTCTCATACTACCCATACCAACCACATGTACTTTAACCAATCTCATGCTTCCATGTATTTTAAATGTTCAATCCATTTAATACACCAAATTTTCATTCTCATTTATCCTTTTATTCAATCAATCCTAACTCATATCAATTCATGGTTTAATGGGCCCATGCATAAATAATAACATATGCATTATACTTTAATTTAACATGACCCATATACAATTTATGATACACATATTTATATACATTATCAAGCATCAACTATACAAACATTAAACAACCATCAAACAAACACCAAACATATCAAGGCAACACATAGAGTTTAGGCAAAATACAACTGGGTTATGGGCTAGATGAAATAATTTTCGGGGCGTCACACCTAATTTCTCATTTTTTCTACAACATACTTTGTGAATTTCTTTTCCAACATGGCAAACTACTTCTCTCCTCAATGTCTCTAACTTCTACGCAACTCTTCCCAAAGTTACAAAAAATTACCAATTTCAAAATCTCTCTCTTCTTACCATTAATCCTTCAATCTTCCTATATTTTATTTTCTTTAATCCAGCCATGTGAAAAAAATTACTTATGATTTAAAAACAAAACATTAACTTAATTCTTACAATTTTTTTTAATCACTTTAAAATGAAAATCATTACTTAATTTTCAATTCTGGTCCTCAGTCTGAAAAATTAAGGAGGTGAAAAAGAACTAATAAAATATTATTTTTTAAATACAAAAGAACTTTTAATCTCGTGCAATGCACATGCACATTAACACATACACACACACACACATATATATATATATATATATATATATATATATATATATAATCTTAAAAATTGAGCTCATCCAATAAGAACTCTGTTTTGACATAGATTATTATGAATGGTAGAGATGTGGTACTGACTACTGCTAAGCTAATATATGACTAGCATGATGTATGTGATTGTTATTGATTTTATTTTCTCAGTACTCTGTTTTGACATAGATTATCATGAATGGTAGAGATGTGGTGATGACAATAACTATAAGCTATAATATTTGACTATCATGATGTATATGATTGTTATCAGCCAAAGATAATTCATTTTACTGGGTCACTTTTTCAGATCTAATTGTTATGGATCTAATTGAAAATATTCGTTTTAGCCTTTAGTTTTGTCTTTGGCAATGGAAAACCTGTATGGTTTGTTCCCATGATTTTAGTCTTGCATTTACAGCTTGGCAACACCTTTTTTATTAGCTTTAAGTTTGTGCTTGTATTTCAGTGCTTTATAGGGAGTTAAAACAGGGTTTCATCTCTCTGTCATATGCTTCTACTTTCATTTTTGGTACTTGAGAAGTTTATGGTACAAGGATTACTTGCTTTTATCGCAAAGGTTAATAATAAATATACTAATTCACCAAAAAGATTTTTTAGAACAAGACTCTCACTACATAGAAGCCTAAAATTCAGGCAAGCTAAAAAATTGGAGGAGTTAGGGTGATAGTATATAAGAATTTGAGAAATATGTGAGGACTCTAACAAAGGAATCTAGTCATATGAAGATGAAAGCACATTTAAAACTTAGATCTAATTAATTTAGAAACTCGGAGCTAACATTGGACGTACGCCTTAAAATTATGGGGTTCAAAGTGTTGCACCTGGCCTAACTAGCGCTTGCTCAGCTGGTTGACACCTCTCTCCTTTCACTAGTCGGAAGGGTTCAAGTTCTCCTACCATCAAAATAAATAGAACAACCAAGGTTTTAGTTTTTCATGGTATTGTTGTGGGCTTATTGCCCTAGTTGCTGGGTATTATGTGCTCGTAGTTGCGAGGGTTTTGCCATATTAGGGCTACCTTTTCTTTATTCCTAGGTTGTCTTGTGATAAGAAAAAAATAAAGAGTCCAGCTAAATTCACCGATCCTTTCTGCTCTGTCCACCTACTTACTCTCTTCACTTACCTAAAATTTTAAAACCAAACAATCCCTTTCTTTTCACCCGCCCAAATTTTCATTTTGTCCTTCTCATTTTCATCCTCCCCAAACCCCAACACTCCTCTCTTTTCTCATTTCTTCTTTATTAATTCATCAGTTCTTCAAGTTTTTCAATCGTTTAAAGGGTTAAAATAACATTAGAAAGGTTTGTGAGCAACAACCTAACAAATCTTGCTGAAAAATTGGGTTTTGGAGGTGTCTAACTCAAACCGGTTCAAGTCAAATCTTAAATCACAAATCGTTGAATAAAATATGATTTTTACATGTTTTAAGTAATGTGTTGTTGAATTTATATATATTTTCTCAAAACAAGGGTGAAAATGGTGAAATGAGGCGGCGAAAATTGATTTCGACAACCTATTTTGTCGCACCGAATTTGGAGATTTTCGACCCATCAGGGTCGGACATAAAGAGGTGTGTTTAGCATGCTGGGTTGAACAATGCATTTTTTTATTTTTTATTTTTTTAAAAAATTGTCCTACCCTGATGGGCCGAATATAGGAGATATGTTCGACTTGTTAGGGTCCTACAAACTTCATTCTGTCAGTCCACGTAAGGTCGGACACACCAAACCGAAGGTAATTTTTTTGGGTTTCGAAACCCATTTTCTCTCTTATTTTGGATATGTTTTTACAAAAACACACTTGAAAAGGGTGAAAATGTTAAAAATGTATGTTTTTTATTCGAAAAATAGAAGAAAATGACAAAAGTGAAGATTGAGATGAGTTAAAGAATTGAAGGGTTGAAGGATTTAGGGTAGAGAATGGGTCGTTAAAGAGAAAGGGGGAGGGTTTAGGGAGGTTTTAATAAGTCCTTTTTGGTAATTTCATATGAGGGGTTTTTTGTCTTTTTAATTTTTTGATTAGGTAGGTAGAAAGAGAGAAAAGGGTGGTGGATTTAGTCCGACCCAAAAAGAAATTATGGCAATGGGAATTAGAAGAATTTAATGATATACCTTTGTAAGGTAGTGTTTGTTAACTTTACTTGCAACCTCTACAAGCTTAAGTAATTTTTTTTTTTTTACTTTAAACCTCTACTTTTACTTCAAATAGAGATTGATTTTGAAGTAGAAGTAGAGACTAAGTTGTCACACCCTGGGTTGCACAATATTGTCCTATCGTCATGTAGCAACCCAACCGCAGCTGGTCTACATCGAAACGATTATTTGTCTGCCACTATTCATGAATAGTGCAGGGCCTCCCCCAGAATCGAACTCGAGACCTCCCTTAAGGAGTCTCATTTCGCATTCTGAGTACATAAGGCCTTTTTGTCACACCTTGGGTTGCACTGCGTGCCCCCTCAGGGCGAACGCCTAGCCATAGTACCACATAATATTGTCCTATTGCCATGTAGCAACCCAACCGCAGCTGGTCTACATCGAAACGATTATTTGTCCATACTATTCCCTCATGAATAGTAAAGGACCTCCCCCAAGTTCAAACTCGCAACCTCCCTTAAGGAGTTAGAATTCGCAACTTAAGTAGCCACTGAACCATTGGCTCAATGGTTAGTTAAGTTGTGAATTCTAACTCCTTAAGGGAGGTTGCGAGTTCGAACTTGGGGAAGGTCTTTTACTATTCATGAGGAAATAGTAGGGACAAATAATCATTTCGATGTAGACCAGCTACGGTTGGGTTGCTACATGACAATAGGACAATATTATGTGGTACTATGGCGGTAGGGGGCACGCTGCGACATCTTGAAATTTAAGATGGATGATAAGGAAATTGGATAATTTTATATGCCAATGAATGTGATAATCACCATGTGATCTTTAGAGCCATGTTCATCGAAAGTTAGAGATTGTAATTTTGTAATTATATTTAACTGTAATTTTTTATTTTTTATTTGTATATGTCCAAACTACCTTCATCAATACTAAAAAATACAATATTATCTACCTAGAATCTGACGTGGCACATGCAATAGTTAGGATGTGAGGCACATTTAAATAAACAAGTAGATTCCACCAAGTGAAAACCTTTCAGAAATTAATGTCCTTCATGATCTTTGGAATTTTAAAGAGCAAAAAATGCAAAATAATCCTGTTTAGCATAATTATTAATTTTTAATGGTAACACTGAATTTTATTGGGTTATACTCATTTAAGTGTAGCGGAGGCAAAATGCCCATTCCTTTCATCATCTTTGCAACGACATTTTCTTTAGAACTCTATTACTAACCAACGGTGGGTTGGGTTCAATGGCTGGGTGCAAGCAGATCTGTCCTGAAAGTCTCGAGTTCGAGTCATCTTTTACTATTTGTTGGTCAATGATGTCCTTAAGTGTTTATGACCGTACTTTAAATGAATTAATAGGGACGTAAGTTTCTGATACCCACTGACCTTAAAAACACTCTATTTTCGAATCTCAAATTGCTACCAACTAACAAAAGCGTTCAAATCCTTGGTGCAAAATTAGTCTTTGGTTCTCAAACAATGGAGGAAAAGGATATGAAAAACTTTGATTTTCAGGATTTAAAGACCTTATTTTGGTTATGATGTCATTTGGCATTTTCATGCATCTTAAAGGCCAAAGACTTTACCATTGAACAGGGCTGAAAATAAATACCCAATAAAAAAAGTAAAACATGTTTTGTGAAATTTGAAATTCGATTAAAATTAAAAGTATATAATAGAAACCATGGTCTCCATGTACCCTTGGAAGTGAAGAAGAAAATGTTTAGATCATCATCAAAAAGTGTATGTAAATGAACATTGACAAAGTTATCATATAGTGACTAACACTATTATGAGACTTGACATTATTGAGTGACCTTTATTGAAGTTTCATATTCTAATCTATGTGAGTCCCATATGTTTCAATGCTATGTATATTTAAGTTTTAAGGCCGAGATGTTTCATCTAACCGTATTAATGTTGGGAAAAACACTCAAACCCTTAAATAGTACAGATTCAATAAAGAAAAGAATAATAAAAATCAACACCCATAACTCAAAGATATATGTGAAAAAACCCCAAAATCAGAGAAAAATCACGAACAAAAATAATCTACTATCAATTAATAAGTATCTCAAAAGAATTAAACACCTCAAGTATTTCTACACCAGATAGTACACAAAATTGAGACTTTGATAAAGAAGAATAACAGAAAGAGAATACTTAAGAGAAAATTAGAACTTCAACCGCGTCACCCACACAAGTTCTAAACTCTACACTTTTTCACATTCTTCTAGATTTTACTCATTAGTTGGGATGATCAATAAATAATAAGAGACCTCCTATATATAGACTTTCTAGCCACAATAGTTAGAAACTGTGACCAACAAGAATTCATTATTTTACACTAATATGATTTCCTTATTCAAATATAACTAGATTATAAAACACTTATTCATATTTTGAAAGTCTTAATTACTTTGTAAATACTTGTTTCGTGTTCTAAAACAATAAAAAATTCATATTTGAGCCAAAATCCAACAATTAATTATTTGGTTTAAGGAATTAAGATACCCTTTCTAAAGAAAAAAAAAAAACGGTTGGCATATGGTGTCAACTTTAGAATTATAAGAACTCAGTGGATGATATATATGACATGCCATTCAAATATATTGCTACATATTTTTTTAAACAAAATGTAATTGTTGTTGTGAGAAATTGTTAGGAAATGAAGAGTAAGCAATATTGTTTTCTTTTTTTCTTTTTCTTTTTTAAATAATTTATATTGGTATTATAAATCAGAATAAGCATAAAACACCTTTGGTATAATAAAAACGAATAAGGAAAGCCGAAACTAATTTCGTACAACTATGGCTCTGTTTGGTCATGCTGATGCGGTAAGGAAACATGATTCTCAAACAGGGCAAATATAGAAACAAGCAACAACAGTACTTTTAAAATAGTAAATATTTCTGTTTTAGAACGTTAATGTTGAGAAAAATACCAAAACCTTTTAATATTAAAGATTTAATAAAAAAAAAATAATACTCAAGAAAAAACTAGAACTCCAACCGCGTCACTCGCACAAATTCTAAACTCTACACTCTTTTACAAAACTTCTAAGGACCAATCTTCGTCTTTTTCTAGATCTCACTCATTAGTTTAGATGATTTATAAACAATGAGTGACCGCCAGTATATAAACTTTTTAGCTACAATAGTTAAAAACCGTGACCAACAAAGATTCATCATTTTATACTAACATGATTTTCTTATTCAAATACAACTAGATCATAAAATATTTATCCATATTTAAAAAGTCATAATTACTTTCTAAATACATATTTAATGTTCTAAAATAATAAAAAATTTATGCTTCAGCCAAAATCTAACGGTTAATTCATTCAATTTTTTTAATAGTACCAATCACTGCACGTTCAAGTTCCACCATATAAAGATGAGATTTATTAATTGTTAAAAAACATTGTGAACCTCTCGACTTTGTGTTTCATGTCCCTATTGCTGACGTGTTAATAGAAAAAAGAAAAAAAATAAAGAAAAAGAAAAAAAGAGCATCATAAGAATTAAAATGGACTGTAAAAGCTATCTATTTAAACCATCTACAATTAATCATATTTATTATTTAGTCTTTTAGTCTATTAGTCTATAGCATATTCTTAGATTTTTAAATATGGACAAACTCAAGTGTATATGTGTACATAGATCCTTTTTTTTATCATTAAAATAATAAAACTAGAAACCACGAAAACCCAAAAAATTTAAATTGTTCTTCACCACTATGAAAGTAAAAATATCTCATAATCTTTCTTAATTTGACATGTAAATAAAAAAATTACTTTGCTAATTGTTTTCAAATCTTAAAGTACAAACATTGCTCTTTTGAGAAATAATAGTTTCCAAAAACACTAGAGACATAACGAATATAACTAAATAACTTCCTATTTTGATTACAAAAACTATTAAATGTATGTTATATCTTAGTTACATGTGCCCATTACCCCACTCGTGCAGTGAAGACGAGAGTCTACCTCGAGACTTGAACCTAAAACCTTTTGAAAAAAAAATCTTATTGCACCGCCAAAACGATTGGTAGTTGTTTTGTCATAGATTCATAAAACCTCAAAAAAAGAAAGAAAATTTCACATCTTTAATCAAGACTCGTTGCTTCTCAAAATGTGTATGAGGGTAAAGAGCTGCACCCTGAAGCAATATCTACAACCATTCATATTCCTCTTCAGTGGAATGTAGAATCTTTTAATCTGATCAAAACAAATGTACGTTGTAGCTATCACAAAAGAAACGGAAGATTTAAATTTTCAAATATTCCAAACTTGTTAGAAAATCTGCTGCTTCAACTTTAAGAGAGCCAAAAACTTGCAATGAAATATGTACTAGAAGAAGAAAAAAAAAACCCATCGATCACTTTGATGGTTATCTTGAACTTAAATCAGGATCATCTTCATCGTCAAGATCTGGTTCACTCGATGGCCTGATCCTCTTACCGTCTCTTGGTGCTGTTCTTCCTTTCTTTGGTTTTCCCCTGGAGATTTGCACACATGAATGCAGAAAGAAGTAATTATCACACACCAAAATGCTCTTGGATGTAACATGCACATGCACAAACTCATAAAGATTGTCTACGTAACATATCCAAGTGTTTCTTAGATTGTCTGATGCCAACATATTCTCTAATTCCTTTGTACATTAAGGCTGCATTTGTTAACTCTATTGCAACCTCTAAAAAAAAGATAGGATGAAAAAAACATTATTTTTTTGATAAATATATTTATTTTTCTACCTATAATTGAAGTAAAGGTATAACCTCTATAAAAAATTAAGAATAAGTAAAATGAATTTTGGCTTATTATATTAGAGTTTAAATCTCTACTACGAATAGAGGTTAATTTTGAAGTAGACATAGAGTTAACAAACAGACCTTAAAAGTCAAAGAGCTCAAAATTTAAATTTCGAGGGTTATAGCATGCAAAATCTTCTAGAAAGAGATGAGGAGAGAGACATCGTAGTGGGTGGTGATTAGAATAGGAAAAAAGGTTGGATTGGCAATAGCAAGTGGTAGAGAACATGATGCTCATAAAAAAGGAAAAAATTTAAGAACCTATAATAGGTAACTGGTCGCAAGTGAAGGCCCGGATAAAGATATTTCAATTATTGGATATCAAATTTGTCTTACACAACAGTTCAAGTGGAAAATGTACCTGTTTAGAATTGAAACCATTTTGTAATCTGGTGTACTTAAACAATATTATCAGCTAAAGATGGTTGCTTCAAAGCCTTGTAAAGAACTAATGGTATACTTACTGCCCATTTGCTGGTGCATTGCCACCCTTAGACCGACCCGGCCCAAAATATGGCCTTCCATCTACAACAAACACAAGGAAACAAATACAATCAAATATTTTTCTGGACTTTTGATCTGAGAAATTTAACTTGTGTTAGCTAATGGCTCTCACCATCTCGTCCAACCATATGTTCCTCTACCTGCAAGATATGAGAAGGGTCAGATGCAGCCTCCTCAGATGAAACCATTCTCAATCTCATCTTAATAAGAAAAAAAATGGCATGAAAGCAGCTCGCTTCTATTCTCATCTGAAGCAGGAGTTGGCAGCAAGACAAACAGGACAAGTTGATGAAACCAAATAATTTTTCATTCTTGGTAAAAACTGTGGCAGTAAATTACACGTCCTCATCCTTCCACATCTCCCTTTCTTTTTCTTTTCAACTTCTATGTTTCTTAACTTTCTTGCTTAGGAAGTTTAGAAAAATTAACTTTTTTGTTGAGTTTGTTAGTTACATATAATATAAGCTTGAGAGCCTGATCCAATAGCCAGGTTGGTGGTGAGGAAATTAGCATTAAGAATTTAGATGTGATCGATGGACTCCTATAGCTTTTATTATATGGCCAGCATTTCTGTATGAAGAAAGTTCAATTCCTTCCTTTGTTTGTCTCAAAGGGATTAATATCCCAATATGGCTCCTGCACACTAAGGATAATCCTTGGTTTGTTGCTGGCACGGCATTTTAAAAGCAAAGGGTTTCCAATTATAATCGGCATATTGTTTGAAATTATTGAAGCTCTTAGTTGGTTGAAGTTCTTGGTTAGAAGAGCAAGCTGCACGGAGGTTTTCTATGTAGGTAATAATAAGGTGTGCATGGAGGTTTTCTATGTAGGTAATAATAAGGTGTGCATGGATCAAGCCGGAACATGTTTTGACCCTAAAATTAGACCGACTCGACGGCTAAGGGTGACATCTTCTCATACCCAAATCCAATCCGAAAGCTCAAATCCTGATCAAGTGGTACTAGGTTCATTATCAGTGTATCTTTATTGGCTATTGTACCTCAAAACTCAAAACTTGCAGTCATTCCATTTTCCCATGCTCTTTTAAGCCACATTATAACAGGAAATATTGCCCACTGCAACTCTATCAAAAGTTGTTCATTCGACATTAATTGTTACGTCTGAGATACATACAGCTGGTGAAGTAACAGAAGACAAGGAGAACAGTCTATCCTCAGGCTGGAACTTCCTCGAGCGCTTGAGGCTGCAAGCACAGTATTGAATAAATCTCTATTACTGCAATTTAATAAGAACACAGTAGTTCAGCCCAAAATCATGGCCTTACTAGTACGCAGTAGTAAAAGAAAGACATCAAAACAATAGTCTGAAAGATAAAGAAGTGGCTAATAATCACATAGTGAAAAACAGAGGTTCCCTCTAAGGCAGTAATTTCATGGCAGTAATTTCATCTAATGTTGTGCTTTATTAGGTATTTTGGCACTTCGTTACTTGTATATAAAAACACATTTGATCATAAACAATTAAAACAGAGGGTATCCAGCCATTGCTTGATAAATCCCTTGGGCCCCTGGTTGCTCAAGCTGGAGACGCTTTTAGTGGCCATCCAAGTCTCAGGGTTGTTTGGGAAACTTCTTTCTTTTTGTCTTCCCTTTGGGTTAGCACTAGCAAACTTTCTAGAGGTTATCAATTGGGGGATTGGCTGAGGGGGTGGTGTCCTATTTTGTCCAGTCTTGTTTTTTAATCCGGGTGTATTTCTTCTGTATAGCACTTTATCCTTAATACAATTCATTCGTTTCTTGTCAAAAAAAAAGTCTCATGTTTAACATTAGGCCTTCTACCAGTTCAAAGCATTCTTCTAATCATGGTTATAACAGAAATAGGTAAATTATTACAAGAGTTAAGCATCGAATGGAGGGGATACCAAGATGGCAAAAGTCATGATCCCTTTGGCTTCATCATCATGAAAGTTATAACAAGAGAAACTTCATCGTTTCTGATAAGGAATTGAATGACAGTGTCAGGTATGTATGTATTATTAACCCAGAAATTAACCTTTAGCTAATCTAAAATAGCTTACAATTTCGAAAGTACAGAAAGGTTGGTAAAGTCATCTGAGTCATGTTTCTTATTTCAAATATACAACTCAACTCAACTGAGCCTTTTCCCAACTACATAAGGTCGGCTACATGGAACCCCTTCCTTCACTCCGCTCTATTGAGGGCTAAGTCGGCATTCGAAATATAAAAAGTTAGATCTTTCTTAATTATCTCTGTCCATTTTATTTTAGGTCTACCTCTACCTTTATTGTTACCATCTAGCGTTAATAAGTCACTCTTCCGAATTGGTGCATCTAAAGGCCTACGTTGTATGGGTTCAAACAACATTAGTTGGTTCTTTCTCATTTTGTCTGTTATTCGTGCTATTCCTATCATTTTACGAATATGCTCATTTCTAATTTTATTTTTTAATGTTTTACCACATATCCATCTTAGCATTCACATTTTTATTACATTTAGTTTATTAACATGTCGTTTTTTAATTTGCCCAACATTCTGTAGCATATAGCATGACTAGCCTAATAACAACTCTATAAAGTTTTCCCATCAACTTCAATGGGAGGCATCTATCATATAGAACTCTAGAAGCACTCCTCCATTTAACCCATCCTGCTTTAACTCTAAGGTTCACATCCTCACCTAATACCTAAAATTTTCGCTCTTTGGTATTTCTTGACTTCCAATCTTCACTATCTCTTTGTTTATGTTTCTACTTCTACTAAAATTACATTTAACATATTCAGACTTAGTCTTACTAATCTTGAACCCTTTAGATTCTAGAGCCTCTCTCCAAATCTCTAGCGTCATTTACTCCAGATGTAGTTTCATTAATTAATACCATATCATCAACAAATAACATACAACATGGAATATCTTCTAGGATATATTTAGTCAATTCATCATAACCAGTGCAAAAAGGTAGGGCTTAAGGCAGATCCTTGGTGTAAACCAATTGTAATTGAAAACTCGTTAGTTTTCACCTACTGTTGATTTTACAATGGTCCTTGGCCCATCATACATGCATTTATCAATTCAATGTACCTAATTGTAACCCTTTTTCTCCCTAATACCCACCATATTATTTCTCTAAGTACTTTAGCATAGGCTCTCTTTAAATCAATAAAAACCATATGGAGGTATACCTCTCCATCAATTTCCTTAATAAATAAATAACTTTCATAGTTGATCTCCCAGGCATAAATCCAAATGGATTGTCTGACACCAAAGTTTCAGTTCATACTCTATTTTCTATTCTATTACTCTCTCTCCCCAATTTCATTGTATGACTCATCAATTTAATTCCTCTATAATTTGCACAATTTTGAATATCTCCTTTATTTTTATATATAGGTATTAAGATGTTTTTCCTCCAATCATTGGACAATCTCCTAATTGGTACAACACTTTTAAACAATTTAATTAACCACAAGACTCAAATTTCCCTTGGGCTCTTCCAAACCTCAATAGGAATTGCATATGGTCCTAAAGCCTTTTCATTTTTCTCAAA
Source organism: Paratinospora sagittata (assembly GCA_035771175.1). Taxonomy (NCBI): domain Eukaryota; kingdom Viridiplantae; phylum Streptophyta; class Magnoliopsida; order Ranunculales; family Menispermaceae; genus Paratinospora; species Paratinospora sagittata. Next base: position 34,175,990 of record CM069607.1, read on the forward strand.
GCATTTTTTCCTTAAGCTTGCTAATTCTACGGAAGAATTTATTGTCGTTAGTTTCCCCTAAGTTATCAAGCCCTTTACATTTAACTTTGCTAAATGATTTTCATTTAATAATTTTTCAAAAGAAGTGTTCCATCACTCTTTTATCTCTTCTTTCACTAAGATACTTTCTTTCATCTTCGTTTTTAATACATTTAATATAGTCAACATCTTTTGTCTTTCTTTCCCTCAGTTTTGCTAGTTTATAGATTGTCTTTTCATCTTCTTTTGTATCTAACCTAGTGTGTGTAGAAATCATCTTACGCTTTAAGTTTAGAATTACCTACCACTTTTTTAGCATTCCTATAATTTTGAAAATTTTTTGTTAACTTCTTGTCAAATTTTGTAGTTTGTCTTGTTGTTAACTTTTTGTTTTATGGTAGATTGAACTCCTTCGTTCCACCACCAAGTTTTTTCCCCTAATGAACCTACAACCTTTGATTCTCCTAAGTCCTCTTTGGCTACGTTTTTTATTCATTTAGTTGTTTTATCCGACGTTAAATTAGGTTCATTATCCATAATTAAAGTCATTTCTCCTACAAGTGCTTTTAAATATTTCTATTTTTTCTCCTTTCAAATCCCCCCATTTGATTGTTGGGTTAATAATTTTACATTTTGACCTAGATTTCCTTTATATACTTATATCTACTACCATATCCTATGTTGCAAGGTTAAACTTTCTTTTGGAATAAACTTACAGTCTTCAAATGTCACTTTATCAACCATTCTAGTTAAGAAGAAGTCTATTTAGCTTTTATTAGATCCACTTTTAAATGTTATTAAGTGTTTCACTTTCTTTCTAAAGTAAGTGTTTTGTCATGGGCATATTCGTAAGACAGACAAATTGTCCATGCGGCACCTCCAATACTCTTATTCTCGGTCAGCCATTCACATATATACTCGTAATACAGCGGAAGACACATATATGCCGCTTGTGCGTAGCACCGGATAATCACTTGAACAGAACACTCGGATACCAACGATAACATACCATGCACAGTGTCGCCCCGAACCATGCAAACCGGCAAGTTCCATGGATAACTCACTCATGAGTATCCCCATAAGCACACTCTAGCACGTAGGCTAAAGATAGCTCAATGCGTTCAACTCGATAGCGGGTGGCATAACAGTGTTAGATACCCAGCCTTGCTTACCGGTGAACCCCGCACTGCTAGCCCGATAGCAGTGTCCCATAACCAACTCAAATGCTATGGAAACTACCATTACCCCCTTCACGATGATGGTAGCCGGCCCCCTGGGTTGCACCAAGGGAATGTCCTATGCATGGCCAAGTATTGGCCATGAAGGAGAGTTGGACAACGACTCCTCCCCAAGGTAAATGTTAAGCTTTTGGCTTGTTTCCAAAAGGAAACATCAAAATGTGAGGCCAATCATACTGGGCTATATTTTCGAGATTACCACCTCCGATTGAGACGAAACGTCACGAACCCTCTTCTTGAGTGATGGTGCATGTCTAGAGATGATCGTGACAACATGCTACTGCAAAATCTACCATGCTCACCACAACATCATTTCTATCCCCAAATCCATATCCTTCGTGCACCATTTCATATCCATCCCTTTTTTCTTGCATGTCCATTAAAGTCTCCAATATATATTTTTTCTCCCTGAGGTATCTCTAAAAGTAATTCATCCATTTTTTCCCAAAATTGTCTTAGTTTGTTGGTCTAATCCTATTTGGTGTGCATATGCACTAACTATGTTGATTATGTTGTCTTCTATTATAAGTTCTATTAACATAATTCTATCACATGTCCTAGTTACCTTGACTACATATTCTTTAAAGTTTTGGTCTACAATTATTCTTACTTCATTTCTATTTTTATGTTTCCCAATATAATACAATTTATATTTTGTCCTCTCTATTTCTCTAGATTTTTCACCTACCCATTTGGTCTCTTGTAAGCAAATGACATTTACTTTTCTCAGTGTCTACTATCTTCATTTCTTTACCTGTTAGTGTTCTTGTGTTGAAGTTGCTACCCTAAGCCTACTATTTTATTTTTGCGCTAGCTTCTAAACTTGCACTTGTCCATAGTACAGGGACCTTTGCTCATGTATTGCTGCATCCGGATGCCAATGTAGTGCCCCTTGCCCATTTTTCGAAACACCTGGAGGCAGGTGCAATCCCCTTTGCTTATTTTTCGTAACACCCAGAGGCCAGTGCAATGTCCCTTGCCCATTTTTTGAAACACGCGAAGACAAGTGCAACGCGTCACTTAACGGAAACGTCTTAGCCCTTTACGTAGTTAGATTCAGATACATGTTAATAGTTGATCTAACGAAGTTTTACGTTGGCTGCCAACTACCTAATGCAACTCTCCTTCTTTACCCGAGCTTGGGACCGGCCCGTGGCGGAGTTTTCTTATCTCAAATATGAAAACATAAACTAATTGGTTGAATTATTTTTGCCTTCTCCTAAGATCTAGATAATCAAGTTAGTTAGCACTTTGACGTGTCCAGATTTTGGACAAGACAAGATTTCATGATCCTCTACAGATTCTCCAGTGCAGTTTATCCACTAGCTTGCCATTAACATAGGTCTTGTCCATTGATGAATATAGCAAAATGTAATCATAATATCACATAATAATAACAAATAAAAACACAACTACAAACAAATGAGCATTGTCATTTCCTCCTATTATTCCATAGAAACACAAGGAAAAAAGATATCCACAGTAAAAAAGATGAAAGAAATTGTTTCATTCAAAGATCTTTAGATAGCCTCTTCTCAAAAAAAGATCTTTAGATAGCAAGAATATTTCCGTACATTGAAGATTAAACCATAGATTTTTTAAGAGTTATCTACAGAACAAACATATTATAGCCTTATAAGTAACATTTATTATTTGTAAAATTATCTTAATTTTTTCATTTAGTCCCATTGTCGCACATTGCCAATTAGGAAAAGTGATGTATTGACAATTAATAGTAACGTCGAAGAAGAGGAAGACCTAAAATAACATGAACATATACTAATGAAAAATATAACTACTTATAATATAATTGTAGATTTAGTTCTCGATAAATCGGAGTGGAGAAAGTGGATGCATGTAGCCCATGTGATTAGAAAAAAGGCATCGTTGAGTTGAGAATCCATTGTCACACATTCAATTGTTTAACCAAAGTATTAATCTAAAGGGTTTCCAAGAATATCATAATATCTTGATCTTAGAACATAAAATGATGTTGTGACTTGATTAACTCTTTAGCAAAAGACTTGTCAAATGTATAACAAACTTTTCCATATCAAGGACCAAGTCGAATTTAATGATAAACTTTTTGATAGACTGCAAAAGAACAATGCAAGGGTAGTCAAACATTAATTAAGATGATAAAACACCAACATATGTGAGCTCCTTAATTATGATTCAGTTCAGAGTCTAGGATGGATTTCCCTCTAAGGAATGCCAAAATCATATGAATAAAAAAAAAAATACATAAAAAGCCAATATACATATAACAATACTCAATTTAACATGTCTGTCACCGATAGGTCCAAAGATTCAAATTTTTTTTAGCAAACATCAAGAGTGCATGAAATTACACATTAATTGAGATGATCAAAAGCCAGCACATACATGATAAGATCCTCACTTATGATGCAATTTCAGAGTACACGTGGATTTGCCTCTCAAGAATATTGAAAATTTAGATCAAATAAAATATACATATAACAAAATTAAATAGGGTAGATGCAGCACACATTGTACTATTTACCAAATTCTATGAGCACAGGTTTGCATTCTTGTGCGCATTAAGGGCAATTTTTGCCCCTAGTCTGTGCTAAAAATAAGAAATTCAGTTTTAGTCTCTAAAATTTAATTTAATTGTTTTAGTCCTTTGACCAATGCTATGGTCCTTGGAAAAACCAATCATTGAATACTTGTATGTTCTTTGTTTATGAATTCATAATATGTCCACATTATGGTAGTTAAGAAAAATTTTAAATTCTATAATATTCTTGAGTTTAGGTCAGTCAATTTAAAGAAGGACTCTAAACATTAAGTTATAATTTGAGGGACTAAATCCTAATTTCTAATATTCAATAGGGAGTTAGGGTGTTTTTGGTAGCTAAATTTTTTTTTCTCATAGTTGTGTTGTTAAACGTGCGAAAATTTTCTCATGGTTGGTCAGTTATTTAATTTGATAGTTATAACTTCTTCAAATTTAGTTATAGAGAAATTTTCTCGTGAGAAAATCTTTTTCCCACTCCCTACTTGAGAAAATTATGGCGAGAAAAGGGTTGAGAAAATCCTTTTCTAACCTCTTTTACTAAGCAACACTAGAAAATATGATTTTCTCAAGAAAATCTCAAATTTATTCAAGAAAATTTTCATTTTCTCAGCAGCCAAACATGCCCATAGGGACCAACTACAAAAATACCCAAGAAAAATTTGGCATTTTGATCAATTTCCTGTCTTTTTACATTTGGAAATCTTCTTTCAGCTGGTAGTCAATATAATGTGTTCAACACAGGACGGGTAGGACTAAAAGGACAATATTTTTGTTTAACAACTTCTATATAAAAGGAAAAAAATAATAAATTTAACATGAAGTATTTGGGAGATAGCAAATAATGGTTGAGAAATGGACTATTGGAGCAATGATATGATAAGGGTTGATGACAATGACATTACTTATTGTCAAGATAAAACTCTGATAATCAAATTAGGATCAATTCATATATTCAAAACAACACTATTAGAGTATTGAAGCCCAAGAAAATTTCTGACATTGTCACAAACTTCAACATGGAGAAAAATAAGAAGCAAACAGTAAGAGGTCATTCTCATAGTTAAATATTAAAGACCAAACTACATACTTAGTTGTGTTCTTGGATGAAGATAGAAAACCTTCAAAACCTTTCAATACATTCCCATATTGACTAGAATCTTGTAAGTAGCTTGTCTCTAGCTCATAAACCTGAATATAGAGGCATATGTTAAGAGCTACAAGCAATATCGATTATTAAAAACACTATTCATACCCATCCAAATTCAAAAGAAATATCAGAAAAGAATTTCAAATGATAAAAAATCGTGAATTGGAATTGAATCATTTCGAGGCTTGATGAATCAAATCGAGATTTGGATCGGTGGATCGTAAGATTCACGATATATATGTGAAATCACACATTTGTATAGGTTAAGCACCCATAGAGTTATAAAGACATTTGTGTGTTTATTTTTATTTTTATTTGGCTAATTAACAATTCAGATCGATTTACTGCGGTTCAACTAGTGATTCGGTCCAATTCACTTACAATTTGGACCAATTCACTTACGATTCACAGGTATAATTATTCAAAAATCTGATTTGAATCGTTTTGGGGTGAATCGAATCACGAATTGTACAATTTAGTATTCGAATCGCAATTCTAACTACTATGGCCTATTCAAGGCAAAATTTCCAAAAGTGACTAATATGTACTGGAATGCATATGTATTTATGCACGAGAAAAAATGCTTCATCTATAACATAATAAGCAATATTTTGTTCCCAAATGAACATTTTACTATTTTGGTGAATGACCAATCAACTCAACTAACCCTTTTCAGTTTTTCCCAACTACATTAGGTTGGATGCATAAATCCACTTCTTCAATTCCACTCTATTAAGGGTCAAATCTTTTGTTATATATATATATATATATATATATTGACAAGAAACATAGATATACATTAATAAAAAGAAAAGAAAAAAACCAAGGGGACGAGAAGTCCCGATGGGGAGTTACAATGTTTCAAGAATGTTATTCCAGTTGAATAACCATTCTTAAACCATAACCTAAGGATAACTTACTCGAGCTAACCCAAGAGGCAAATAAAAACAAAGCATGATCCCAAATTTTCCTACTACTACTGCTGCAATCCTTAAAGATCCTATTGCTCCTCTCCTCCCAAATACACCACACATTAGCCAAATATATGCACTTCTAGTACAATTTTAATTTCCTATTTCCAAACCCATCTGGGAGTAAAAAGAAGTACATGGGTCCCCGTTATCTAACGGCAAGTTGATGTATACAGCCTTATCACCATTTTGCGAGTGGTTATTTTAAATCTTTCTCTTAATGTTGTACCAAGGCTCTCCCTTACATCCTAATTATCGTTAGTCATATTAATTTAATTCTTCTTTTACATTTATTGTCTTTACGAATAGTTGATATGCCATTATTCTTAACTGATGCATCTAATAAACTTCATTAGTAAATCTTATGTATTAAAGCTACCTTAATCGATTGTCTCAAATTTTATATCCAACTGGTACAAGTCCTACTATATCTTGAATGATTTCATTTCTAATTTTACTCTTTTGTTGTTCTACCCTACATCCAACCATATTCATATTTCTATTAAATTTATTTATTAGTGTATTATTTCTTTATTACGGAACATTTTGTCCTAGAAAGCATTGCTAGAGCCTATAGTAGTTTTATATACTCTTTCTTCCAACTTTAGTGGAATAAGCCAATTATATAGTATTTCAAAGGCACTCCATTTAACCCAACCAACTTCAATAGTTCAATTCCAAGATTAACATCATCTTTTATTTCTCCTTCCTAATGATATATGTGAACTTTAAATATTCATCGTTTCTCTACATGCTACATGTATATCTACATCCACTAAAATTATATTTCATGATTCAATCTTAATTATACTAATCCTAAACCCTCTAGATTCCAAAGCATTTCTCTAAGTCTAACCTTTCAATTTAACACTAACTCTCAATTTAGTTTTATCCATTAAAGCAATAACATAGACCTGGACATGTTATCCTAAATATATTCAGCCAGTTCATCAATAAATAGTGCAAAAGACAAGAATTTGAAGTTGTTCTCTAATGGAAACCTACAATAATTGGGAACAGAAACAATAGGGGCACAAGAAGTTCTACCGAAGGAAAAATTAAATATATTACAAGATACTGACCCAAACCCTAGACTACTATAAGAGCTATATTAGTTAACTTCCTGATTTGACTCCTACTTGGATTTAGGAACAAGAATTAGAACCCTACCCCAAATTAAATAACTAAAGGGATTGAAAACCTAATATAACAATTAATTAAACAATTTAAGTAATTGACTAGTATTAAAGTTAAACAACTTTAAAAATGGCAGCCTAGTGCATGAAGATCCTGCCTATGTGGAGTCCTAGGGAAGGGTTAGAGCACATTCCACAGGACCCTGCATAGGCAGGAGCTTCGTGCACTGGGCTGCCCTTTTTTAAGTAATTTAACTTTAGTACTAGTCAAAGTTAAACAACTAAAATTTACTACTTAAATATTATTACATCATTTTGCTCATTATAATAGAGGTATTGTTCTTGCTATAAAGTAAAGCAACTAAAATGCTTTCATATTAAAAACACATAAACACACTTTCCTCATCATTATCAATTGCTCCAAAAATCCCTTAATGAAGTTATTGGATGTTTTCCTTGCATGGACAACTTGTAAAAGGTATACACAAATTTTACTCACTTAGGGTTTCTAATTCCAAATCAAGGTAAACACAAAAGAGGTTGTAAGCTATGAGAGACTTGGAAAATTGACTGAAATATGTAAGAATAATGTAATAAAAGGCTTCAAGCCTTTTCTGTTGAGTTGTCCCTCTTTTACATAAATTTCCATCACTTGTAACTCGTGGATATAGCCTTAGTGGAGAACCACACAAATCTTTGTCAATGTGATTGATTTTCTTTAATTTTTGACTTGTTCACGCATTCCACTAACATTGGGTTTGGCCAATGTTGCCACTCTGAAGATTGACAAAATTATGGTGTTGATGGTCGTAAAGGTTGTACTGCAAAGTCCTAGATGATGTCATCCTCAAGAAAGTGGGGTGCCCATGAAGGTTGACTTTGAGAATTCATATCAAATGGAGCTTATTGTCAACCTTCCAAGCCTAACACCCTATTAGGTCTTCCATATTTGAAGAGAATGCAATCAAGTGGAAGATGCAACAACAAACAATATCTCATCGTCAAGAAAAAAGATTTTTCTCTTGACAATATCTCTAGTCCTATAATATATTGATTAACGGAACATTGTTTCACCTCATTCAACAACCTCCACACATGGTACAACATTATTTCTCTAGGCCCTTAGGCCTTAGGTCCCAATGGGTACTTCCTGGAGTTCTTACCGCATAGCCTTCAAGAAAGTACCAAGCGCCTATCTCAAGGCTTTGCTTTCTCATTGGGAAAACATATTGTTGCTAGTGTGAGAGGGTGCAATATTAAGTATGGGACCCAGGAAATCATTTCCAACAGGGAACTATTATGAGGTGAGGCACCTACAACAGTAGGCCACAATCTTAGCGGCTCACACTTTGTAGTCAATTCCCATGGCACAATATTGTGTTTCACTAATGATTTACAAAACCTAATTGTTTATAACTCACAAAATTATTCAAAGACATCAAGTTGGTCCTGAGATAAACAAGAGAGGGTAATGATGGCCATTAAATAGCGTCAATTATTTCTGAGATGTAGCACATGCAGTAGCCCTATTTTCTCAAAATTCATCAAAGCCGCAATCTAGAGCCCAAACATGAATTCTTGAAATACTCGAGATCAAGTCACCCCCCCCCCCAACATAGAGAAAAACAGAAGACACTGACAGTATTGGTATTTGGGAGATATCACCAAGTTTCTCAAAATAACATCAATTTCAATTTAGACCCTCAACCTCACGTTAGTGATAACTTGATTACATTGTTGGGTCTCACCCGATAACTATAGCTTCTAAGCTCAACATCTATCTAACATGATATCAAAGCTCAGTTTTGGTGAGAGATCTTGCATTCAAGTCTCTTTGGCGCCATTCGTAATATCATTGATTTCATATTTGGTATTTGTTTATTTTATTTATTTATTTTAATCTCCCTCCTCTTTTTCCACTTGTAGAATAGGGTTGCCTGTGAGAGAAGAGAAGTATTAATAATAGCTCGATATACATTCTTGGACCTAACCTAACAACTATAGCTTTTAGGTTCATCAGTAATCCAAAACCTCACTGAGAATGCAATCAAGTGGAAGATGCAACAACAAAGAATATCTCATCTTCAAGATAAAGGATTTTTCTCTTGACAATATCTCTAGTCCTATAATATATTGATTAAAAGAACAATGTTTCACCTCATTCGACCACCCCCACACATGGTACAACATTATACTCTCTAGGCCCTTAGGCCTGTGGGTAGGGGTGGCAATTTGGCCCATTTGGACCGGTTCAGCCCGGCCCAATCGAGCCTAAGGATATACTAGCCAAGTCAAGTTGAATCTTATTTTATTAATTCACACATTGTATAGTAGTCAAATTCCCATAAGCAATGCAAATTGTTTTACCCCATTTTGGAGTAAAGATTATGCTAATATTTTAAATATACAATCATGTTGTAACAATATGAAGACAAAGAACCTTACACCTTATATATTTACACCGACCCCCTTATACATTTAAAAATCTTCAATGAGCCTAGGCGATTGAAATTTCTCGGTTTCTTCGCACAACATCCTTTTAATAATGTATTGATCCTATCACTTTGAATAGAGTAAAAAAAACCAGGATTTTGAACAAATTAACCTAAAACGAGTAGGCGAAGAGAACAGAAGAATCTAAAGAAAGAATTGATGAACAACGCATTATTACCTGCTTTTCGATGTTGCGTAGCTCATCTTGAAGCTTCTCCCTTTTGCCCATCAGAGCTGCGAGCATGGCGGAAGGATTTGACGAGCCTCTGTGTCCTGAAAATTAACAGAAAATTCAAAAATCAAGGAACAAAAGAGATTTGAATTGAATTAAAGCATTTAATGGGTACCTTCTGCCTCCATATTCAATTGTTTTTTTGTTGGTTAGAACTTGAAATTGCGCATCGACAACGCTTCTTTCTTTTTAGGTTCCAAATCTTCTCTCTTTCCAACCTTCCCTCTCTCTCTCTCCTTCGTCGTCTTTTAGGGCACAGCGGCTCTAAACAGTAACCTCTTTCACACGTGCGGATCCAGCGTTTGCGGCAAATTGACGTCCAATTTTTTTTTGTTTTGTTTTCTGATAAACACTTTTAAGAAAAGCTAATTATTTCTGTCAAACACCTTTAAAAAATATTTTTATTGCAAAAATATTTTTAAAAAACTCTTCCCTACCAAGTCTTTATTTTCAAGGCTTTTGAGACTTTTCATTTCATCTACTGGTGTGATTTAAAAAAAATGAAAGGAATGCTTAAATTAAAATAAAATATAATTACATATATAACTACATTTTTATATTTATTAACTTATTTGTTATATGTATTGAAATATATAAAATAAATATATTTAATAAAGATAAATATATAGTTGTATTTTTTTGTAATTAGAATAACATTTTTCTTATTTTTTAAATGAATAGTTCAATACTTTTGTAAAGTTTATATCTCAATTAGAAATTAAAAAAAAATATTTATTAAAAATATTTTTTATTACCATAAAAAGTTACAAGTTAAGTTAACAAACACCGCGTAAAACCCATAAATCTCTTCAGGAAATGGGGTTCGGTGGATAATTCTCATCTTATCTCAACATAAACAAGTTATATTTTTGCTTACACAAAAATAGTAGGTTATGAAGACTAGTTTTTATTTTTTATTTTTTATTTTTTAACTATAGGATGTTAAACTACTTAAATTATTACATTAGCTTTATAACTAAATTTTAAAATAAGACCCTTTAAAAAAAAAATTAAATAAGAGATAGTTCTTGTTTTATATATATGTAGGTTCATTAGAGTTTTGGTCTTGAAACGTTTTTGAAATAAGCATATAGGTACTGCCCACATTTTAATTAGAGAATAGGTATTTAACTAAACCTTACATCAAATGTTCATCTTGCCTCTTAAGAAAAAAGCCAAATTTATCCTTTACATGTTCTTAGTTTTTGCAAAAGAAATAGTAAATATTTTGTTAAAATGGATTTATTTTAGTGAAGCATAATCAATATATAGTAAGCACTTCTTCCCAATATATATATATATATATATATATATATATATATATATATATATAATATGTCATCTAAACATCCCAACATTCAAACACATGATAATTAAATAGGTGATAAAGTTTGTGGAATTCGTACAATTATAAGGGCTTAGATTTTGATCAATCCCCTTGTCATTGGCTTGGAAAGTAAAATAAACTTGATTAAATAAATATTTGTAATGGACAAATCAATAACTTAAAAAGAGTAAAAAGCAATCAAATTAATTATCCATCTTTAATTAAAATATATATAATTATAAAGGATAAATTAATGAAGGCGCGCATGCATACATACCTTTTTCTTGGATGCTCTATTTATATGTATTACACTTGACTTATTTCACCTTGAGAAGTTGTGGAAGAGTTGCCTTGGATCATCAAATTCTTCATTCACATGTTTGGCAACATCGGCAGGAACATCCTCACCTTCCATTGATGCTGAATTTGTCATGAAACTAATGATATCTCTCACTCTGAGCATCAAGTTCTTCAGTTATGTTATTCTCTATTTTTGTTTGTTTTCTTTCTTATCTCTTTAGAGTTTGTAGATGGACAATCTAAACAATATATATAGTTTGAAGTACCTATAGCGTTTTTTTTTTTTGTGAAAGAAATAGTGAATATTAGTTAAAGAAAAATATTAATTTAACTGAAAAATAATGCAATTACATGTTCATGTTCATTGAATGTGTGTGATTTACATATCTCGAGGTATGTAATAAATAGTGTAATAGATATGAACATGCAGTCACATTATTTTTATAGTTAAATTAATATTTTTTTTAGTTAAAATAGATTCATTTATAAGTGAAGCGTAATCAATAATATGCACTCCCTCCCAATAAAAAAAGTCATCTTAACATCCAAACATTCAAAACATAATAATTAAGTTGGCTATAAAACTTGTGGATTTCATACAATTTTGTCCATGTCTCGTAAGCCTTACAGTACTGCTATATATATATATATATATATATATATATATATATATATATATATATATATATATATATAAAGAAGAAAGAAGCTAAGGAGAAACAACCCTAATTCATGACAAATTAAGTATATGCAAACAACGATCCCATATGTTATAAATATAGTTCCATTGTTTGCGTGATCATTGTGATGTGACTTACACGACAACAGTACTTGCTTACATTGATATATAGTAGCCATATTACAACAGCTTTATCATCATTCAACCTACATATGTGCTCTACCAATGTCTTAAATGAATTATTCTATTGTCTACATGCATTACTTCCTCTAATAGAAATTAATATTATTGTCAAATCCCCATTATTGTCGTTCGAAATTAAAATGCTTAGAGAATTGAATTTATCATTAAATTATAACTAATTTAATTTTATACGAAGACACTAAACATAAATGATTAGTTAATAGTTTCCCAGCCCATAGGGCAAGGTTGCAAGCTAGTTGAATGAATAATGCAATTAACATTATTACCTATACATGTTCAAGATTAATACAATGGCAACTAGTGTTCAATTTAATTTCTCTGAGCCCTCTTCAAAAGTAAACAAATAAAAGAAAAAAAAACTTTTTAAAAGAAAATTATTATGCTTTAACTTTTGCATTTGATTTGCCTTTACTTTTTTTTTTTTTTTTTTTTGATAATATTGTACCCCAAAATTTTTAATCCTATTTTTGTAATTTTGATTATAAAGATATTTTTGTAATTTTACACAAAAGTTAAAAAGGGTCGGAACGCGACATGCCTTACGTTAAAAATATTATAAAATATATTTTGAGTTAATCGTGCCTAATCAAGTTGAGAAAAGATTAAATCTTCGATGAGACTGAATACATATAATAAAAATACATATATATTTTAACTAAATCAGATAAAAACACAAAATAACGTTGTTTCAAAATTTTTGAGTTCGCAGATGAGTTTAGACAGACGCAATCACAATAATCCTAGATGTAAGACGGAATGCGCGTGGATGGCACGACATGTGGTACATGAATGGGAACACCGCCCACTTTCTGTTTTGAGTGATGCAGGGGTACGCCCATTTTCTCTTTCTTTAAAAGAAACAGAGTATGCACTAGAGTTTCATATTATTTTTTTTGGTAACTACTCTAGTTAATTTAGAATTTTCCTATATTTTATATCACCACTACATTAAATATTTGCTATATACTGTATATCATATTATAGTATAACTAGCTTATAGCTCCGCGCACGGGGTAATTTACTTAACACAGGGTGATAGCACAAAGAATAAACTAAATCCGTATAAATAAATAAATAAATAATTTGAAGAAAAATCTGGGTACTTTTGTAAAAAAAATGTTGGGTCAGTTTCTAGATTTTGCCTCTATTGCATATGATACCTGGAGGATGGTCAGCTTGGATTAGAGCTGATCTAGATATCGGAAGAGAAGCTAAGCTGGCGTTTCGAGATGCGTTAGCCACATATGGTGAAGAACGAGCTGAGGTGACGAGGAAAAAGTCGTGTAAAGTTACGACTGCAAGATCAGCTCCGTCAAATCAAGCTCTATTCGTCCATGAACATGTCCGAGCCGACCTAGCGCGATGATAAATATGATAAACCCGAAAACACCATGTTAGCGATAGTTCGGTCTAGCCGAGCTATGCGAAGTGTTATTCCTGTTAAAGCGACAACTCGGCCTATATCCGAGCTAGTCATCCCAGATGAAATAGATAAGTCCCTGACACGTCATATCCTAAGGAATTCGAAGTAGTTACATTCTCAAATACGGACTCCGACATAGAGACGGGACGTGACTCCTCTTCTGAGACAAATCAGGAAAACGGGTATCGTCCAAGATGAGATAAGATTCCTACTCCGAGATGAACCAGGAAGATAGGGATCATCCAGGCGAGGATGTGATTCCTTCTCCAAGACTAACTCGAAATAGATGAGCTCATTCACCTCATCTCAACCAACGACGAAACAACACGTGGCACCATGCCTACTGGGCAGTTAGCCATTCCAGCCAGATAACCTCCTCTATAAATAAGACCTATCACCCTCACCATAAAGTACGAACAACTTTCTACAAGAGTTATTGCTATAGTTTTGAACAAGTTCTAACTTAGGTATCGGAGGGTATTTGGCCGGCACCACACCGATGTTCCTTACGACACACCGATATTGTTTTCTCTCTTCTTCTCATATTACGCTGGTAAACCCTAGCCGGAACTGGAGAGTTCATAATTCTAGATATGATCATCTCGTACATGTGTTCATCTACTTGGTGTTGGTCAGATTCTGGATCAACATTTGGCGTTGTCTGTGGGGACGACTTATCAAGCCAATAAAAGCTTTCCGGCAATGAGTCAAGAAGCAAATCCCCCATATTTGGAAGAGCTCCCTGCATCGCCGGAGCCTCCTAAGGCCTAGCGAGGGAGAGCTCCCAAAAAGAAGAAAAACTGTCACGCCCTGGGTTGCACAGCGTGCCCCCTACCCAGACGCGGGCGCACACCCACCGCAGCGGGAGCGAACGCCTAGCCATTATGGATCCCATAATATTGTCACATCTCGGCCAGCCACGCCACACAAGGACGCCGGTCACCGAGATCATTTATCCCCCTGCACAATCCACAGCACAAGGAGGGCCTCCCCCAAGTTTGAACTCGCAACCTCTTCCTCATAAGGTTAGATTTCGCAACTTGAGTACCCATTGAGCCAAGCGTGGCTGGCCGAGATGTGACAATATTATGGGATCCATAATGGCTAGGCGTTCGCTCCCGCTGCGGTGGGAGTGCGCCCGCGTTCGCGGCTGAGGCCGGGGCGTGACAAAAACTCTGCTCAAAAATCTGCACGAATAAACAATATTGAGAGGAAGGTAGAGAAAATCTCTCAACTAGTGCTGGAGCAGAACGAAGCATTGCGTGTAGCTCTTCCGTCGCCACCGCTACGAATCCCAAAGGTTTGAAAAAATGAAGCAAGCCGCTACCGGAGTATCAATTCCCTACCGAAATCCCTAAAAAGCAGTAGCAAGTTATAGACCATAGGTCGAGCCTCCATCTTGGAGTATAACTTGCACCATAGGGTCTTCTCATCCTGATCATTTCACTTTCAGCCTAAGTGAAATGATCCTCCTGCCAGCAGAGTATTAAATACACAACTGCCATTGGGGTACGTCGGCCTCATACCCCTAACCTTCATTAACGAAAATTCTGCCTCAGCCTTCTAGAGAAGTCAGCTTGGCATCATGCACAAGCATCCTAGATATCGCAACATCTAGGGGACTTAGCTTTGAGCTTTCAAAGCTTCTAGAGTTTCTCAATGCATGTCATTTCAAAACATAGTAAACACATGCATTTCATAATAGTAATTCATGACTTTCAAACATACAAGTATAGTGAATATGATGACATAAATGATAAACAAGATGAACAAACTACTCACAACCCGGCCAAGCAAGCTATATCTATCCACACACAGACAATATCGACTCCCAATGCCAATCAAGATCCTGAAAATCATGATTACATGCACACACATCAATCATTATGATCAATCATATATAAACACCCTAATCATGATCATTTCCCAACCCAACAAGTCTATGTGCATCTAAGTCAACTCATGGCTTCCATTTCACGTGATCAACCTCGACATCTGTGCCTAAGACTTAGTCTAAGTCCAGGCCTAATCATGGTAATCTAAGACAGTGCACCATTAACATTTGAAACCATGAAAGATTGATCAAAATCAACTCAAATCCCCAAATTAAATCAATACAAGACATATGCCCCAATTTTGGGAAAAAATCGCTAAAATAGGCTTATAGTGGAATTGAACTAAGTCATACCATTATAAACTAGTTTCAAACATTCTAAACACATGCAAGGCTTGATTCCAACTCTAGGTCAATGAATCGAGCAAGAGTCAAAATACTTAAATCTACCAATTTCTTGCTAAAAATTGGAGAAAATGGTACTATTGGGTTCTAAATCACTCAAGGAACCCAAATCAGAATCCTACAAGTCTCCCTTATGAGTTTCACATGAAACCTTAACTTCGAGCACCATAAAAAATGAGATGGAATGCTTGAGAAATAATTTTCAAGTGTATATCTAGGTCTTAGAGAGTTGCTTTCACCATTAACAAGCCAAAAGAGGTAAAAATCAGTCAACCTTAGGTCTAGGGCACCACAAATCCGTGGTTCATACTCACCCTTAGGTCAAAACCAAGCTAATTTACACAACCAAAATGAGATTCTAGGAAGAAAATGAGGATTTATACTTACTTTGGGTGAGATTTGAGCAAGAAATCACCAAGAATCAAGCTTTTCTCCTCTCCACCCTTCTCCACTTTTCTCCAAGTCAACATGCAAATGAGCCGCAAATCTCGTGTTGGTTGCTTAAATAGAAAAAAATTGGGCCCATAACTCAAAATTGCAAAAATTCAGATTTTTTGGGCAAAATGGCCATGGAGCGCTCGATACACATCGGATTTTCGCGTTTAGAAAGGAGTTTTGTCACACCCTGCCAGGACCCCCCTAAACCGGCGGGACACTCATGGATAGGGCGCGAATGCATTATAACAATAATCGAGTGTGCGGAAACACGATTAAGTACAAGTTTTATTTGATTAATTTTAGAATATATTTGTACATGAAAATAGTTAAGGGAACATCCTCCCAAAATCCCTAATGAATAATACAAATGGTACAAAATGTGGGCCCAAAAAACTTGTACCCAGTCCACCCTAATCTCTTGTGAAAAAATGGATAACAACAGGGTGAGCTACACGCTCAGTGGGTAAAATAGTTCGTGAATATAACAAATAATAAAACAAACTTCATAATCAAATATCATAAATACAAATCAGAGCATCATAATTAATCCAACATGTATGTATGTATGACACCGTCTCGTATTGGTTTCATAATAGTACGTTGCGTGAGTTCACGTACAGATGTCCCTCCCTAGTAGTAGCCGGGTTCTCATTGTACATCCCTCTCCAGAGAAATATAATGAATAGTGAGCATTGCTTCTAACTATTCTATGAATCATAAACCACATACGTCCCCTAGGTGGTGCTTATGTATGATGGCAATGCATGAACAAGTCCGGTCTTTACTTAACATTAGACAGGATTTGGCAAAGTCTGGTGATCCTTATCAAGGTCGGTATCACAACGTGCAAGGTTAGGACATTCAGTATTACTTGTACAAGCCGATAGCTTTCAAATAAGGCCAACCAGATCAGTCTCCAGTTTGAGAGATGAGACAAGAGGTCTACTTAAATACCAATCGTTTAGAGCAGCACGTTGCCTCCCGTTCACTATTTAAAGTTACTGAGGATAAGACCGAGTCTGGTTGAGCCAGATTGACTACTAATCCGGAATAACAACAATGTAATACATGAACTCCAAATATACAGGCATAAGTATGACAAGTATAAACATTATATGCAATAATGCAGTGTAAATGAATAGTAGACATAATGATAAATGAGTGTAAACTTTAATAAAAGTTATAAGACACGCAAACCTATGTTACGTTCCCCACCTTTAAATAAAAACTCCTTTCTCGAACTGGCGGCTTCCCCCGAGCAGAATCGCGTTGCACCGCGAAGAGAGTCTAAAAAGAGAAGACAAAAACTCAAGATGAGTGAGAGAGAGAAGAAAAATTACAAGGAGAAGTGATTTTGGTGTGAGAAATGAGGAGGGGGGTTCCTTAAATAGGAAAAAAAAGGTGCCCAAAGGTTTGGGCGCGCGCCTAAAGGTTCGGACACATTGCCCAAAGTTCAATTTTTTTTGTGTGTGCAAACCTATGGTATCACACTCCACCCCCTTTAAAAGGATTTTGCCATCGAAATCAGTCCAAGTAGTCATGATTGCTATCAGCGTGAGATTCACCGCCGTTGCCATCGTTTGCTAGCTTAGGGTAGTGCCTATAAGGTCCCTGAATAACACTGTGGCCGGTGGAATCCTCAACATCATGAAACCATGGGGAGCAAATGGAGTTGGATTCGTCCTTAGAAGGTTTCGACCTTTGCCTAATAGATGGTGGTGTAGGGTTTTGTTGGTTGTATCGTTTAAGGGGAGGTAGGTTGAGCGGTGGGATGTTTTTTCGTGCTATTGCTCGAATTCGGTCTCCTGGCAATTTTGGTAGAATATCCTGCCAAGATGAGGGCACGAGATTGTGTCGGGCAAAACTGTTACGAAAAAGCCATGCACGCTTTGGCAATAAGGATCGCTGTTTGTGGGGCGATGGAGTTGGTGATGCAGAATAGTTGTGACTTGACTCAGAACTTGAAGGAGTCACCACAAGTTGCCAAAGAGGCCATTGCGTGTGTGCATCACTACATCCATCGGTATTATTTTCAGACATTGCATAGTTATTTAAGTGAAACGATGTATTAAGATATTTGTAGACAAAGTTTCATCATTTTATTGATAAGTGAAATAGTACAATATATCACATCATCAATTATTAGTAGAAAACAATTCAGGGTATTTTTGTTTAATTGTTGCTTCTAGTTCCCATGTTGCTTCCTCAACTTCGTGGTGATCCCAAAACACTTTCACAAGTGGTATACTACGTCGCCTTAGTTCTTGAGTTTCTCTATCCATAATTTGTATCGTTATCTCCTGATACTTGTTTCCTTCTTCAACTCTAACCTCGACTAGGGGGATGATATACGAAGGATCAGGACGATACTTTCAAAGCATGGATACGTGAAAAACGTCATGAACCTTAGACATGGACGATGGAAGGGATAGACGATAGGCTAGTTTGCCGATACGTTCAATGATCTGAAATGGACCGATATATCGTTGGGAGAGCTTTCCCTTGATCCCAAAGCATTTGACACCTCTTGTAGGCTGAACGTTTAGAAAAACCAAGTCCCCCTTATCAAATTTTAGAGGCTGTCTACGCTTGTCAGCATAGCTCTTTTGTCGACTTTGTGCAACACGAAGTCTCTCCTTTACTAGTGTAATCTTCTCAAAAGTCTCTTGAACTAGCTCAGGCCCTAACTGCAGTCGATCTGCCATATCTAACCAGCATACCGGAAATCTGCAAGGGCGACCATATAGAGCCTCATACGGTGCCATGCCGATACTAGTTTGGTAGCTATTGTTGTATGCAAACTCAGCCAAATGTAAGTGTTTCGCCCATCAGTCATGAAAGTCCAAAATGCAGCAACGTAACATATCCTCCAAGATCTGAATCAGACACTCTGACTGCCCATAAGTCTGAGGGTGAAAGGTTGTGCTCATGGTGATCCTGGTGCCCATTATACTCTAGAAACTTTGCCAAAAATTTGATGTAAATCGAGGGTCTCGATCAGAGACGACCGTAAGTGGTATGCCATGGAGGCGCACAATCTTTTTTTCATACAGTTCGGTAAGCTTGGCGGGGTTATCCGCGAACTTTATCGGTAAACAGTGTGCAGACTTTGTAAGTCTGCCAATGATAACCCAAATAACATCTTGCCCTTTATTATTTCGAGACAAGGTTGTAACAAAATCTATTGCGATGTTCTCCCACTTCCATTCTCCAATAGGTAAAGGCTGGAGAAGTCCAGAGGGAAGTCTACGTTTTGCCTTAACTTGCTGGCAAATGATACATCGAGCAACGAAGTCTGCAATCGCCTTCTTCATTCCTGAAAATCAGAATTTTTGCTTGACATCCTTGTACATCTTGTTACCCCAAGGATGCATAGCGAACCTTGAACATTACATCTCAGTGAGCACTTCTTTTCGAGCCTTAAGATTGTTCGGTAGATAGAAAGATTTTTTTATAGAAAACGGCCCCGTCTTCAGAAACCGACCAGTGAGGAAGGTCATGTCTGCTGAGTAGAAGTTCTCATTTCTCCATTAACATAGGGTCGTTGGCTTAAGCTGTTGAAATCTTTCGAACCAGCTCAAAATTGGCTGATAATTGAGAGAGTCGTGATCTTGCTCCCTCCTCGATCAATTGTAGGTTAAAATTCTCCATCTTTGTAGCCAACTTCCCCATCTCGAAGTTAAGAGTGCAAACAACATAAGATTTTCTACTAAGGGCATCAGCCATAACATTGGCCTTACCGTGATGGTACTGGAGTTGAAAGTCATAATCTTTCAAGAACTCCAACCATCATCTTTGGCGGAGGTTTAGGTCTCTCTGAATATAAATGTACTTAAGACTCTTGTTGTAACACCCCGTAGTTTTAATTATACACCTACGTTGAGGAATACGTATACGTATGCATATACGAACGTAGGAGTTAAATGTATATGTGTATAAACATACCTAAATTAAGTAGATTTTATTCTTAAATGCCATATTATCATTAGAGTATAAGATGATTAAATGACCTTGAAATTGATATTTTGATATACATGACCTTGATATTAGTATAAAATGATATTATAACATATTATAACTTTCTCATTTACTCATCTCTCTCTCAAACGTGAAAAGGAAAAAAAAAGAAAGAAAAGAAGAAGAAACAAAGAGCGAGAACAAAGAGAAAGAAGAGAAAAAAAGGGGAACGCGGGATTTTCCCCGAATTGGGACCCACGATAACTGTTTTTCACTCTATTTCTTCGTGAAATTGATATCTAAGAATTTTTGCTTGACATCCTTGTACATCTTGTTACCCCTAGGATGCATAGCGAACCTCGAACAGTACATCTCAGTGAGCACTTCTTTTCGAACCTCAAGATCGTTCGGTAGATAGAGAGAATTTTTTTTATAGAAAACGGCTCCGTCTTCAGAAACCTACCAGTGAGGAAGGTCATGTCTGCTGAGTAGAAGTTCTCATTTCTCCATTAACATAGGGTCGTTGGCTTAAGCTGTTGAAATCTTTCGAACCAGCTCAAAATTGGCTGATAATTGAGAGAGTCGTGATCTTGCTCCCTCCTCGATCAATTGTAGGTTAAAATTCTCCATCTCTATAGCCAACTTCCCTATCTCGAAGTTAGGAGTACAAGCAACATAAGATTTTCTACTAAGGGCATCAGCCATAACATTGGCCTTACCGGGATGGTACTGGAGTTGAAAGTCATAATCTTTCAAGAACTCCAACCATCGTCTTTGGCGGAGGTTTAAGGACGCTGATAAGTTATAAGTTGAATAAATTATCAGGACGCTACTTGTGTAGGAGCACCCTCTTCTTTAGAATCAACTTAAATAACTTTCAGGATGTTTATCGTCTATCAGTGCACTTAACATTGTTATAAAATTGTTTTTAATTGTTCAGGACGCTTACCCTTGAGTAGCGCCCTCGTGTGTCAAAAGTTTTTAAAATAAAGCAGGACGCTCACTGCGAAGTAGCGCCCTCATGAATTAAGTTGTTTAATTGTCAAAGCAAGTCAGGATGCTTACTATTTAGTAACGCCCTCACTTCATTGTTCAGTAGGATGCTGATGTTCTATTAGCGCCCTCAAAGGAACAAAACGACAAAAATGATATTTTTACTATTCTGACTTGTATGTCCTTTTCACCATCTTTTCAAAATAACTTTTTGTACAAAATCAATTTTCTGTATGTGTACCACGTCTTCTAAAACTTTCCTCACTTGTGTATCTGGAGAAAATCAGAATACTCATGAAATGTGCAGTTGCCATTTTCATGATATATTCTAACTGTTGTGAGTAAACGTTCATATTTGAAATTCAAATTCAAATGAACAACAACTTCATCTCTGCAATTCTATAAATACAGACACTTAACAATTTGTTAAGACCACCGAAAATTCTCTAAGCTAAAACACTTTTCGAAAGTTAGTTGAATTTTCATATAGTCAAGACAACGTTTAAGTCGCTTTGTTTTCAAAGAGTTTACTTTGAGACTTTACGTATTCAAATGATTTTCATACCGAGTTAACATTCTATCTTTATCTAAAAATCTATTTGAAAGTTTGAATTGTTTTCACTCAAATCGTTCAACACTGTTTTAACTTATATCATTCTTGCTGAAAGAGAAATTTGAGAGATAGTTCATATGATACAGTTATATTCAATTCCATATCTTGTATACTGTATCAAGGTTGTAAAAGTAGTTAGATAAACTACTGAGTTGATATTCTCCATTCAACAAAGCTAGGTCATCTCACACCTGTAAGTTGAGAGTAGGTCTTCTCACACCCGTAAGTTGAGAAAGCTTAGGTTAGTCTTACACTCGTAAGTTGGGATAGGTTGGTCTTACGCCTATAAGTTGAGCAGTGTAACGGTTGTTCTCACACCTGCAAGTTGAAAAAATGTGTAACGGTTTGATTCTCACCCGTAAGAGAATTCCTTAGTAACAAGGTTAAAATCCTAACTGAGGAGGTTAGGTAGTAGACGTAGGTAAGAAGCCGAACCACTGTAAATTGACTGTGCATATCTGTTTATTTTCTGCACTTTAATTTTGCCATTGTAATTATTTTTAAATTGTGTAAGTGCAATTCACCCCCCTCTTGAACATATTTGGACCAACAATATATTGGTCGAGTTGTCAAATTTTTTCCATGCATTATGTGCTCGAACCCTCTATATGAAGGACTTAGATGTTACGCAAGAAAGTATTAAGGTATTGTAATGCAAGATGGAAAGAGTTTTCCCACCAACCTTTTTCTATGTAATGGTACACTTAACTGTTCATTTACCTCTAGAAGCACAAATAGCAGGCCCTATTACTTATAGATGGATGTATCCAATAGAAAGGTTTCTACGAACACTCAAGGGTTATATCAGGAACAAGGCTAGACTAGAAGGATCAATTGCTTAATCATATATTGCAAAAGAATGTCTAACATTTTGTTCAATGTATCTCCATGGAGTTGAGACTAGATTTAACCGTCGGGAGTGAAATCATGACTACATTCCACCACATAGGAATTTTCCTATAAAGGCCTTCTTACAAAGGATACGATCAATTAGTGGCATTAAGTATACCAACTTAACAGTGCACGAGCTTACTCAAGCTCAATGGTATATATTGCATAACTGCGAGGAAATACATCCTTATCTTGAGTAAGTTGCTCTATAATATTTGAAATATTCCAAATTATTATTATTTCTTTACATAACAACTTTGAACTCATACAATCCATGAATATACTAGTGAGCATCTTCAAGTCCAAGGAGGAAAGTCAATTGAATCTTTCTCAGAGGCAACAAATGTATTTTCCAACTTGGTTTGAGAATCGGGTATGACCTCAATCAACTCCAATTATGTACTATTATCATATAGAAAATTGCTATTAGTCATATGTTTCATGTTATTTATTGAAATAGGTTAAGTTAATGCGTTCTAGTACCACACAAGTAGTTTCAGACTCTTTATATGCATTGGCATGTAGACCAAACTTATTGTAGGTCTCTTTGTCCTATTATCAAAGCATCTAAAATCACTTAAATTAGAGTTTAGATGAAAAAGTTATAGTCATTTGAAGTTAATCAATATATTATGATACTAAATTGGCATTAATCAATGTATTATAATACCGATCCAGTATTAATTGGTGTTAGTTGGTATTAATAAGTATTCATCAGTGTTAATCGGTATGCATTGGAATATACTTTTATAAGTATATTAATTAAAATCAAATGACTATAAATTTTTTTATTTGACCTTTAATTTGAGTAATTCATGAAGCTTTGGAAAGAGGACGAAGAGACCTTCAAAACCTAGTAGCTCAGGTTACTTTCAAATTACCGATAACTGGTTAAATTGTTGTTGAATGTTAAAGGATGTGTAAATTAAAGGTAAATTTGTCTTGTTTTCTTAGGAGGCCGGCAAGATGAAAAGGTGATGTAGTTCTCCAATTAAAAATGTAGGCAGGACCTATATTTTTATTTTAGAAAGTTTTAGGACGGTAATTCTAAAAAACCCTATATAGTTAACAACCATCTCTTGCTCAAGTAACAACACTAATTCGTAGCAAAGTGTATGTGAACAATCTTTGACATTGAATGCTTTATTCAACTCCATTTCTTTTTCTTGCTAGAGTCCATGCATGCAAGATTCCAATAAAATTTGACATTTTAGCAGATTTTTAATCATCCTTGACATTGCTAGCTCTTGGAAATTAATTAATATAAACTTGATTAAATAAATCTTTGCCTACAATAAATATTTGTAATGAACAAATCAATAACTTAAAAAGAGTAAAAAACAATCAAATTAATTATCCATCTTTAATTAAAATATATATTATAAAGGATAAATTAATGAAGGCGCTCATGTACACATACCTTTTTTTATGGATGCTCTATGTATTACACTGGATTTATTTCACCTTGAGAAGTTGTGGAAGAGTTGCCTTGATCATTAATTTCTTCATTCACATGTTTGGCAACATCGACAGGAACATTCTCACCTTCCAATGACGTTGAATTTGTCATGAAACTAATAATATTACTTTCAGTTAGATCTGACAATGGAACCCCAACCTCTATTAGGTTAAGTTCGCAAAGGAACCGTAGACAAAGCTTTGTTCTTTCTTCAACATCTTTATAGGAGCTTTCAAAAATGTACATGAGTAATGTATTTGGAAGTTGACCGAGTAATTGACTCAACACACCAACAAATAATCACTCCATTTTTTTGTAACAAACTCAAGAGTGTAAATGATCGTCAATTACCAATAGGTGATAGTTCAGTTAGTTGAGGAACTGAGTATAAGTGGGATTGAGGTCCAGGTCTCGAGTTTGAGGCTGGAAGTGCCCCCATGTATCTGCTTCTGTTGGAAGGGCCAACCAAAATGCCTCTGTCATGCCCGTGACAATGGAACCCCAACCTCTATTAGGTTAAGTTTGCAAAGGAACTGTAGATAAAGCTTTGTTCTTTCTTCAACATCTTTATAGGAGCTTTCAAAAATGTACATGAGTAATGTATTTGGAAGTTGACCGAGTAATTGACTCAACACACCAACAAATAATCACTCCATTTTTTTGTAACAATCTCAAGAGTGTAAATGATCGTCAATTACCAATAGGTGATAGTTCAATTAGTTGAGGAACTGGGTATAAGTGGTATTGAGGTCCAGGTCTCGAGTTTGAGGCTGGAAGTGCCCCCATGTATCTGCTTCTGTTGGAAGGGCCAACCAAAATGCCTCTGTCATGCCCGTGACAATGGAACCCCAACCTCTATTAGGTTAAGTTTGCAAAGGAACTGTAGACAAAGCTTTGTTCTTTCTTCAACATCTTTATAGGAGCTTTCAAAAATGTACATGAGTAATGTATTTGGAAGTTGACCGAGTAATTGACTCAACACACCAACAAATAATCACTCCATTTTTTTGTATCAATCTCAAGAGTGTAAATGATCGTCAATTACCAATAGGTGATAGTTCAGTTAGTTGAGGAACTGAGTATAAGTGGGATTGAGGTCCAGGTCTCGAGTTTGAGGCTGGAAGTGCCCCCATGTATCTGCTTCTGTTGGAAGGGCCAACCAAAATGCCTCTGTCATGCCCGTGACAATGGAACCCCAACCTCTATTAGGTTAAGTTTGCAAAGGAACTGTAGACAAAGCTTTGTTCTTTCTTCAACATCTTTATAGGAGCTTTCAAAAATATACATGAGTAATGTATTTGGAAGTTGACCGAGTAATTGACTCAACACACCAACAAATAATCACTCCATTTTTTTGTAACAATCTCAAGAGTGTAAATGATCGTCAATTACCAATAGGTGATAGTTCAATTAGTTGAGGAACTGGGTATAAGTGAGATTGAGGTCCAGGTCTCGAGTTTGAGGCTGGAAGTGCCCCCATGTATCTGCTTCTGTTGGAAGGGCCAACCAAAATGCCTCTGTCATGCCCGTGTCAGGAAAGATAGTCTCGCCCAAAAGGAAAGAAAACACCTTTAGGATGCCAAAAAACTGGTAATAAAAAAAAATGATCATCAATTCATCTCTCTTAATGCATAATTCTTCAAGAGCCTCACGAAGGACTGGGGGAGTTGTTATATTCATCATTTGAACTTATTACTCCCACTCAAATCGCGAGCACCAAGCAAATAAAAAAAATAGCTTAAGTCTTAAATTCGTAGAAATCAAGTTTTAAGCAAAAACTCGTTCTTCACGTTGACAAGAAATTAAAGCCAAAAATTTGTTTTGTTTTATTTATTAATAAAATAAAACAAACCTCTTTTGACTTTTTTATTCTCCACAAAAAGACAAAATATTTTTGTCCTTTTCTTTAATGTATAAGGTTTCTGACGCACCCAATTCTTCTCCCTCAACGATTTCGGATTTTTTTTTTTGTGTCAATTCAAGGCCTCTACTTGTCGACCGTGAACAACACAGTTACCAAGATCTCTTTTAATCCCGTTCTTCTTCGCAGTGCCGGCAACGTGAAAAGCAAATAACTGCTTTATTTCTTCATCTTTCCAAACCGATTATACCACGCAGAACACCCAAACGCACGCCGTGCACAGAGCAACTTAAAACTCGTGATTACTCGCAGCAATTCAGAATGGTAGACGTATACTGTATTCACAAACCTGATGTTCTCATAGCAGTTGTCAGAGAATAAACTCAAGAAATCACAAACACATATAAAGAGATAATAAGGAGACAAAAGATTTAATATGGTTCAAAATTTTTTTTTTTACATCCACGAAGTGCACCAACATTCAATTCACTATCAGTGAAGGTTTATAATAGTAAGTCACTCTGTGACCTCTATCTCACAATTCCTCTCACCACAATTTTCTCTCTTCTAATCATAGCTCTCTTAAACTTTAGTTATAATTAGGTATAAATACTAATTTCACGTGAGGATACAATTATAATTTCATATATAAATAAATAAAATAATTAATGTGGCATCACAATTTAACAACATGCGTATATCGATGAAAACTAATGGGATGGAGCACTCACTTTCCACCCTGAGTTTCTATCTTTATACCTTTATAGTATTGTTCAACTTAAATATTGTTTTTTTTCTTTTTAACAAAGAAAAAGGTATTATATATATATATATATATATCGTGCTAAACATACACGTGAAAACGCAGTTAGCAAACTCAAATGCCCCCACCATAATCACAAGGGAGCTTCCATATATTCATTTCAAATCATGCTTCAAGTACAATAAATATGGACATGCAAGTACAAATATATACTCCTCCAATATTGAATTATTAATAAAAGCATACGTGGCAATACACCATATCACCATATCACGAGACAAAAAATTAAAAAAGAAAATACTCACCACTCACCACTCACCATACACCACATTATCATGGGTATGATTTTGAATATAATTTTAGGCTCGCAAAAGCATCTCTTTTTTTTTTTGAAAAGGAAAGAATTTATATTGATAAGTATTGAGAGGACGACAATTAACTTCGTACATGTAGCAAAAGATCATACACCACTTCTATCATCTTTTGTAACAATGAGAGGTAATTAAGGAGAAAACTCGTAATTAAGGACTAAAAGTGCTCTCCCCCTTCCAAGGAATTGTGTTTGCTAGCCAATCAGCCTCACCGCACCTTGTCGCTTCAAAAAGACAATGGATATACTTACATCTCCTGAAACCTCTGACCTGCCTTCTTACAAGCACTTTCATGAAAAATAGCAATAAATAATTATAAAGTTAAAAGAATTAAAACTTAAAATAATAATAATAATAAATTTAAAAAGTGTAAAAACTAAATATTTACTCTAAATAACTAGGGTAAAAAAAATTTAACTACAAAAAGTGCAATTACATAGACAACATACTGCACTGTTATGGTCATTGAATCATGCATTGCCTATATAATTAAATTGATGTATGTAATACATATATTATAATTTTTTGTAGTCTATACTTAGAATAATATTTTCTAAATAACTATTCTAATTAAAGAATAAAGCTGCATGCATACCTATTTCTTGGATGCTCTTTCATGTTTTAGACAGGATTTATTTCTTCGCCTTCATCATTTACATGTGATGCAACATCATGAATATTCTGTACCGTTGTTGGTAATTCAGCACTACCAAGAATTGTGATGATAGACGTAACAATATTAGTGAGTACTTCCGGAAGTGATGTCGACCATGGAATGTTAAGCCCAATTAGGTTAAGTTTGCAGAGAAACTTGAGAGAAAGTTCTGCTCTTTTTTCAAGATCTTTATGGGTGCTTTCATTCATGTACTTATATATAGCTCTTGGGAGTTGATTGAGAAGTAGATGTAACAAGCGAACAAATAGTCCCTCCATTTCTTTGTATAGCTCTTCCAATGATTGATGATCGGTTGTTTGCGGGATAACAACATCGATGATTTCATCGAATCCTGGAATATCAAGCATTTGAGATTCTTCGCCTAATCTTTTAAGAATACCACGAAGGTCATCTAAATTAAAGGATGTGTTCTTCATCAATATGACTTGCTTCTCCAAAGCTTTAATAAATTCATTTTGAAACCAATGATTGCTATTTCCCTTACTCATCCAAATTTCCTTTGCCAAAAACAATTTGTGGTCCTTGCTGAAGCCTTTTCCTTCTCCATTCTCGTTGATGAAATAAATGATTTCAAATATTTCATCAAGTGCATCAACTAAAGACCTGCAGCTTAGTTCAAATGGTATCACATCTGCTATTAGCACAAGAAGAACCAATAAAAGACAGTGATCAGATCTTTCTTCAATGGTAGATGGTAATGACATTGAAAGAGCTCGATTTCTAGCTAAAACTTGAAAGAAATGGCTTCTTGAAAGGTCCATTGTGTTTTTGTAAACCCATGTTTGTACATTGTTCAAACATTTTGTTGATAACCAATCTTCAAAAACTTTATCGTCGAAGCTAGAAGATGATGATATTGTATGATCATGATCACCATTACCATCTCTATTCATGACACCATCATCAACATCATGATTTGATCTTGTAGTACTTAGTTTCATTCTAATCCATTCAAAAGATTCTTTCGCTTTAGAAATAAAGAACACAGGCACTTGATCAGTCCAATCTAACCCTATTTCCATTATGAATTCTATATGGAAGATAAGGTTTTGTACTTCTTGAAAGATTTTGATGATATATGATCTCAATAAACTCGATGGTAAAGAATAAACTTTAAAAGTTGTCCTGGTTGTTGCTGTTAACTTATAACTCTTGGAACTTTCTTGTTTCCAAACTTGGAAGTTGAAAGGTGTTGTGTGACTTGCTAATACAAGCCATCTAAAAGCAATGCCTACTCCACCTACAAGTATGGTGAGGATTTGTGTTCCAACCACCATCCACATCGACCATTTGTAATCAGAAACTCCTTGAGAAGAATTCAAAACTTCAAGACGAAGAGTTCGAACTACGGCTTCTATTAGAATGAATGAGGAAACTAAGCAAATGATTCCCACCGTTGAATAATGCCCTCGTTTACACTTGCTTAGTTGGGGGTTAAAGATATAACCCATTACATAAAACATTTCTAATACTTTAGTCATATTATTTGATAGCTCATTATCTTTATTAGTTCTCTCCTTCGTATCTTCAACATAAAGTTTTAAAATTAAGTCAATCCCAAAATTATAGATCCATATCATGCTCAATAGTAGAAACATTAAAGCCAAGATCACGACATGTTCCACTATAAATGAGGAGACTAATCCTGTGGCTATTTGTAAGCATATATTCACTGCAAGAGTTACCACCATGATAGTCAAGGAAGCAAGGTTTACTAAACATTCAGAAACCTCCATATCTCCTACTGAAGGAAAGAAAAACCCCATGGAGATGCACATGAAGATTGTGCCACAAAGCTTGGCCAACTGGTCATGAGCACTAGGCATAGGTGTTGTGAGATCAAGTGGGATTTTTGTAGCTATTGCAAGAATAGTGAGTGTAAATGAGTTCAATGTGAAGAATCGACACGGAATCCATGGCTTTCTATGGCGAAATGCTCGAACAATATCAAAAACAATAAGAGGAAGACATACCAGTGTGCCTCCTGCAATATATAACCCTATCACAGGTACTGGAGTAGAATACTTGCCTTCATTAATATTGACTCCATTGCCACACCCTTGAATGGCCATTGATCGATCTTGGTCAAAATTAGTGAACAATGAATCTTTGATCTTTCTATAGCTAGAATTTGTTTCCAATGTTAGGTTTAAATAATCTTGCTAGATTAATTACCTCACAAGTTTGAAGAAGTACTTTATCTAATACGGGGCCCTATTGCCCAAAAAAGAAATTAATAAAATAAAGGTTACCTATATATTTAAGAATACTTTAGAAACTAGTATTCGATTAAATTAATCACTTTACGAACTCTTCAAAAAAAAAAAAAAAACTTTTGAAAGGAAAATCATTTTGTTTAAGCTTTAAAATTAATATGCCTTCAAAAATAAGCAAATTGGCTATCTATTAGCTTCTCTTTTTCTTTTCGGAATATTACTGGCTTTCGGGTGTCCTCCTTTCTTTTGATCGAGACTAATCCTTTCGGACTCGGACATGGTAAAGACGTTTGGGTTGACCCTTCCAACAAGAGCAGATAAATGAGGGTCTGCCCAAACTCGAACTCGAGACCTGAACCTTAGTACCCCACTTATATACTCAGTTTCTCAACCAACTGAGGTACCACACGTTGTTTATTAGCTTTTATATATATGTAATCAGCTTTTAGATTGGTCACAAGAATCATCAAAGACAAAAAGTTTACCCTTCTCAATGATTTAGTGACTCAATGATCTAGTGACTTGAGGCATTACCAACGCTTATTTTAATGTCGTCCTTGTTGATAATAGCTTGATATATATTGTTAGGTCTTTATCTAATAGCTATAGCTTTTAAGTTGAACGGTTTCTAATAGTATTTCTCTTCTTCTATGTGGTATTTCTCTTCTTATATCTCTCTTCTGACTTTCTACATACAAGATGAGAGTGGACGTGAGAGGGAGTGTTGATAATAGCTTGATATATATTTTTTAGCCTTTATCAACCATTCCTTTCCTTCCAAGTTGGTTTAAGAAATCCTTTTACAAGTGCATATGTACTCTCCCTAAATATGATAAATTCACATTCTTTCAATAGATATGCTAGGCCCCATGGTAGTTTACAATGATAAGAATAATCCAATTAATGAATGCATATGGGGCAAAAAATAGTTTTAGGGGGAAGATGTTGTCCTTTATTAAGTTTTTTATTTTGATACATTCATATATATCTTCCAGTATAGACAACAATAATATTATAAATGGGGTATCTTTTCATATTTTTTTTTTCTTTTCAAAGAAGACACTAATATTGTTGGTAGATATAGATCATCTGGTTCTTGGCCATTTAAATATCATTTTAGTAATTTAATAAGAAAAATGTTATGGAGATTGAAATCTTCACACCATTTGCTACAAATCTAATGTGTCAAGACTCCACATTAGATTTGTAACATTCTTAAAAAGTGTGTTATATTAATGAATTAATGATTAAATCGTATATGACAGTGATGTGTAGCAACTGATATATTAATTTCAATCCCTCTGACATTGCTCATTTAATAAACATTATTTTATTTTTTTTGCATTCAAGCATCAATTAATTACCTTATAGTGAAGCTTCCCAAGTTCTAAAAAGAAAGGCAAAATATTCTAACCATCTCTAGAAAGGAAAAAAGCCTAAGTGTCAAGGCAAGTAAAGCATCTAGCTAAGGCCATCCATGCTTTTTTTTTTTTTTTTAATTAATTATTAGGCAAAGAAGAAATTGTACTATATGTGAAGAATATAACCTCACGAAAGGAATGATACTAATCCTTCAGTTTTGGGAAAAATAAAGTTTAAGATGTCATCACTTTATTACTTGGGCATTTTGACTATATATGCTATTCGCAAGGGTACGGATTACACAAGTAATAAAGTAATGAAAAACATGTCTGAGAATGTGCGTAAAACTGGTGCTTCTCTAAAATAGGAGAACGTGTATCCAAAAATGAATGAAGGGTAAATTAAAATTTTAAATTAATTTTACTACTTTTAATGTACAACATTTTTATTATTCTCAACAAAAAGATCAATTTTATTATTTTAAAGAAAATAATTTTTTACTTATAATTTATTTTAAATAAAAAATAAATATATTAATTGAATAAATACTACAACAAAAATCACTTAATGCAACTTAGTTTTAATAATATATAATTATTTAAGTCATAAAAACATATTTAAGACAACTTGTTTAATATACAAGTTGTTACAAAATGTCTCAAGATTAGTTTGACGGCTTATATTTTTAAGATGTTAAAAGCAGCTTATTACGGCATGTGTGACGTGACATGAAATATGTATGAAATAACGGCTTGTTCGACGTGCCGTTCATTAGTTTAATTAAAAGGTATGAAATAACGGGTTGTCGCCTAAGCCGTGGATTGTTTAAATAGATATGGTAGGCCCCATAGTAGTACTTTACTATGACAAGAAGAATCAAATTAATGAATGCATATGGGGCCAAGATATGATGTTGTCCTTTATTAATTATTTTATTTGGATATATTTATATATATATATATGAGGTTCATAAATGCTTCTATATGCATGATTGATAGGTTTGGTTGTATATCACGTTAAGAAAGGCATCTATGCCCTTCCAATATATTTCAGTCTCCAGTAACTTACTTTTAGTGATATTGAGCCAACAACATTTTATTAGACATATTGATAAATAAAAATTAAAGGTATTATTAGCTAATTAATTTCTCCATGCAAACTAATTAATTAAAGAGAAGTTTTAAGACAAAAATAATCCTTTCAACATCATTCAATGGTAAAGGAAGAAAGTTATATTTATATATATTTGTGCAAATACTTGGGGCACTCATCGTACTGTTGCTTCAATTAAGGGTGTCACGGGTTAGGTTGGGTCGAGTTAGAGCCAAATTCTAATCCAACCCAAGGTCTTACAAACTAGTTTGGATTTATTTAAGTTGGCCAATCAGGTTGGCTTTAGGTTTTACAATAATTTTTGTACAAATTAACTCAAATAATATGTGAGTAAAGTAATTTGAAACACTTCATTAATAATATACTTTATCATATAAATGAAGGTTATGATAAAAAAAAAAGTTTTAAGTAATAAAGGCATCAATACAAAGTAATGATTGATATTAAAAAAGAAATAAATGTTTGGAGCTTCATTTTAACTATAACACAATAATATTATCTTATAAAAATAATTATTAAAGTTTATGAATATTATTATATGTACTCCGGTTGGATCAAGTTGGGTTGAGAATTTATCAACCCAACCTAACCCAACCTATTGGTTATTGTTCGGTTATTGGTCAGTTCGGTCGGGCTGAGTTACATCCCTAACTTCAATCATTAATTCTATTAAATCTTTTTTAACTTCATAATTGTTTTTATTTAAAAAGCTTTTTTAAAAAAAAAAAAATTTAAGGGACAAAATAGTAATTAGCTTTTTAATTAAAGTCTTTTCCACTATCTTTATACATCTATTTTTGTTAGCTTTACACTATTTACTTACAATTTTTCTATTTTTTTTCTTATAAATTCGTAACTCTTTATCTACCATGCCTTGTACTTATTCCCATTATTAAATATAGTTAAAAAAATTATCTTTATAGTTAATATCTTTTGAGAAACTTTTATCTCTTCTAAATATCATAATTATAGTACTATATACCAATATTAAAAAAAATATAAATCAAATTTGAGTATCTAGTTAACAAATAGTGGAAGGGAGAACTTCACAATCCATATATATATCTTCCTATATAGACAACAATAATATTATATATAATTGGGGTATCTTTTCGAGTAATGATCTCCCAACAAAAGGTTGCTCCATACATGAAGAGGAATTTGGAACTCACGACCTTGTTTAAGGGAAACGGATGTCAAGCCATCCGAACCAAACCAATGTTGGTTTGGCTTACTTTTTTTAGTACTAAGAAAATTAGCTCTACTTTTTAAGTTTTATTAGTTTAATAAGAGCTTATTTTAAACATGTTGTTTGGTAATTACTCCAACCTCTTATTTTAGTTTTATTTGGAAGATTTAAATGTTTCTAATTTAAAATCTCAACTTCTTATTATAAAAATAGTTGAACTTAAAAATATATTATATTTAATAATTATATTCAATATTAACCATGTTTTACAATAATAAATAATAAATTTATTTAAAATATTTAAAATTTAAAAAAATTAAAAAAATTAAAAAAAAATATTTCTTATCTTTATGAAACAAAAACAAATTGTTGTATTAGAGATTTTTTGCCATAGTTGGTTAAATAAAAAAAAAATTGTATTAATTATCGCTTACTAAATTAGGTGGTGGTAAATTATTTCATATTGGTGACTAACACAAATTTGGTAAGTTATAAATCATTCTAATTAATATAGATAAACCATGCTCTGCTACAAATAGAGGATAAACCTCTACAAAAAAAAAAAAACAAAATTTCTAGTAGAGGTTTAACCTCTACTACCAAAAGTTCTAATTTTATCTAACCTCTATTTCAATTAAATTTTATAGAAATTAAATGTTTGAATTAGAATTATCAAACACTATCTTAGATTCATTAATTAGCCTGTCATATATGAATATATATAAATTAATTAATTAATAATTATGGGCAACATCTTCCCGTTAACAGCTTTTTCTACCCACCATATAAGGGGAGGTCATATGGAATTATAGAAGGAATAACTAAACCGGCAGGGAAGGAATTGACAT
Organism: Paratinospora sagittata; assembly: GCA_035771175.1. Classification (NCBI taxonomy): domain Eukaryota; kingdom Viridiplantae; phylum Streptophyta; class Magnoliopsida; order Ranunculales; family Menispermaceae; genus Paratinospora; species Paratinospora sagittata. The sequence goes on from CM069607.1 coordinate 34,210,689, forward strand.
CCTAAACCAGCATGCATGGAAGGAAGGACAGTATCAAAAGAACAAGATTGGTTCTTCCTCAAGTCACTAAATCAAGACTAGTTAATTTTCTTAATTATCTTCGATGATTCTTGTGATCGATCTAAAAGCTAATGGCATATATAGTTTGCTTAATCTTCAAAGGAAAATTAAATGCAAAGTTAAAGCATAATAATTTTCTTTTAAAAAGTTTTTTTTTTTTTAATACTTTGAAGAGTTCTCAAAGAAATTAAATTGAATACTAGTTGCTATAGTCTTGAACAACATGTATAGGTAATAATATTAATTGCATTATTCATTCAACACCTTTAAAAATAATTAAAAAAAAAAAAAATGGCGATGGGTGCTATAAATGCAGTAGTACTTCTGAAACTTGTCAGGTAATTGATGTTGCAAGATTATTTAAACCTAGCTAACATTGCAAATTAACAATTCTTGCTAGCAAGGTCAAAGGTTCATTTTGGTCGATATTGAGTTAAAATGGAGGAAGGCAAATGTTCTACTCCAATGCCTATGATAAGGTTATATATAGCAGGAGGTTCACTGGTATGTCTTTTACTATTTCTTTATGATATTGTTCATGCATTTCACGATAGAAAGCCAAGGATTCCATGTTGAATCTTCACATTAGACTCATTCACAATTACTCTTCTTGCAATAGCTACAAAGATACCAGTTGATCTCACAACACCTATGCCTAGTATTCATGACCGGTTGTCCAAGTTATTGGCCCAAGTATGTCCAAGAAGGGGTGAATTGGACACAAAGACAATTAAAATTAATGCAATGACATCTAAATAAGTGCGAAAAAGTAAATTAATTTACACAATCGATTTATAGTGGTTAAACTACTTGCCTACATCCACTCCCTAACCTCCTCAGTTAGGATTTGAAATCTCTTCACTAAGGGATTCTCTTACGGGTGAGAACCAAACCGTTACACCTTTTCTGAACTTTCGGGTGTGAGAACAACCATTACAATGCTCAACTTGCAGGCTTGAGACCAATCTAAACTCTCGACTTACAGACTAGAGAACTACTTATATCTCTCGACTTACAGGCTAGAGAACTACCTATCTCAACTTTTGGATGTGATACTAACCTAAACCTTCTCAACTTACAGGCTTAAGAACAATCACTTGCTAGAAAAAAAAAGTTGAGTACTCAACAGTTTATATAACTATTGTTACAACTCGATACAATATACAAGATATGAAATGAAGTACAACTGTATCTTATGAACTATTTCTCAAATTTCTCTTTCAGCAAGAATGCTATATGAGTAAAAATAGTGTTGGAAATTTTAGTGAAAAATAGTTCAGTACCCTTCAAAAAGATTTTCAAAGAAAGATAAAGATTAGGCTCAGTATGAAAATGTTTTGAATAAACAAAGTTTCAAAGAAGATACTTTGAAAAACTAAAATAGTTTAAGCTCTAAAATCAAATTGAAAATTCTACTAACTTTCAAAAGTATGTGCTTGATGAATTTTCTGTGTGCTGGATTTTCTAAGTGCTGGTATTTATAGACTTAGTAGGGATGAAGTTGTTGGTCATTTGAATTTGAATTTCAAAAAGAACGTTTACTCACAACAACTAGAATCTTTCACGAAGATAGTAAGACGATCTTCACAAACATTTTGGTTCTTTTTAGATTGCATGAATAAGGAAGATTTCAAGAATCGTGATTTCGTGCAGCAAAGGAAATCTCTAACAAATCTGAAAAGGTTTTTGTGCATAAAAAGTACTTTTGAAAAAGCAAACTGAAAAAGTGCACGGACACAACTTTATGACAGTGTTGGATTAACGTCTTGATTGCCAATCAGCGTCTTGACGCATAATCTCAACTATGTCGTTTTGTTCCTTGAGGGTGCTCATGGACCATAAGCGTCCTGTTGAACTACGAAGTGAGGGCCCTACAAGAATGTAAGCGTCCTGACTTACTTAACGTTAAAAATCACTTAAGCTACAAGGGCGTTACTGAAAGGTAAACGTCCTAACTCAATTTAAACACCACATAAGCGTCCTATATTTAAAGTACGAAAAACATAAGGCTGCTACTGAAACGTAAGCATCTTGATGCTTAAGACGATCAATGAGCTGATGTTGAATCAACGTCCTAATAAGTTCATTGGTTGACACAATGAGGGTGCTACTTATAAAGTAAGCGTCCTGATAGATAAGAACAATTTCAACCTTGAACTCTATCAGCATCCTAATGTTTCATTAGCGTCCTGATATGCAAGTGTTGGAGGGCGCTACTGAGACGTTAGCATCCTGATCGAACACTTAAAGATTGATTTTTAAAAGCAATTTTTGTCTTTCAAAACTTAGTTAAATCAGTTAAAGATTCGATCAAATCAAACATTTAAAAAGATTAAGAATTTAAATCATGTGAAAACCTTTCAAACATATCGATCAAAACATGCAATTAAGAAAATCTTGCCGAGAGTAATTTGATCGATAGATTTACATTCTAAGTAATAAAAACTTGAATCTTTGATCATTGACATTCAATGGACTTGTAAGCTCTTCTCTTTGATCTTGAATCTTGATAAATTTAAATCACTTAACAAGATCATTAGATACACAAACATAAGGAGTTTGGAATCATTAAAACATTCTCATCATGGGGTTTCGGGTTCCCTGAGATAACACAAGCTTTGTGACACCAACTTCTTGTGCATTTCAATATGGTTTTTCTTTCCTTCACTAGGAGATATGGAGGTTTCTGAATGCATAGTAAATGTTGCTTCCTTATTTATCATGGTGGTAACTGTTGCAGTCAATATCTGCATTCAAATAGCCACCAGATTAATCCACTTGTTTGTGGTGGAGCATATCATGGTCTTGGCTTTAATGTTGCTACAATTGATTTTGTTAGGTGTCTCTAATTTTGAGACAAACTTCGTTTTGAAACAAAGATTTGAATATTTTAAGGAAATGCAAAAAGAGACTTATGAGTTAAAAGATGTGACTGAGGTATTGAGAATATTTTATAAGTTTAGTTACATCAATAACCCTTAATTGGCTAAGTGCAAAACGATCGCACTATTCAACCTTGGGAGTGTTTTGCTCGATTTTATTATTGATTCTAATATAAGTTGAAATTCGAGCTCTTCATCTCAAAGTTTTGAACTCTTATCGAGGAGTTTCTAATTACAAATGGTCGATGTGGATGGTGGTTGGAACACAAATCTTCCATGATAGTAGTTGGTGTAGCCATTGTTTTTAGATGTCTTGTCTTAGCTAGCTCCTTCGACCCTCTCAAGTTTGAAGTGTGGAAAAGATTTAACTCCAAGGACTATAAGATTATAACATCATTTGCGACATTTTTTAAAGTTTATTCCTTCCCATCATGTCACGACCCACTATACGTGACGTCATGATTGGCACGGAACCCCCGAGTATACCCTCCATCGATACATCCGGTGTCCCGTCAGCCTAATATAAAACGAATCCCAAAATGAAACACAATCAACAATGAATAAACATATTACATCTCCAAATTTACCAAAAATAAAATTTCTTAAATCCACAAAATATACAAAACCCAACACATCTCATCTATGTGTTAAATATACATATACTAGGTGTTATCATGTACATAATATCAAAATTCAAAAGAAAATGTACAACGCCTACATCAACAAAAACCAAGGGATGCTCCGCAGTCAAGCCTTCCATTTACCCTTCCTATCAGATCCTGAAAGAAAAGGGCGAGGTGTGAGCTACAACAAGCTTAGTGAATGTCATTTACAAGTGGCAATATACGTACATTTATAAAATTCATGGCAAGATTATAAAAACATTTGAAGTATCATGGTGATGAAATAAGATTACATGCATGCCAATATACTGCATCATGTCATAAATAAGACAATGCATACCATTTATAATCATGCACATGCAATCCTAATACCTCCTGAGCAAGGGCGATCAAAGGCCTGGTGCCAACACACAACACCCCATCCGATACACAATACTCATATTCTAATAAGATTTTTGGGGTCATGCAACACGTAGAATTAGCCGAAGCTGACCTACCTATACATAAACCATAAAACCCTTTGCCGGGTTCACAACTGAGGATCACCAGTAGACTTACAAGACTTCCCAGGGGAAATCTCAACTAGGAGACCCAACCAAATTGCTAACCCTATGAATTATGCTCAAATACATTTTATGGAACATTAAAACATGCATAACACTTATATGTATCAATTCAAATCAGTTTAAGTAATACAATGCGACATATAAATAAATCCAAAAGTAAAAGAACACTCACACTTGATTAGTTAAGCTTAGCCAATCCAATTTCCAACTCCACAATAAGAACTAGGATGCCTCAAATAACCACAATTCACCCCAAGGCACCAAAGTCTCCAATTGACTAAATGAGTTTCTAGATCAATCACAAAAATCTTGAAAATAAAATGGTTTACACAAACTGAAAATCAGCCTATAGTGTGTCAAAAAACCCATGTTCAAACCCAAATCAAAAGCCAATTAAGTTCCTAAATTGGTTATACACATGAGCCAAATCCCATATTGCTTAATTCAACCAATTTATATCAATTTAACCCATAATTAACCCAATTGAATGTAATAGGTTGATCTCATGATCCAACCACCAATATACATAACATTCAATCATAAATAGGGTTAATTAAACTATTTATCAAGTAAATTTCATTAATTGACCAAGTCTAAGTCAAAATCCTCAATTCAAGCCAATACATAGCATATGCCCTAATTTGGGAAAAAATCTCTACAATAGGCATAGAGCCAAATTGAACTAAGCCATTCAATTATAACACATGTCCAACCATTATAAACCCATACTTTCATTCAATTTGGGTCCAATTAGACAATTCCCAAGTCAATTTAATCAATTGACTTGGTTTAGGTCAAAAGCCCCAATTTGAGCAAATCCCCAAATTACATGGCAATTTTTCAAATTACATGGCCTAGACCAAAATTACACTACAATAGGGTATCCACTAATCAAAATTAGCAATTTGGAGTGCCATACATCCACAATTACCCATGCATTCATCATAAATCACATGCAATTTGAATAGTAAACCCTAGGTCTAAAATTCTAGTTTAGGTCAAATCCATGAAACCCCACCAATTTCTTGTTACCATTTATGGACTCCCCATACCATCTAGATACACATATCACAAAATCAAAGCCTAAGTCCAACATTGGTTTTCCACCATTTCCTTAAATTCTGGGATTCATACAAACCTTAGGTCAAAATTAAGCTCGCAAACACACATGAAAGAGATAGAATGGAGAAAATAAGAAAGAAATTGATACCTTGGAGGGATTTTGGGCAAGAATCACCCAAACCCTAGCCTTTTCTCTCTCATTTCTCTGCTCCCCTTCTTTTCCTTTCCTCCAAGCTCCTTTCCCTCTCTTCAATGTGAAAAAATGAGCAAGTGAGCTAAACAAAAAGGAGTTTGTTGCTTTTATAGAAAAATTTTGGGCCCACATGAAAAAATACACTTAAATAAAAAGGAACAATTTTTTTGCTGCGATTACTTTCACTTAGATAATTAATTTCTTACAAATGACTCACCAATTTAACATCTTAACAGTTCACAATTTTATGAGTCAGTTACCAACCTTCTGGTAAAATTTCAGCTCAATCCAACGGTGGGATTGCGAGATCCAACCGTTTGATCAAAACTGCTCAAGAAAATCCGTAAATCCTTGAAATAGTGTTTGGAGTCTTATAACTCACAGTAGATAACTCCGATCAAGATCTTCACCGTTAATAATGAAGATCTATCAGAGAAGAATAAGCTGACAAAATTTCAGTTCAATCGGACCACGGATCTAGGAAATCATGACATTGATGTAATCGGTGACAAAAATTTCTTCCTCCATTGAGCGAGCTCCACTAGATCCAAAACATCATTTTCGACATGTTTCAACGTCGAACGGGTCTCCGATGGTTCTGAAACTTCATGCGCACTCTCTATGACCTAAAATCATACAAAGACACTCGAACCTACGTGTGTCGAGCATCAAATATGCATACGCATTCGGGTACTCTACGGGTCAAAATGACATCATCTTAAGGTACGAGTGTTACACATCATGTTTATCGAGATTAATTATATGTCTTGCAAATCCTTCAAGAACTACAATACCTTATTTCCCATGTAAAATTCATAATGGGAAATAGGTTGGGATTGGACCAAAAAGTGGTTGTATTCTTTATTTCTAAAGCAAAAAAATCTTTTGAATGGGTTGCAAAACATACAAGATTAAACGAAATTAATGATCAAAAGAGTAATGCGTATGATCTTAGTGACCTAAATGATCATGATAAAGTTATTGCAATTTGGTTATCAAGGAAAAGTGAGGAAAATATGAAAATATGGATTGAGAAACATAGAGTGAAGTACCCTTCAAGACATCTCTTAATAGTCTTAGCTAGTAATCGTTATCATTCCATGCAATCGCCATCAATCATTGAAAGAAAAAAACCCTGTGTTTTTGTGGTTCTTCTTGTATCAATTGCAAATGTTATGATGCCATCTGAAGTAAGCGGAATTCTATTTGATGCATTAGATGAAGTATTTGAAATCATTTATTTTGTTGAGGGGCACGAAGGAAGGAACGACAAACAACTTGATGGATTGTTGCTTGCAAATGAGATTTGAATGAGTAGGAAAATTAGCAATCATTGGTTTCACGATGAATTCTCTAAACCTTTGGAGAAATTACTAAGAAGGACCTGATACATCCTGAACTGTGTATCTATGTTTTGTCTTCTTCCTTTTTTAAGATCTAATCTATACTCTTCTTCAATGACCACATATCTAATGACTTCAACACACTGAAACATGGTGTTCCGTTCATCCCGAAAAGTATTTCGGGTATGGAGGAATGGTGACGGAAAATCAGTGTCTATCGAGGAAAGGGTTAGGCACAAAATATTCGTGATATGTCTTGAATGAGATCTAGCAAACTGGCTCATCAAGCAGCTGAAGGCGGCTGAAAAAAGTGTGGTTGATGGCTCGTTCATCAGAACACAACGAAGTAAAGACGGAGTGGTTATTATGGAGGTGCAATCCAACAAGGAAGGATCGTTCCTGAAAATCTCGAAAGTCGGGAAAGACGACACAAAAATGATCATTGTTCCCTACGAAGTGAGAGTAGGGGGTTGGTCTAGTTTTGGTGAGTATGTCAATGACCTGATGCACGGTAAACAGGGAGTGGAAGCAGCTATGGGTTCCAATGGGAGGGCGACATTTAATGGTTACAATGAGAAGGTCTCGGCTAAGGGTTTCAACACAAATCGAAAAATCGAGGCACTGGAAAGAAAGTTTTCGGGCTTAGCAAAACCATCCGTGACAAAAACCAAGAGCAACAGTTATAGTGATGACTTTGTCTAAAAAAATGCTTTGCTGGTTCTTAAATTGCAAGCGTCTACCAGGTGGGGAAACATAAGGAACTCCATTACAACCTCTTGAAATCGTGATTTATCACTGTCGATAACATCCGGTGATAGAGCTGTACTTTGGAGTGGGTTTGCGGATGAGAGAAAAACGCTGCTCAACATCAAATCCACCGAATTCAAGATTCTTGAGGGGAACGACGATCTTCAATAGGAAGAATGGATGGTGAAATGTAACCACAATTGGACTGGGATTGACTGTTCACCAGTGGTGAAGTGGTGCTAGGACACATTCAAGAAAATTGGGGAAATGTGCGGCGACCTCCTTGAGGTTGACGAAGCAACCAAAAATTTATCATTCCTTTGTTGTGCTAATATTAAAGTTCGAGGGAACAAAAATGGATATATTCTAGAGTTTCCTGAATTGAAAATCCATGACGAACTTTTTAAGGTGCACACTTTTCATATTCTGGCGAAATCCCGACGTCAACAACATCGCCGCAGAACTTTCACCAGCTTCAACGGAGGTGGCGTGTTGCAGAGACCAGATCAGTTTCATGGTTTTCACAATGATCAAGGATCATCAAAAGCACAAGTGACGAAGCAGAAGTGGTGGCTTGTTGAGGTGATGGAGCAGAATGTCAGAGATGAGGCATTCGCAAATGGCGCTGGACACCTTTCCAAAGCTGTTGCCGGAAGTTTCCATAATCAGCAGGATGTCAGGAACTATCAGACAACGTTTCTGAATCTTATTGGGGAGTGTGGCCAACGTCCTTCTCATGTCAGTGATGGAAATGTCCAGATTGCCCATAAGGTTGTGTTTAGTAGTGGTGTAGCGCTAAGTATTAATGGGCCCACAGATGGGCAAGCCCATTTATCCATTCAAGAATGCAGCAAGTTGGTTGGGTTTTGTCCTGGGGAGAGTTCAAAAGGAATGGGACATTTTGATGAGAATTTATTAAATGTGCAGGGTTGGTTTTCAAAGGATCATTTGAATAATCCCCCAAGTGGGAAAGGTTTCAGCGATACATCACCAAGTATCGTTCCAGCGACAGTTTTAGTTGCTGATCTGCCTTCAACCCACAGTGTTTTTCCTTCCCATTTTGACGTGATGGAAATGGAGGTGGAAATCAACACAACCTTGCTTCAACAAAACTGTAGGATGGGGAAAGGAAATCACATGAAAAATGTGATTTCAGATGGACATATCATGGATGCGTCCTCGGCGATAAAGGCAAAGGTTTCTCCTTTTCCTGTGACATCTAATCCCATCTTACCCAAAAGAAGTGAGCGACTTAGGGAGGTGCATCGGCATGTTAATGATCAGTGTTTAGGCATGGATGGCGAGAAACAACTTGGACGTTTTCACTTTGGCACGTCTAGGCAGCAAATGAGACGTCAAAGGCGGGCAGTGATTTATGATTATGTCATTGGTTTGGACCCATCATTGAAGAAGCTCCCAGAAGAGGAAGATAGCTAAATGGAGACTGATTTGCATAACTGGGGTGTTGACTCATCAGAGGTTGATATCGGGTTCTCGGACAGTGGTGATGATGACGAGCTTAGGGTCGAAGTGGGAGGTGTGGAGGTCGATAACGCTTCTGTTCAAGTTGGCTTGGAGGGCTCCTTCATGGACGGCTTCGAAGAACAAATAACCGCTGCAATTAAACCATAGGTACGCTAAGTTAATTTGGCGTCAAATGGATTACATGGGCATTCTTTTTCTTGTGCTCCAAATTTCATCCCACCCCAATCTCAACGTCCTCATAACATCATATCAGACGGCCAAAAAATACCCCCTGAACCTATAGAATTTCCCAACCCAAAACCAATGTCCCAAACACAGTTCACTGAGACGACTGGGGGCCCGAGCAAGGAAGTTGTCATTACCGAGGCATGGGCTCAAATTGCGAGAGCTAAGTCAGATTCATCAATCAAATCTTCAGAAAACTTGGCATCAATTTTGAAAAGGTTGAAACCATCGGCTCGTAAACTGCCTAAAAGGCAGTTAGTGACTGGTATACCAAGGCCAGATGGGCCGATCGGTTATGCGATGGATGCAGGCTCTCATTCACATGGTGGTAATCATGTTTTATCATGAAGATCATATCATGGAATGTCAGGGGTTGTGGGGCAAGAAGTAAACGCAGCCTTGTCAAGAAGACCATATGTAAATATAAACTAGACATAGTGGTATTTCAGGAAATTAAAAAGGAGACTGTGGAGAGGACATTAATTAGTCAAATATGGAGTTCGAGGTTCAAGGATTGGGAGTTGTTACCAGCCATTGGGTCTTCTGGTGGTTTACTAGTGGCATGGGATAACAAGTCTGTAAAAGTGATGCAACGGCTGGTGGGAGGTTTCTCAGTCTCGCTTAAAATTGAGAAAGCAGATGGTTCCACATGATGGTTTTCAGGGGTATACGACCCTCCTACAGTTTCTGGAAGAGAAGATTTTTGTATGGAAATTGCGGGGTTAAGTGTCATATGTGGGGATGGGTAGTGTTTGGGCGGAGACTTCAACACAGTTCGATTTGTGAGTGAAAAGTTTAATAGTAGTCAGTTAACCATGAGCATGTAGAAATTTGATGAACTTATCATTGATTTGGAGTTTCAGGATCCACCTCTCTTAAATGCTAGATACACGTGGCCTAACTTTAGGGATCCCCCAATATGTTGTCACCTGGATAGGTTTCTATTTACGTCAGCATGGAGAATGATGTTTCCCTTTTCTCGTCAAGAGAGCCTTATTCGCATCACTTCTGATCATTGCCCTATCATGCTGGAAACTGACCTCACTCCTTGGGGTCCACCACCTTTTAGGTTCAAGAATACTTAGCTTTCACACAATGATTTTGGCAGATTGATGGATCAGTGGTGGAGAGAAGCTAATGCTTTTGGAAGGGAAGGTCATAGATTTCTCATTCGGTTGCAAAAAATCAAAGCTCAGTTAAAATTATGGGACAAGGTGACTTTTGGTGTTGATCATCTTAAAAAGAAGGCATTGGAAGACTTCATTCGACATTTGGATTGTCAAGAAGGGCAACACACATGGTCTTTAGAAATGGTTGGGTTTCGGTCCAAGGCAAAAGGGGAGTTAGCTGAAATGCTTATCAAAGAAAAACGAGTAGCTTCACAACAATCTAAACTAAAATGGATGAGGGATGGGAATGCAAACTCTAGGTTTTTTCATAGCATTCTGAATGCTAGGAAAGCCAAAAATGTGATTTCCAAGATCGAGTCTGAAGATGGTAACCTAGCTACCTCCGAGGACCAAATCGTGAGCATCATCATTGATTTCTTTGAGAACATGTACACAAGTGCTCAGCCTGTATCATGGGGAGTTGAAGGCTTAGATTGGGCCCCTTTGTCATCAGAAAATAGATATGCACTTGAAAAGCTTTTTGTGGAAGAGGAAGTTAGAGAGGCAGTTTTTGGGTGAGAAGGCGACAAGGCCCCAGGCCCAGACGGTTTAACCATGACATTTTTCCAAAAATTTTGGAACATGGTGAAGCAGGACATCATGAGGATTATGGATGACTTTTTTCACAATGGGGTGGTAAATGTCAGAGTTAATGAGACTTACATATGTTTGATTCCTAAGAAACTTAATTCTTGGAAAGTCTCAGATTACAGACCCATTAGTCTGGTGACCAGTATTTATAAGATTATATCAAAGGTGTTGGCAAATAGACTGAGATCCATCCTTCACCATACAATTTCACTTTTCCAATTCACCTTTATACATGGGCGTCAAATTATGGATGCAACATTAATTGCAAATGAAGTTGTCGAGGACTATAAAAGTAAAAAGAAACAAGGGGTAGTCTTTAAAGCGGGTTTTGCAAAAGCATATGACTCAGTGGATTGGGGCTTGCTGGGTTTTTGCTTCAACAGAAAGGGTTGGGATCTCGTTGGAGAATGTGGATGTGGGGTTGTCTGAGATCAGTCAATTTCTTAGTTATGGTTAATGGCAAACTAAGGGGCAAATTCTCAGCTAAGTGAGGGCTTAGACAAGGAGATCCATTATCCCAATTTTTTTTCACAATGGTGGCTGATGTTTTAAGCATGTTGATGATCAGGGCAGAGGAACAGACAGCTGTCAAAGGATTTTCCATAGGCAAGGGAAAAGTCGAGATTTCTCATTTGCAGTATGCAGATGATACATTATTTTTACTCAATGGTGAGGAAGAAAATGTGATGGCGGGGGTCAACATTCTTTTCTTATTCTGTGCATTGTCGGGTTTAAAAGTAAACATGTCTAAAAGTCAGGTGACGGGTATAAACGTGAGTGATACAATGGTCCTTTCATTGGCAGATAAGAGCGGCTGTTCAGTTGGACAAAGGCCAATGTCCTATCTTGGCCTTCACCTAGGTGGGAATCCTATCTCAAGAGGTTTTTGGCTACCAGTGGTTGAGAAGATATCAAAGAGATTGGATAGTTGGAAAAGGTGTTTTCTGTCAAAAGGGGGAAGATTAGCCTTGATTCGGTCAGTACTCTCAGCTCTTCCAACTTTCTACTTGTCATTATTCAAAATCCCGATAGGGGTAGCGAAGGAGATTGAAAAGAAATACAGATCTTTTCTTTGCAAATGTGTTGACAAAGAAAATAACTGCCATTTGGTGAAGTGGAAGATAGTTCAAATGCCGGTTTGCAAGGGGGGCTTGGGATTGGGAATGTGGTTAAAAAGAATGAGGCTTGCTGCAAAATGGTTGTGGAGACTTTCACAAGACGGTGATTCCCTATGGGCTAAGGTGATTAGAAACATTCATGGAAGATCTGGTGTTAATTGGGACATTGGTACTTTTCCATCCTCCTCATACAGAAGCCCATGGAAATTCATTTCGACCCTTATTCCCAGTATCTACCCCTATATTGCCTCATTTCTTGGAAATGACCTTACTTTTAGATTTTGGGAAGATAAGTGGTTAGGGGACTCTACGCTTGCATCAAATTTCCCTTGCCTTTATCAACTTTCTTCCTCTCATCATCAACCTATAGCCCATTTTATAAATGTTTGCGATAATTCTCTGCAGTCTTTAATTTGAAACTTTCACTTCTTCCGGCCTATCCCCCCTAGAGCCCAATCTCTTCTTCATAATTTACTTTCCTTGCTAACTAACGTTCGATTGTCCCATCGGGTTGATCACTTTAGGTGGTTACCTTTATCCTCTAGCAAATTTTCATGCAAATCATTCTTTCATATATTATTGGATTGTACCCCATCCTTAGCATCTCCCTTTACCAAATTTCTTTGGAGTGCACATGTTCCATCAAAGGTCAAATTCTTTGGGTGGACCTTACTTAATCGAAAATTAAACACGGCAGACGTTATGTAAAAGCGGTTTCCATATAGGTCGTTATCTCCATATTGCTGTATTTTATGTTTGAATGGTGATGAAACTGCTGATCACTTGTTTGGTTGTTGTGATTGGATTTCTTTCACTTGGGAGATGTGGGTGTTTGCTTGCGATGGCTTGTTCCAGCCTCCATCCTCATTTGATGTTGGAATTGGTTCTCCACAATTTTCTATTCATTCTTCTAAGATCTTGGAAGTAGGGAGGATAAGGGTATTGGCATCTTTATGGGTTATTTGGCTAGAAAGGAACAGACGTATTTTCCAAAATGAAGAGAAAGATAAAAGGAGATTGTGAGAGGAAATTTTGTTGCTTGCAGTGTGTTGGGTTGTCGCATCCAAATATGCAAGTGGGTTCTCCATTATGGATTGGTATAGAAATTGGGGTTCTTGTATGATGTAAATTTTGGCTTTTGGTTTTTTATTGGATCAATATGATCCTCTTTTCATAGTTTTCCTTCACAATCAATACATATACATACTTGCTTTTTTGTCAAAAAAATAAATAGATCATCTATCTCAAACCATGATGCTCTTCTAAGAGTAAGAGAAGGGTTTCAGATTCTCTATGTCTGGCGATTAAAGGATATTACTGGGTTTGTGTAACACACAGGTGACTGAATCGATGGAAGAGCTATACAAAGAAATAGAGCGATTATTTGTTGGTGTGTTAAGTCAATCACCCAATCAACTTCCAAAAATGTTGTTCAAGTACATTTTTGAAAGCTCTTATAAAGATGTTGAAGAAAGAACAAAGCTTTCTCTAAAGTTCCTTTGCAAACTTAACCTAATAGAGGTTGGAGTTCCATTGTCAGATCTAACTGAAAGTAATTTCATTAGTTCCATGACAAATAAACCACCAATGAAAGGTGATGATATTGTTGCCAATGTTGCATTGAATGCAATTAAAGAAATTTATGATCAAGAAAACTCTTGCACAACTTCTCAAGGTGGAATAAGTCATCAAGTGTAATACATGCACAGAGCATCCAAGAAAAAAGGTATAATATCTATTTTAATTAAAGGTGGATAATTAATTTGATTGTTTTTTACTATTTCTATGTTATTGATCTGCTCATTACGAATAATTATTTTAGCATTTAATCAAGTTTATATTAATTTTCAGGAGCAATGCCAAGGGGATTAAAAATCTTTCGTTGACAGCGACAAATTATTGCTACATCAAATTTTATTGAAATCTTGCATACAGTGACTGAAAAGAAGTTGATATGGTGGTAGGCCATTTAAAAGAATCAAATGGGGTTGATATGTAAAAGAACTTGAAAGCTCTAAAAACAGAGAGATCTCATGAGCAGAAAACTCTTAGAGCATTGAATGGTCTGAGATCAAGAAAAACTTTATATAGATAGTGATCTGTTAGTTACAAATGCTCAACTTGTAAATGTGTCACAACATAATTGGCTGACTCATAACTACCATGACAGTTGGACTGACATCTATGACACCTGTCATTATACAACTCATCAACTAATAGCTAATTCTGTAATAGTTAAAAAACTGAGAACACAGCTAAAAAATTTAACCATTTATAACTTCTTCACTTTCATCCCCCTCAAGCGAAAAGGGGATTTGCAAACTTTGAGCTTGGACTTCAAATAGAGGAAACGTGAAGTAGATAATGTTTTAGTCAAGATGTCAGCAAATTGCTTCGTAGAAGGACAAATCGAATCTCAAGTTCCTTTCATAAAACCTTGTCACGAACAAAGTGGGCATCGATCTTGATATGTTTCGTTCGAGCATGATGAACCAGGTTTGCAGCAAGTCCAGCTGCACTCATATTATTACACCATAGCAGAGGAACACGTGACATAGGTTCAAGCAACTCACTAAGTAAACATTCCAACCAAGTAATTTCAGCAGTTGTATTTGCCAAAGAACGATACTCACTTTCTGTACTTGACCAACCAACAACTTGTTGCTTCATTGAAGACCAAGAAACCAAATTAGAGCCAAGAAAAATAGCAAAACCACCTGCGGAACGTCTATCATCTACACAACTAGCCTAATCGGAATCAGAGAAGGCTTTAATTACAAGAGGAGAACCAGACTTGAAGATTAGACCATCATATAAGGTGCCCTTTAGATACCAAAGCAAGCATTTACAAGCTTGCCAATGGATTGAGGTTGGAGCATGCATGAATTGGCTAATTTGCTCACAACAAAGGCAATGTCTGGTCTTGTAATGGACAAGTATTGCAAAACACCAACTATACTTCGATAGAGAAACTGATCTTGAAAAGGCTCACCATCGATTAAAGAGAGTTTGGTGGAAGCACAAGTAGGTGAAGGGCGTCCATTTTGTCTTCACAAGAAGATCTCGAATGTACTTAGATTGTGACAAATACATTGTTGAACCATCACAAAATACTTCAATTCCCAAAAAATGATGAATCAGTCCCAGGTCTTTTAAGGCAAAAACATAATCCAAATCGTGAACTAAGTGAGATACGAAAGCAGTATAACTTCCGGTTAGTAAAATGTCATCGACATAAACTAAAAGGAATGTAACTGATGTAGCAGTTTTTCAAGATGAATAACGAGCTATCTGATTTAGATTGAGAAAAAACCCAAGACACCAACGTACAACGCAATTTATCAAACCATGCTTGCGGCGCTTGTTTGAGGCCATATAATGCCTTATTCAAGTGACACACATATGTTGGATGAGAGGAATCAACAAAACCCTCTGATTGAACCATAAACAATTTCTCAGCCAGAGTACCGTTTAAGAATGCATTGTTAACATCCAATTGGCATACGGGCCATCCACGAGTTACTGCAATAGCAATGACTGCTCTAACAGTAGTAGGCTTCACCACCGGGCTGAAAGTCTCGAAGTAATCAATTTCGGGATTTTGATGAAATCACTTAGCTACTAGCCGAGCCTTGTATCTTTGAACAATACCATCAACATTAAGTTTGGTATTAAAAACCCATTTATTCCCAACAAGATTCATATGAGGCTCAAAAGGAACTAAATCCCAATCGGTTAACATTTCGTGCCACATATAACCTTCCGGATGAATGCAAACACAAGTAGCCTTTATGATTGCTTGAATAGCCAATAAAAACACATAAATCTTATTGATATTGAAGTTTATGAGTATTATAAGACCGAAAATGAAGAAAGCAAGCACAACCAAAGGCTCAATCCCCAAATATCTGTTTGTACCAATTCTAGTGGCCTAGAGGTCTTAGTAACAAATCATGGAAAAGGTAAGGTGTGGCTCTTAACTTTTTGACAAAAGGAGCAAAAATCAAAACCCTTAGAAAAAAAACGAACTTGACATTTATTCATTATATTGAATATTGTTCTAACCATAGGATGTCCCAATTTGTGGTGCCATACATTTACATTTGAAGCAGACAAAATAATAGGAGAAGAGATCTCTTTATTATCATTAGAAACCAATACAACAGTATAAGGAGAAGAAGATGACGCAGCACTACAACAAGCACTATTCAAAAGAGAATATAAGGCATGACTATCAACTTCAGCAATCATACAAGATCCAGTCGACTGATTGTTAGGATAGTCCACTAGTTTGGACTGCATGCGATTAGTATTAACAACAGCAACTAATGAAAACTGTCGCAAGACATAGAGGCTATCTTTAAGACTCCCTCGGATAAGCGTTTTCCTTGAAACTTTGTCCTTAAAAAAATAACAATTAGCATGAAATTCCACAATAACATCATTATCTTGTGTTAATTTGGATATACTAATGAGATTTTCCTTTATTTCAAGTACTTGCAAGGTTGATCTTAACTTTAGAGGAGAGGAAGTGGTAGGCAACAAAGATAAGCCAATATGTGAAATTCGTAAGGTGTCACCATTACCTAATGCCACACGTTCCAATCCATTATAATCAGAGGCGAGAGACAAAATGCTAAAATCCGACGTGACATGGTGCAAAATAAAAGTGTGTGGAGGGCTCCTTAACGATAACTGTTCGTGGAAGGATCCTTAAAGTTGACTTTTCCACTCACAAAACTAAACCAGACAAATAGTGCGTGCTGTGTGGACCGTTCTGTATGAGGAAGCTCTCATAGTATTAAAAATAAATGTAATTATAAAATTGATTGGACTAATATTGCCAGAACCTGGAAGCAATTGTGATTGATGAATTACATCCAGATCTGGACTATGTAGGGATCCAAAAGGATGGGTTAATTTCTGGTGCCTCCAAATATTTGGTAGAACATAAGAATAACTATCTTGAGTGTAAATGAAAATTATTGGTACTTATGTTGAAGTGATGAGAGCATTGCCTCTATAATAAAAATGTCACACTATCTTCAGATTTTAAGAGTCTGAAGTAATTATTTGAACGAAAAGAAACTAAATATGAGGTAATAAATGTGGCAAGAATTCCCGAAGGATTTGATTTTATATCGAATTATTATCTAGGGAAAGGCCAATATGTTGCTGAGACATTGAGCAGGAAACAGGCTGAAACTGGAGTAGTAACTATCAGTTAGCCATAAATGGAGATTGTTTGTGAGTGAGAGTTACAGTTATGAGTGTACTCTCTATTACTCCATGTGTTGATATTTGTGCTCGGATGCATGTTCAGCTGATTAATACTCATATTCAGAGAGTAAGATTTATGATGAGACGAGTATGATATCAGTATGAAAGATTATGGAATTGGTAATATGAATTGTGTTAAATGAAGATGGGATTCAAATGGTATCTTATGGGTAGAAATGATACCATTTGGATAACCATTAGTGGACTGATAAGTCTATGTATTCTTCCAATGAACACCAGAATTCTATTGATAGACTGAGCAGATTGTATATGTGTGAGATAGGGAGATTTTATGGGAGTACTCAAATATTTGTCATGTCGGATTAAGATCCGAAGATTTTGTCGAGACCTGATATATGATGCAGACTCGATTTGGTACTCATCTCCTTTTCAGTGTGATATTTTACTCTCAGACTGGTTGACAGACTGAGAGAGTGACTTTAATGCTTGCGAGCATGCTCGGGTCTGGTATACTTGAATTTTGGTGGAAGTTGGAAGGAATATTTTATTTGTGTAAACTTGTGTGTATAAACAACTATAATAATAGTATGATGATGGCACTCTAAAGGTTTTATAGTAAGCCTTATAGATCTCCAACTTGTTGATTTGAAAATATGGAGTTATTGTTATTGGTGCTAGAGGATATTATTAAATAGACAGGGTTGGTATATAGGCCTTGAAATGTATTGTGGCTGACTCAGTTTTGTTAAGGGTCTTACCACAGAAAAGCCAAATGAGATTTGGGATAAAAGAAAAGCGTGCACCATAATCTGTTGGACCATTTGAGGTTTTTAAGAGGGTGGGTCCATTGGCTTACCGATTTGCTCTACTGTCATAGTTGATAGGTGTCCGTAATATTTTTAATATATTGATGTTGAGGAAATATCATTCGGATTCCATATATGTTATGGATATAACTCAACTATAAGTTGGGGAGGATACCACGTATCAAGAAGAGCAAACATGGGAGCGGAAATATAAAATGCGGGAGCAGTTTTCTGGGATTGAGTATCACTTGAGGAATAGTCCTTGATTCTAAATTTCGAGGACGAAATTCCTTAAGTTGGGGAGATTGTAATACCCCGTAGTTTTAATTAAATACATACGTTAAATTATGCGTATATCGAAATGTATAAAACACGTATTTTATAAGTAAGAGACAAATATATGTGTATATGAAAATACATGCTAAATTTAAGGGGTATTAGTAAATAAATAAAATTATTAAATGAAGATGACACATATGAGATCATCTTATATGGGTTCTTACAAGTCAAAAAAATGGAGTTGAATTAAATTGTTTAATTTATGGGGTTGGTTAATTAAATATGTGGATTGTAGTATGATTTAATGAATGAAAGTTAAATATTAAGATGAGGAAGTTGCTTTATTAAATATTAGGGAGAAACGCGGGATTTGCGTTAAATCGGGACCGGCGGTAAGTGATTTTCTCTTTAGTTTTTCGTGAAATTGATATCTAAACTAGATGTAACGAGTCTCTCAGATTAATTTTTGCTATGGGAGCCGTTTTACGGCATTTTCAAAATTGGGGTTTTGACCCAACTTGAATAAAAAATTGTTCAAAAGGTTGAAAAACACTTCCTAGACTATAAGAGCCCCGAATATGTGTTTAGATTTCATTTATTTGTTCATTTGGAATTTTTATGGTTGCTAGAAGTTTGTTGGAAGTTAGAGTTTATATTGGAAACCTTTCGAATCATATTAAAACCCAATGAAACTCCAGTTTAAAGCTATAGAATGGTAGAATGGACTGTTGTGAGTCCATCGATGCTAATTTCATGATTTTTGGAGACAGTTTGACAAGTTTAGTAAAAATTATCCATGTTTCCAATGAACAGTGATGTGAACAGTATTATGATTATTTTCAGTGAATAAAATGGAAATCGAATCCAGTGAAACTCCGGTTTGAGATCATAGAATAGTAAGAAATTTGAATTCCGGACATTTCAATGCTAAGATTGTGATTTTTGGATATGATTTGATATTTTTAGTAACTAAATATATGGTTTTGGTGAGTAAAATTTACTTTCGTGACCTTTGCGAACGTGTAAAACCTTAATAAAATACCTGTTGAAGGTAGTAGAATGGTAGTATGACTGATTTTACACGTGTCGATGTGGACAGAATAATTTTAAGAATGTACTATATTTTTAATAAAATTGATATACGTTCCAGTAGAAAAATAAAACTAAGAATTAGTGAAAATATGAATTGGAAATCTATTTTCACTGTTCCTTTTTGTGAAAATATATAGATTGACCACAGAAACGAGATAGTAATTTTTTCAACTGCTTATAAGTCCTAAATTAAGTTGGAATCTAAATTCACAGAATGTGTATAATATTTTTTAGGTTGATCTTTATTATTAGTGATTTGAAGTGAGTTGAGAAATTAAATATGTAAATAGATATTAAATGAAATTGAATTATGGCGTGGTTGTGACAGGTTGAGTTAGTTGGGTTTAAATTAGAACTGAACTCGAAAGCGACGGTGATTGTATTTAAGTTGAAAAGTCTTGTACTGTGAGTATATTTTCTTGATTTGGTTCTTGTATGACATTATATATATATATATATATATGAAATGTTTGAATGTAAATATGCTATGCATATATTGTTGCATTGTGTTTTAATTTGCATTCATAAATGATTTTTTTTAGCATTGGAGCATGTGAGACTTGCAAAGGCAAATTAGTGTCATTTCGTTAGAAATTAGACCCGGATGAGTGTTATGCGTAACCTCATTGTCAGCAGGTCTGTCCTAACAAGGATTGGAGATCCTTGAAATGACTGTGAATTGAGTAATGTGAGGTCCGAGTGTAGGCTCTTTATCTGTGCATAATAAGGAGTTCGTACCCGCTCCATTACGAGAAGGAGGGAGATTGTGGTTTTAGTTGAAAATGATGCATTGTTTTCTTGAAAAAATCATGAAATCTATGTTATTGACATGTATGGTATATTCGTTGAATGATGCATGTCTTTAATGATTGTTTTAAATGATTTTAAATGTCATGTTTCCTTAAATGTATATGATTGTCATATCAAGAGATATATTCGCTGAGCTTGTTGATTGCTCACTCCATTCCTTCAATATTTCAAGTACAGAGTTAAAAGGAAAAAAAGAAAGTTAGAGAGTGATCGACTCGTGACCCGGATCTTTACTTTGTTGATGTATGTATGCATTGGAGTAATGGATTATACTTGTGTTAGTTTGATATATATATATATATCACACATTATAAATATGTATTATCATCTAGATGTGATGTGTGAGCATATACAAGATAACTGAATATATTGGATTATGAAATGCTAATGATGTTGTACATGATTACATAATTACATGGTGGAAAGAAGAGATGATATGATTTGATAAATGAATGAAATGAGAATGGCTAGATGTGTGGATGAATTAACTATATATATATATATATATATATATATTTATGATTTGATTTGCGGTATATCAGGGAAAAATGTGAATTGTCCATTTTATGGGGAGATGCTGTCAAAATTTCTAAATATTTTGGGAATTATTGTGAATGTCCGTTGAGGCTGACAGTGTATTGTATATATTGTATATGAGTATATACAGTGTATAGTACATTGTGTCGATCATAACGTCATCGTACGTCAGGGGGCGTCGTGACACTGATGGTTATAAGTTGATTAAACTATCAAGACGTTTTCTGGATAGAAGCGCCCTCACTGTTGGAAATCAACTTAATAACTTTCAGGACGTTGATTGTCCTTCAGCGTGTTTTTTAAATGTCTTAACTTGTAAGACGCTTACATAGTAGTAGCGCTCTCATGTTATGTTTTTATCTAGTAGGACGCTAACGCCCTCATGGTTTGTTTTATGTTTTAAAGGCTGGACGCTTACTTGGATAGTAGCGCCCTTATGCACTTAACAGTTTTAAAACATAGTAGGACGCTAACTGTGCATTAGCGCCCTCAAGATTTGAGTCGTCTAAAGTCATAAGTAAGTCAGGACGCTTATGAGTTAGTAGCGTCCTCACTTAAGTATTCAACAGGACGCTTATACGTAATAAGCTCCCTCAAGGAACAAAATGACAAAGTTGACATTATGCGTCAGGACACTGATTGCGGAATCAGAACGCTAATTCAACTATGGTCACTGTTCTGACACGTACACCATATCAGTTTGCTTTTCAGAAAAAATCTCTGCACAAGAACTCTTCAGATAAATCAGAGATCTTCTCTGATGCATGAATCGGGGTATCCTGAAATTCTCTTTATTCATGCTATCTGGAAAGAACCAAAATGTGTATGAAAATCGTTGTTGCTATTTTCATATAACATTCTAGCTGTTGTGTGAAAACGTTCATATTATTTGGACTTCAAATGTCTAACGGCTATGTCCCACTAAGTTTATAAATACCAACACTTAGGACCAAACAATTTTGCCAATCACTTAGTATTGTGCCAATACTTTTTGAAAGTTAGTTTGTGTCAAAATGAATTTCATTTCTCTAATCTTTCAAAATTTTTTTCACTGATACCTTTGCGATTACAATAGATTTTCATATTGAGCTTCAATTATACTTTATCTTTGAAAATCTATCTTTACTGGTATCAACTCAAATTCTCAACACTGATTCACATTTGGTATCATTCTTGCTGATGATAGAATTTGAGAAATAGTTCAAGATATACAGTTGTACTTGATTTCATATCTTAAGTATTGTATTGAACTATATTAGTGGTTGCATTAAACTACTGATCGTTGAACCAGAAGTTTTCATACATATATTTTATATCTATTTTGAAAACTGTCTATGTCTTTGATTTACACTAGTCTTCTGTTTTAAACGTTAATATTTGTTTGGTATATTTTATCTTTCGATAAAGCTCTTATTTCCATATCATATCATTCATGCGTTTCAAAACTGCACTTGAGCAATACCGAACATTGAAAGGTAAAGGACAGAAGGTATATTTCAACTTAGCATTACCTATTTCACATTTCATATCTTTGTAATGCTATGTACTACGCTTAATGTAAAGTGTTCTATTGCGTTAGAACCACCCAACATCTTAGTGTTGTAATGCTGGTGTGTTTCTAGATTGAAACAACGAGGACAAGTAAAGGTAGTTCACTTGATGATTTCAGGATTGAAATCATATAGGTTTTCTCTGAGCCTGTAAAAGAGAAACCGGTTCATCCTCATCCAGTAAAAGGGTAGGTGTGTCCTCAGCCTTAAAAATAATAGGTTATCTCTTAACCTATAAAAGAGAAACGGTTCTTCCTTAGCCAGCAAAAGGAACATGAGTTTCTCCTCATCACGGAAAAAAGAAATTCGGTGCTTCCTTAGCCAGTAAAAAGAACATGGGTTTTTCCTAATCTCGAAAAAAGGAAAATGGTTCATCCTTAGCCCGTGAAAGGATAGGTTTGCCTTTAACCTAAAAAAGGGCAGTTGTAACGGTTTGGTTCTCACCCGTAAGAGAATCAGTTAGTGGATTGAGAAAATCCTAATCGGGAGATTAGGTAGTGAACGTAGGCTTGGCTGAACCACTTTAAATTTGTGTGTCAAACTTTTGCTTTTTAGTCTGTGTTCTAATTTGCATCATGTTCCAATTAACTTATGTAAATCACCTAAGTTATTGGAAGACCTTTTTAAAATTGACCATTGCACCCAATTCACCCCCCTCTTGGGTAGACCAACACAAATTTCAGGACTTTGTCCTCGCATACAGACTAAAGTCCTACCCGAGATGTAGTGTGGTATTATGCAACGGCTCATCAGGGTGCCGAGGAGGGCCAACCCCTAATCACAGAGAACCCAACTTCCAATAAATCATGGAAAGACAAGTGGTTTTTTGCTTTGGGGGAGTAGGCGGAGGAAGCTTGCGTACCAACCACTTTTGGGAAACCAGGTACCGAGTTTCTCTCCATCCCTTATCTTTATTTCTCATCTTATTCTTGCTCGGTAGAGACTCACATTTTTCGTCATTCTTGACAGGTACTTGGGATAAACTGAGCAGGGAAGAAGGATTTGATTTCTCTCGTATCGACAAAATCTACCAGCTCCCCTTTGTGAATCGACGGTACAAAGTAATTCTTACTCCCGATAGGCTATACCGAGCTGGTATTATCAAAGAGAAGAAAGTCTTCTCAGGACGTAAGTTTAACTTTGAACGTTTTGATTCATCGTACCGATTTGTTTTTAAGTTCCGAGCTTAAATGTTTCATTTGTGATGTAGGTTTTCTGCTCCGGGTTTTACCGACTTGAAGGGGAAGAAGAAGAAAATAGATAAGCCTGAAGAGATGGCCCCTAAGAGAGCTTCTGCTGGGAGGTATGCCGCTGACCATCCAAACTGAGATGCATCGCTGCTGAAGGAGCAACTGTAGCCCAGGGGTCGGCAGCGAGATCTCCGAGCAGCGCCCCGAAGAAAACCTTAGCTTTCAAAAAGAAAGCTCCGGCAACTTCCTCCAAGCAGGTTGGCTCACCTGCCCGGGAAACTAGGTCGGTAGGAGCCAAGTCGAAGTCTCCTGCCCCTACCAACCAGGGTGCTGCCAAGAAGGCCCGGTTTGGAGAGGCCGAGCGCCTTACAACGAAGATTGGGGACATCAACCTGAACATTGACAGCTATCAGGTCGATGTCCCCAATGCCTTCACGATCACGATAAAAGACGATGACATGTTTGAAGTCGGTGGAGGTAAGTTTGCTTATATCACTTTGTTGTCTATGTGATCTTCCTCTGTAGTCTCTGACTTAGTTCTTTTTGGCTTTTTAGGCTGCTACTCAGAATGTGTACAACCTCCGCCGCATCAAAAATCACTACGCCAAGTTTTAAAAGACGGTGAAGGATGCCCAAACCACCTCGGTGATCTGGGAATCCAAGGTTGTGGCTAGGGATGCCGAGCTGAAAAAGCTAAAAGAGCAACTGAAACTCAAAGAAATTGAGGTTGAATCAATCCACGACAAGCTAACCAGATATTGAGCTCAGTACTAGGCCACTGTTGAGGCCAAGGTTCAAGAAGTCTGCCAATCCCGAGTGGATGAGGCTTGCATCGAGGCAGTGACTCTGTACTGAGCAATCCTGGAGAAGTTCTTTGGCAACTCGGTAGACTGGAAAGGCTTCAAAAAGTGGGCTAGCTTAGCAACTGGAGGGAGAGAAATAGAGGAGGAGGCCGGGGCTAAAGACATTTTTGCCGATCAGAGTGCTACACCTGCGGCTCTAGGGGCATTGTTAGAGGAGCTGAAGACTGATGCTACACCTATTGTTCTAGGGACATCTTCCAAGCAGCCTCAGACTATCGATTCTGAGGAAGAGAAGCGTCGGGTAGTTGACGATGATGAGCCAGTCAATGTGACTGAGATCCTACACCATTCTACTGGTCCGGAGTCGTAAAGGATTTCTTTAGTCTTTGCTATGTCTGTTGTAATGGGCCCGCTTGCCTTGATGACTTTCCCTTTGCTGTTCTTCTTTGTATTCTGCTTCAATCTTAACGAAGTATCTCTTTTTGTTCAGACCTGTTCGTCTCGCACTCAGTTATGTTTACTTGGCGTAATTACTTATCTTTACTGTTTGTTGTCTTATTTTTTGTTGGACCGAGCTATTTACTTAGCTTTTCTCAAAGGATTTGCTATGTCATGAGGTCGGTGGATTCCAAGGATCTTACCGATCTCTTTACTTGATTTTCTTTAAGTGTTCGTTGAATCATGAGGTCAGTAGATACCATTCGACCACCCACAGCATTCTGAACCCGTAGGTTCTCTTCCCGGTAGAGGCTTGCTCACTGCTCTAAGGCACTTTTAGGGTCGGTGACTCATCTTCTCGGTAGTATCTGTCCCTCTGGGTCAGTACCTCAAGACACTCTTGACCGTGGTCATCTTCTCCGTAGGTACATAGTTAAAGCTTGGTACCCCCGAGGCATTCTAGGGCTGGGACCCTTCTTCTCGATAGTTTTCGATCTGGTCGGTAGTCACAAGGCACTTTTAATTGTAGATCGTAGACGTAAATTTGTACAAAAACGTCTTGCTTATTGTAAAAAAATCTCGAACAAACACTTGTAGAAATCTGAAAAAATAAAACTAGAGGTAACCAACACCTCGGCAAATACTAGAACATAACTACTATGTTGCTATTCTACTGCCAATGCCTACTGGTAATACTTCTTGAGGTGTTCCACATTCCAGGGCTTAGGAATTCTTCTCCCTAAAAGATTTTGGAGCTCGTACACCCCGATGCGAAGTACTGTAGTGATCCTGTAGGGCCCTTCCCAGTTTGGACCAAGAACGACTATTTCAGGCTCACGTGTGTTCAGCATCACCTTCCTTAGCACTAGGTCACCAACTTTGAAGCTTCTATGCTTTACCTTGGCATTGTAGTACCTTGAGATCCTCTGCTGGTATGTCGTTAGACCGGCCTCTGCCCACTTGGTGAAGTAGTCAACAACAACAATTGCAAACTTGACCTGTCCCTTACAGCTCGGTAGAGGTCCTATCAAATTCACCCTTACTGAGCAAAGGCCATGGGCTCTAGATCGGAGAGAGATTCTCATGGAGCTCAGATGTGAGTTCCATGTTTCTGACAACTATCGCACTTCCGAGCTATCCTTATAGCGTCTTTGTGGATTGTTGGCCAATAATAACCTTGGCGAAGAACCTTGTATGCAAGAGTCCTTCCACCAGAATGGTTGTCACATACACCTGCATGAATTTCCTCCAGAACTAGTTGTGCTTGTTTTTTCCGTAGACATCTTAAATAAGGCATAGTGAAGTTAAGCCTATAGAGTTGATCGTCTATTATAGAATACCTAACAGCTTGTCTCTTCACTTTTCTTACTTTGACCTTGTCCTCGGGGAGGTTGCCACTTCGTATGAAGTCCTCAATCAAGTCTTTCCATGATGGGTTTTGGCTGAGGCTACTGACCTGTTGGTCGATACCTATTTTTCCAATACTCCTCCTTTCTGGTAGAAATTCCACCGGGACCTGGATCATGAGCTTGGCCTCTGAGGAAGAGGCCAACTTGGAAAGGGCATCGGCCAAGGTATTTTCTGTTCTCGGCACTTGTGTTAGTTCATACTCCTTAAATCTTCCTAGTAGGGCCAGGGACTCTTTCAGATATGCTTGCATTCTGTCATCATTGGCCTGATACTCCGATGTGACCTGCCCCGCGACGAGCTGAGAATTGCAATGGATGACCAATTTATTCACCCCGCCAATTGAGAGCGAGTCATAGGCCAACCAAAGTGTCTCGTACTCTGCTTCGTTATTGGATGCTGGGAAATCAAAACGAAGAGCACACGAATGTTTCCCACCTCTAGAGGAGATGAGCATTATTTCCGCTCCACATCCCTGCTTGTAGGAAGAGCCGTCGACGAACAGCTTCCAGGTTTTTTCATGACACAGGTCGGTAGGAGGATCTATCTGAGGCAGCTCAGACAAAAAATCTGTCAATGCCTGACCCTTCGTAACTGTACGAGGTCGGCACTCGATGTTGAATTTACTTAACTTGATGGCCCACTTAGTCAATCGTCCAGATGTTTTCGACCTCAAGAGCACCTATCTTAGCGGGTGCTTAGTGAGAACGACTATGGTGTGGGCCTGGAAGTAGGGTCTTCACTTCCGAGCTGAAGTTACAAGTGCCAGTGCCAGCTTTTCAATCTCAAGATATCTCGTCTCTGAGTCGAGTAAAGACTTGTTGGTGCAGTACACCGCCTTCTGGTTTTCTAGCTCTTCTCTGACCTGGGCAAAACTAACGGCCGCTTCTGAAACTGCTAGGTATAGGAAGAGTTGTTTTCCATAAAGGGGTTTTGAGAGCAGATGAGCCTGACCTAGGTAAGCCTTCAGCCTGAAAGGCATTCTCACACTCTGAGGTCCATTCAACTGCCTTCTTCTTGATCAGCTTGAAGAATGGATGGCATCTGTCTGTGAACTTGGAGATAAACCTGCTCAGTGCGGTTACGCACCTAGTGAGCCTCTGGACTTCCTTCATGGTGCAGGGTGACCGCATGTCGACTAAAGTTTGAATCTTGTCAGGGTTAGCTTCAATTCCTCTATGATTAATGAGGAATCCCAAAAATTTACTAGAGCTCACTCCAATAGTGCATTTTGCCGGGTTGAGCTTCATGTGATACTTTCTCAGTATCATAAACACGTCTGATAAGTCGGTAGGATGAGTTGTCGCTTCCACACTTTTGACCAACATGTCATTAATGTAGACCTCCATGTGACTCCAATTTTCTTCACGAACATGTTGTTGACCAGCCTCTGGTAAGTGGCCCCGACATTTTTTAGGCCGAAGGGCATCACCTTGTAGCAATACAAACTTTGGTCTGTAATGAAGGTTGTCTTCTCTTCATCTCTGCGACTTAACACAATCTAGTTGTACCCAGAATACGCGTCTGTGAAGCTTAGTAGCTCGTGACCTATTGTTACATCCACCAGTTGGTTGATGCGGGGCAGTGAGAAACTATCTTTTGGGCAGGCTTTGTTCAGATCAGTGAAGTCGACGCATGTTCTCCACTTTCCATTGGGTTTTTTGGCCATTACTACGTTGGCCAACCAATCTAGGTATAACACTTCTCTGATGAAGCATGTCATTAGTAACTTGTTTACCTCTTTCGTAGACCTTAAGCTCAGTCGTAACTGAGAGCCATTCTCTTCCGTCGGACCAGTCTGGCATCCGGGTCGACATTCAGACCATGCACCATCACGTTGATCGGTATGCCAAGCATATCTTTATGGGACCAGGCGAAAATATCCTTGTGATCCCGTAGGATGCCGACCAGGTGGTCGGTAAGAGTGGCACTCATTCCGGTGTCGATCTTGACCGTCCTCGCTGGATCTTCTCCTATCTGCACCTCAGCCCATTCATCTTGGGGTTCGAGCCCTGACACCTCTTCCCTGGGGTCGAGGTCAGGACTGGCTAGATGCTCTAGGAGCATTAGTTGCTCCTCTGTAAATTTGAGACTTTCCTCACGACTTCTTCTTCACGGCTATGATGTAGCAATCCCGAGATTCTTTTGGCTACCCCATAACACTCCAACGCCTCGCTCTGCTAGGAACTTCAGAGCTAAGTGATAGGTCGATACAACCGCCTTCAAGTTATTGAGGAGTGGTCGTCCTATTATGGCGTTGTAGACGGTAGGGCACTTTACCACCAAAAAGCTGGTCATGACCGTGACTTTATGCTCTGAGTCGTCGGGTGTGACTGGTAAGGTTATCCGTCCTTCCAGCATGATGTTGTTTCTAGTGAAGTCGATCAGAGCGACATCTATCGGGCTCAGCTGATCTTTTGTCAGTCCCAGTTTCTCGAACGCTGAACAGTAGAGGATATCTGCCGAGCTACCATTGCCGAACAACATTAAACGGATTTTGTAATTGGCCACGATGATCGTGGCCACTAAAGCGTCGGCGTGTGGACGAAGTATGTCTTGGGCTTCCTCCTCGGTGAAGGTAATCACGAAATCTACTCGCTTCTGTTTCTCAAGTCGGAACCCCAAGTTCATGACTTCCGACCATGATTCTCGGACGTCAGCCTTTATTGACCGATTCGAAGTACTGATCTGGTCTTCATCGAAGATTGTTCTGATCTCGCCCATTGGCTCAGCTTGGTCATCTTTTGGAGTCCTCTGCCGGTTGAGATTCTTCACAAACTCCTTCAGATGACCTTTTCGAATTAGAGTTTTGATTTCCTGCTTGAAATCATAGCACTGGTCGGTATCGTAACCGTGGTCTCGATGGTACCGGCAATACTTCTTTTTGTCCCGCTGCTCTGCAGGCATTTTTAACTTTTTGGGCCATCGGATATACTCTTTGTTCTGGATCTCAAGGAGGACCTGCTCTCATGAAGCAGTAAGAGGTGTATAATTGGAGTACACGTTTTGGGGCACTTTATGATTTCTCTGATCTCGGCTGCCAGCATCCGACCTTTTTCCATCTTTGTTGTCCTCCTTGAAAACCATGTAAAAGATGACCATGACGCATAAACCTAAGAAAGAATGAAACTAAAGATGATTGATCTGATGAATAAAAAGGAAACACCTTTAGAAAATTAGAAGTAACTCGTGTGCGGTGGCTAGAAAGCTAAATTTCATTTCCAATATGATGATCATAATTTATAAATAATTTCATGTAGGGAGGCAGGTTTTCATTTGAGAGAAGTCTCAGCCTGATAAGCATAATAATGATGGTTTGGTTTGAGTGTTAAGGGTGGCTAATTTTTGCCCAAAGAGGTCAAAATGTTAACATCATACTCAACCTAAATTGTTAGAGCAGCGCAGTTAAAATCAACTTTTTAAAATGCACAAAAAGGCAAACCTATATTTGAATGAAAATATTCATCTGAAACAAAATGCTGAAATTGACAACTACTGTTAACAAGCACAATGATTTGACTCATTAATTAGTCCAATCAGTATGTCGTTAGGATGGAACATTAAGGAGAAAAAAGGTAAATATTTGTGTCGTATCCTTCATGCACGATCAATTTTAAGTTTAAATGCCACATCACACAACATGTCATGGATATGCAATCCCTCATCTTCAATTCTTCATAGGCTTGGTGCATTTTAACAGAACTATGAGGCCTAAAGAAGGGCTTTGGTGTACCCCTTTCTTAAAGAATTTTCTAAATCTAACATCAGAAGGAGCTGCATGCTAGAATGAAATTAAATCTGCAGTTCATAAAATATACTCATGGCCTAATTAACTAAAGGAGCATTTCCAAAGATGACTAGAGAAATTAACACCAAAAAGGCCAAGCCTTTTACGAATTAAGAAGGAAGCCAACATCAAAAACTCTAATGAAGACAAAAAAGCACATGGATAATGAAACGATAATGAGAATCATTGAATATGACATACATATATCTTGCTTCAGCTTAATTAAGCATGCATAAAGATTTACCCAAATTGTATTCATGAGGTTGCAGCTGTTTAGCTCGAGCCTTATCAACTAGCTCTTTACATTTCTTAGATAAAGAGTAAATATCAACCTATGAAAACACAAGAAAAAGAAACTTCCTTAAGTAAAAAATATGATTCAACTTGAGATTATGCTAGACTTTCAGACACAAGGGCCAAAAAAGCGAGAAGCGAGATGATGACAATGAGAACCTTGTTGGCATCCTGAAGCACATGAGTGATCAACCCTCCATCAATTGCTATAGCAACTGCAATGTTAATGCTACTGTTGTATGTAAAACTATTACCATCTCTACAACTAGAATTCACCACCGGATGTTTAACCAGAGCAAGTGCAGTTGCCTTTGCAAGTATGTCGGCCTAATCGAGTCGTCATTCTCACCTTTGGAGAGCTTGTCG
The DNA here is from genome assembly GCA_035771175.1 of Paratinospora sagittata. Lineage (NCBI taxonomy): Eukaryota > Viridiplantae > Streptophyta > Magnoliopsida > Ranunculales > Menispermaceae > Paratinospora > Paratinospora sagittata. Next base: position 34,241,353 of record CM069607.1, read on the forward strand.
CCTTCGGATTTGACCCAGGAGACGATCTTTCCTTCGGTCATGGTGGAGCTGAGAGCGGGCATGAAGATCTCGCGGATCTTCGATTGGATTAGGGTTTTGTTGTTGTTCGTGTTTTTTCTGTGAATTGCAGGAATGTAGGAAGAAGAAGATGATGAGGATGAAGAATTAGGGGTTTTGAGGAGAGTGGAAGAGGAGGGAATGAAGGAGGTGCCAATGTGGATAAAGCTCGACCGTTTAGAAGGATGATGATGATGATTATGAATAAGGAGAAATTTCAGAGATGGAGATGAAGATGAAGAGAGAATAGAGAATTAAAGGAAGGTTGAAGCGTTGTTATGTAACACCCCGATTTTTAAAACTATTTTTTTTTTGTAATACAATGAATAATTTAATTTTATATAAAAATATCACCGAAAATCGAGACGTTACTCGTAACCGTCTATCTTAACCCATAACCATTTTATAAAAAATAAAATTTTGCAAAACTATGAATTTATATTCTTCCAACCAACTTACTGGTTAAGATAAACGAATACATTTAATTCTTCATACAATCTTTATCTTCATACGATGGTACTTGCCCTTGTCCATCCATTATGCACACCACATTAAAATACAATTATTAAATAGAATTAATGAATTCTATTCCAAGGCATTCACATGTGAAATAAATCACAGAGTCTTTACTGACCGTAATAATATTCATTGAAGTTCAATTATCAATACAATTCGTTTAAATAATAAACCTTTAAAAAATCAAATAAAAATATTCAGTCTCATAATACTAATTAATTAACCCACCCCTACTACTCTGAACTATGTCACGAACTTGCGATCTTATTTTCTAAGTACCTGCATGTAAAAAAATAGGGTGAGCTTGAAAGCCCAGTGGGTCATCTAAACAATTCACAATATTTTATTGTGATATATACACAAGAACATTACAAACACGTTTCACACATTAATCGTTACAACATTAGATTGTTTGAGTCGATAATTTCATCACGTTCCAAATCACGTACCGTTAGAAAATCAAACTCTGGGTGGCACAGCCCAAAAAAAATTGGAACATTAGCGATATTCCTTAGAATAACTGCCCCATATGTGTGATTCTTATCTTAATCGTGTTCTTTAGTGATGTCACGTCATACGTACGGTATAAGCACAATATTAAGTGCATTCATAAAACATATTCAACTCCACTACACATGGTATCATGTCACAAAGTCAATTATAATAGTGTTAACGCATTCACTATGCCAATATTCCAAATCATACATTTCATTATCAGGCATTATAATTTTTAAATGAATTCAACTACCACATGAATTTCATGCATCCAATTATCATTTGATGAGAATAAAAATCATGTTAACACACATATCATCATGGTTAAATAATCACAACATTGCATACATATAATCATGTACAATAGGCATGCATAAGCAATCTAATAATACTATGGACCTAATTAATTTAACATTCCTATCTATATATCAAATAAAATATTATGAAGGCCTAGAATCATCCCCACCTAAATCGTTAAATTCCAAATTACTTAAAATTCCTCGTCACGCGTGGTAATCAACCTGTACACGTATATTACGTTTGTTAATATAATTACTCGATTATGAGTGTAGAGATATATACATATACATGTATATATATATATATATATATAGTGGTTGGATGTTTAAACTAAGTATATATATATATATATAATAACATATTATAGTGCCTTGTGATATGATATAATGATGTGTATGGTATAACATGATATAATACAATATGTGATATATATATATATATAAATATATTATATAACATTTTGGTTGCTAAAAAAAATAATAAAACTTGAGTTGTAATGTTTTAAAAAATAATAACACTTGGTAAAAATATGTATGATACATATAAATATATTATTTAATATCTTGATTGCAAAAATAAATAAATAAATAAATAATTGAGTTGCAATGGTTAAAAATAATAATAATAACGTATTATATGTATGATATATATATAAATATTTTACATAACATTTTGGTTGCTTAAAAATGATAATACTTGAATTGTCATGTTAAAAAAATAATAACACTTGATTTGCAATGTTTAAAAATAATAATAATAACGTATTATATGTATGATATATATATATATATATATAAATATATTATATAATATTTTGGTTGCTTAAAAAAAAATAATAACACTTGGTAAAAATATATACACATATATATATATGATACATATAAATGTATTATATATCATACATAAAATAAATAAATACATAAAATAAAATACACTTGAGTTGCTTAAAATAAATAAAAAAAATGTATGATACATATAAATGTGTTATACACCTGTTGGTTGCTTAAAAGAAAAGAAAGAAAAAAAATGAATAAATAAAATAAATACACATAGTTGCATCGTTTTAAAAAAAAATAACATTTGGTTTAAAGAAGAAACAAAATAGGGGAGGAAGAGAGAAAAGGGAAGAGAGAGAGTGGAGTACGCTGGTTTTAGAGAGAGGGAGAGATTGAGAGTGAGGTGAGGGCAGGGGAATGGCGGATGGCGGAGAAAAGAGAGAGAGGCGAGATCTGTGGCGAAGAAGAGGAGAGAGGCGAGATCTGTGGCGGAGAAGAGGAGAGGAAGGGTGGCGACGGCGAGATCCGCGGCGGAGGAGAGAAGAGAGGGCGGCGGCGGCGAGATCCGTGGCAGATAGAGCGGCAGTGTGCGCTGGAAGAAAGGAGAGAAGAGAAGAGAAGAGGGTTTCGAGAGGTTTGTGCGTTGTTTTCGGCGATTGAGTTTAAAAAAGGCGAGAGTGAAAGATTTTCGACGAGATCTCGGTGAGGTTTCAGGTGACATGTTGGCGAGGTCTCGGCGAGGTTTCAGGCGATATGTTGGCGAGATCTCGGCGAGATTTCCGGATCTTGTTTGACATCTCTTTTTTTTTTTTTTTTTTAATCGAATTAATCTTTCTTATGCAACATTTTTATTATTATTATTTATATATAGTTTTTAGAATTCTTCAGCAATTTCTGGGTATTACATGTTATGTGAGTGTGTTTAATCAGTGTATCGAAGGGAGACGGAGGTTCCAACTACCAACTACCTGACTGACTAGTGTCTACACGTCTGAGGAACACGGCGAGTTCTGTAAGAGCGTTTCGGTACGAGTTTATTTGAAGCGAGGGAGTATGTGTGTCCAAAGAGAAATGCTTTGGTAACATACGGTGTGCTGCATTATTTTTTTATTTTTATTTTTTTTTTAGCATAAACAAATTTAATCATTAGATTTAGTGACTGGAAACTGAAAGCACATCCAACGAGGCAGCAGAAGTACGTCCAAATATTAAATAAACCTGATAACAAGATGCCTAATTCTAGCCAAAAACTCTAAAATTACAGCTGAAACAAGTAACTATCTCAATTTAAAACCCAGTTCAAAACCATAGAACCTCTGACAAGATCAGACGCGTGCACCTAAGAACTAGCCATAAACCTAATGTGCTGCATTATTGACATTGAGATTTGAGAGTTTGTAATACAAACCTCTAAGGTAATAACATTTTAGTTGGGTTCTAAGAAATTCATATGGTTTAGCTTGTGCTTGAAAGTAGAGATATAATGTCAATAGGTGGTAGCTCAGTTCATTAAAGAACTTAGTATAAATAAAGTTGAAGTCAAGGTCTCGAGTTTAAGCCTGAATGTGCCTTTATTTGTCTATTTCTATTTGAAATGGCCAACCTAAACGCTTCTATATTGTCCAAGTTTGAAAAGATTAGTCTCGCCCAAAAGAAATAAGGACACCTTTCGAGTGTCAGAAAATCAGTAATAAAAAAAAATAGAGAGATAATTTTAAAACATAATTAAAATAGGTTTTTTTTTTTTTGAAAAACCTGTTTTTGAATTTAACTAATCAAATGCAATTTCTCATCATTTCGAATCTAGTTTTATGTATAAAAGACAAATATGTAAAAGTTGTTCATAAAATATTATCTCAAAAAAAAAATGAAAATAACAAAAAGTTAAAATTGAATTTAGAAACATCTTTTAAATTCTATACCAAACTGATCCATAATAATAAATTTTATAAGTGAGTACCTCCCCTCACCTTTAAGGTCATGGTTGATGTAGGTCATTCTGCTCTTAAAGCACATCTATTGGGTCCTTGCACCGTATGATCAAGAAAAGAAAAAAGACTAACAAAAAAAATGTAACATTGACATGTAAAATATGCATTCACAATGTATATCACCTTTACATATCATTAAATTACCTTAAATCATGAGTTAGTACGTAATTTAAGATAATTTAATAATGTAAAAGATGATGTACACTATGAATGTATATTTTATATGTCACTTCATAATTTTTATTTTTATTTTATTTTATTTCTATATATATACTATATATAATACAAATACAAAAAGTTTACCAAGTGACCATTTTTACCAAATTCTCAAAACTACACATTTAAACTTATAGTTATTTTTTATTTCTAAATTAGTTATAGGGCCAAAATTGTAAATTTAAAAAGTTAAATAACTTCTATCCCCCCTCCCTCCACGTATCCTATATTTATACCTAAACATAATTTTTATATTTTACCCTTTTTAAGTTAAATTTTTTTCTTTTATTTTTCTATTTCTAAATCAAATCCTACTATAATTTTAAAAGTCACGTGCAAAGCACGTACCCCCGTTTGCTAGGTTTTTTTAGTTTTTTTGAACCAATGGAACGCTCGAGACCTTTTAGCGCTAAAAAGCAAGAAACTGAATCTAACTGCTAATCGTCTCTCTTGTAGCTGAAAATTGGAGCGAGAAGAGAAGGGAAAGAGAAGAAGAAAAAAGAGGGGCAGAGCTGCCGCTATCCAAATCCCTTATTTAGGAATAAATCCTTCTTTTTCTTCGTTTCTTGTTGGAAACGAAGAAAAAGGCTGTAAAAATGGGTATGTTATTTAGATAATGGCTGCAAGAGATTCTGGTTTGAAGTAGAAGGGTGATGAATACTGACGCCACCACAAGTGTGTAGTGTAGGTGCTTGATAAAATGCCTAATAGATAGAGTAGAAAATTCAGCAAAAAGGGTTGAGTGTAGGAGTTGAAAATTATTTGCTCATTAAAAATAAAAATAAAAACTTAGTTTGAAAAATTATGATTTTAGCATTCAATTAATTTTGTAACATGTTAACCTTAATGTTTACTTGTGTTTGTATGCTTTGAGAAACATTCATGGCTATTATGCGTGTTATGAAAACTATTGTAGACAGGTGACATTTGAGCATTTATTGAATTGCCGGTTCTATTTTCGAATAGTTTATATGTAATACCCTGAAAATCTTGAGAATATCTACTTTCCTTTTCAGCATTATTCTCTGAATTCTTTTATAGGAAATAACCAAATCATTCCTTAATTTAAACCAAATCATTCCTTAATTTACTCCAATCTTCATTACATACAAGATAAAATTTGGAAACCAATTCACCACATTCCCTTCCTACACAGGACCTTCAAAAGAGCACAAAAAGCCCTATTGTATATAATTTTTAATCAATCACAGTCGCCTCACATCCTGTTCGCCTCTCTTTCCCTCCTTCAAACTAGAGTGCAAGGAAGGGCCGCCTGAAATAAAACACATCGGATCACCGGGAAATTACGGTAAACTCTCCCTTCTCTTTTCTTATTTTTCATTTTCTTTTTCTTTTAATGATGATTCCCTGTTTCATATTATATAATCGTAACGGACAAGGACACTGTAACAACCAGCCTCATCCTTCTCCTTCTTTCTCTTTCTCAATGGATTGAATACTCACAAGACTTAACAATTGCTCTCCACCGGTGACTATTGTCCAAATCGCCGGAAAGAAGAGATGGAAATAGAGCAAGGCGATGCTCTGTTTCCACCTCTTTAGTTGCCATGGAATGGCAGTAGGGCGACCACACGCCTTGCCTCCTTCCTTCTTTTCCCTCTCTGTCTCCGCCTCCAAACCAATGCAAAAGAACAAGCAGCAGCGACGTTGCCGCTGACGCCGTTCTCTTCTTTCTCTCTTCTCTCTTCTCTTTTTCGTTCTCTTCCTCTGCTCTTCGTTTCTCTGCACTGACGTTCAGCAAGCACCACCTAATGCCATCAATAATACCTATACTTAAGTGCCACCTCACCACCCATATAAAATCATATTATCCTAGACACTAACGCCCTAAACATGCACGCCATCACTCATCTAAACGCCCACATCACACATATATATTATACATTCTATATAATTGATACATCTCATCTCATATTTAACACTAGATGATATGTATTATATTATCTCATCATATATATATTATTATATTATACTAGCTTATGTTATATATATATATATATATATACTTGTTTAAACATCCCACCACTATACATATGAATATATCTCTACACTCATAATCGTTCTTATGAGTATTTATATTAACAAACGTAATATACGTGTACAGGTTGAGTACAAGGCGTAACGAAGAATTTAAGTGATTTGAAATTTAGCGATTCAGGTGGGAAAGATTTTATGCCTTTACAATATTTTATTTCGATATGTAGATAGGAACATTAAATTAATTAGATTTATGGTATTATTAGATTGTTCATGCATGCTTATCTTACATGATTATATATATTGTGATTGTTGACCATGATAATAATGTACGTATATGATTTGTTGTCCCGAGTTGATGTTAGATGTGTGTAATTCATGTGTACTTTAAAAGTTTGATGACGTTATATATGACATGATAGTATTAGCATAATTATTATAATAAAATTTATATGTGAATGCTAATATATTTGGCATTGTGATATGATACCATGTATTGTGGGGTTTGAACATATCATGTGAATACAAGTTATGTATCGTACTTATGTTGCATGTGTGATACTGTGACTTCATTAAAGAACGTGATTAAGATAAGAATAACACATATGAGGCAGTTATTCTAAGGAATATCGTCAATGACTGTTTTGGGCAGTTATTCTGCTGAATATCGCCAATGATTATTATGGGGCAGTTATTCATTATGAATATCGCCAACTAAATCTTAGTTTTGGGTAGTACCACCCTGGGTTTGATTTCCTAAAAGTACGTGATTTAGAACTTGATAGAATTCTCGACTCAAACAATCAAATGTTGCAACGATTAATGTGTGAAACTTGTCTGTAATGTTCTTGTGTATATATCATGATAAAATGTTGTGAATTGTTTAGATGACCCACTGGGCTTTCAAGCTCACCCCTATTTTTCATATGCAGGTACTTAAGAGAATAAAATCGCGAGTTCGTGACGTAGTTCAGAGTAGTAGGGGTGAGTTAATTATTTTGTTAGTATTGTGGTGGCAGGGCTAAATATTTTTATTTGATTTTTAAAAGTTTATTATTTAAAAGGGTTGTATTGACAATCAAAATTTAGTGAACATTATTACGGTTAGTAAAGACCTTGTGGTTTATTTCACGTGTAAATGCCTTGGACTTGAATTTATTAATTTTACTTGATGAATATATTTAAAATGTTGTGTCCATAATGGATGGAAAAGGGTAAGTACCCTCACAATTTAATATGGAAATTTGTAAAGTGGAATTATGTGGTCATTAGCATGAAAATGAAAGGGTATTCGTTTATCTTAACTAGTAAGTTGGTTAGAAGAATACAAATTCATATTTTTGCAAATTTTACTATCTATATAATGGTTATGAGTTAAGATAGATGGATACGATTAGCATATTGATAAAATTAAAATATTCATTATTTTACTTGAAATTTAAGTTTTGAAAATCGGGTTGATAAAATTAAAATATTCATTATTTTACTTGAAATTTAAGTTTTGGAAATCGGGGTGTTACATTATAAAATTAACAATAAAAAAGGATTCATATGAGTTAATGCATGGGTGTGCATCAGGAAATAAAACAGTTCAAGGTCCTTAAATTGAGAGTTCCTAAACACCACAGTGTAATAATAATAATAGGGTGGTTACAGTCCAATATTAATGATGTGAGCTCATGAAGCTAAAGCTTGAAGAATACCCTTAAAGACATGTTAGACAAATAATGCTTAACTTAGTTTGGTTGATTGGGTTCTATTAGTGTGTATCAAGTTTCAATTTAATGGGAAGACCGAGTCTAAGTCATATGCTAAGATAGGTTTTGAATTTAAAGTTTAATTACCTTCTAAATTCTTTATAATGCTGCATTAGTTTCTGGAACCTGATTATTTCATACTCTAATGGATACAATCATGGATGAAGAAAATGATATATGTTTTAAAAATGAGTTTTTTTTTTCTTCCAAAAATGATAAAACCACATGAGGCTTTTGCTTTGGGTAATGCTACAAGGACACCCTTTTTTAACACTTTTTTTTTTATATTACAAATGAGAATAGTTAGATTGTCTCGAATCACGTGACAATACTATCACATTGTTAGTTTAGATTGACATCTTATTTCAGCTTTTGTTAAGCGATGACGACTAGAGACACATACGTTTCACATGCCTTGTGGAGAGTGTACTATCACATTACAAGATATCGCCATACTGTTAGGCTTACCAATAGATGGTGCGTCTATTACTGGACCTTTCGTTCGTTCAAATTGGCTTACATTGTGTAAAGAGTTGATTGGACTAAGATTGAGACCAGAGGATATGTGTGGAGATAAATTATATTTAAACCGCTTGACAGTACATATTACCGAGCTCAAAAATGACAGTATTGAGATACAGGTGCAACACTATGTGAGAGCGTACATCGTACAAATCATCGGAGCGTGTCTATTTTTTGATAAGTCTGGTTGCTTGGTACATTTGATGTTCCTTCCCTTAGTGGCAGACTTTGATGCAATAGAAAAATACACTTGGGGGAGTACATGTTTAGGATGGCTTTATAAGGAGCTTTGTAAAGCAACACGATGTGATGCAAATGAGATATCTGGGGCACTAGTTTTGTTGCTATTGTGGGCTTGGGATAGGTTTTCAATCCTTGCACCTCAAAGATTGCATCAACCTCGTTATATCGAGTTGACATTTGATTATCAGCCATTCCCTCCTGCTCCATTGGGCTTACGGTAATATGCTTTGATTAACTATTATTTATATTGTTTTTTAAAAACTTATTAATATGATTACACTAATTTTATAATGTGTTCTTAGTTGGAAGGATTGCCTTCAGTCAACTGATGTTGCAACCCACGTGTTGATTCAGTACCGAGATGCCATTGATACACAAGCTCCAGATGAGGTCATTGACAATGTCATCTTATATGTTTACGAGTTTTACATTATCAATTTCTTATTTTAATATCTAATTATGTATATTTGAATGTATAGGTAATGTGGCAACTATATGGAGGCGTTATGACATCATTACCTCAGTATTGTTTGGAGAATCATAGCTTATGGAGGGCAGTCGTCCCTTTGATTTGTTTTCACATAGTTGAATGGCATCAACCGGATAGGGTACTACGACAATTTAGCATAAAATAAGATGTACCCGAAGTGTGTGACACTGAGTTGAGTTTACATGAAATAGATTTGTGAGGTTATACACCACGAGATTGTGGTAATTTTCAAAACAAATATATCGAGATTTGGGAACAAATAAACGATCGAGTGGTTGGAGGCATTGAGTATGTGATGATTCAGAGTTTGTCAATGGATACATGGAGTGGTATCAAAGAATAATTCGACGTTATATTGGTCGACGCGGGGCATCTTTTGATTATACGGTAAAGCAAACTCCAATACTCATTTATTTTTTTCATACGTAATTTCATTGTTATTATAATATTATCAATGAAATTATGAAGTTGAGAAGGTTAGATGAGATTAAGGACCTGGCGACACCTAAAAACTTCCATCTTATTAGAAGCGTTTGTGATGTTACAACACAAATGCTAAGGGATGAACATCGTAGTCACAAAGTTCAAAATCAAGAAGATGGTGATAGGCCTCATCGAGGACGAGGTCGAGGACGTCAAGGAAGGAGGGGTGGTAGGACTACCAATCCTACTACAACAGAAATCTCACCACAGTTGTTTCCTTCCACTGCACATGATATGACTTTCATGCTCAATCGGGGTATTTTACCGTTCGAGAAGCATGTATTCCAACCAGAATCTGCTATTAACGAGGAACACATAGAGAGATTGCACAGAAGTGGTAGGCCTAGGCGTGGTCGTGGGCAAAGTTGAGGTCTCTCGATGGATGATGTTGTTGGACCCTCACAAGTTATTAATGATGCATGTCAGACACCTTGTGATAATCGAGATCCTTCACATGTTGTTGATGATGCGGGCACTACACAAGTTGTTGATGATGCAGACTCTTCATAGGTTTTTGAAGGTGTGAGCCCCTCATAGGTTGTTGATCGTGCAGGCCCTTCACAGGTTGATGGAATGAGCCCTGCACAGATGAGCACACCACAGATTATTAGAGGCGTTTGTGATGCTATAACACAAATGCTAAGGGATGAACATAGTAGTCACAAAGTTCAAAATCAAGAAGATGGTGATAGGCCTCATCGAGGACGAGGTCGAAGACGTCGAGGAAGGAGGGGTGGTAGGACTACCAATCCTACTACAACAGAGATCTCACCACAGTTGTTTCCTTCCACCGCACATGATATGACTTTCATGCTCAATCAGGGTATTTTACGGTTCGAGAAGCATGTATTCCAACCAGAATCTGCCATTAACGAGGAACACAGAGAGAGATTGCACAGAAGTGGTAGGCCTAGGCGTGGTCGTGGGCAAAGTTGAGGTCTCACGATGGATGATGTTGTTGGACCCTCACAAGTTATTAATGATGCATGTCAGACACCTTGTGATGATCGAGATCCTTCACAGGTTGTTGATGATGCGGGCGCTACACAAGTTGTTGATGATGCAGACTCTTCATAAGTTTTTGAAAGTGTGAGCCCCTCACAGATTGTTGATCGTGCAGACCCTTCACAGGTTGATGGAATGAGCCCTGCACAGAGGAGCACACCACAAATTATTCACGTGTTTCGGAGATGGCCACAACGAGAGAGGAGACACCCTTTTTGGTGGTCTCGGTCGTGATATTATTGTCAGATTTATTTTTCAATGATGTTAAACTTTTGTTTATGTGGATAAAACTTTCTATTTTTTGTCTAAACGTAAAGAATGAAATTATTATTGGACTTTACATGTTCACATTAGCCTCTCTTGATAATTATATTTTACAAGTTATTTATATAGTATGTATATAAAATTATACGGGCCATATTCAATATTGTATGTAAAAAATATAGGAGGACATTCCAATAATGGGAGAGAATCCCAAATGACAATGTCTATTTAATGGGATTGTAATAAAAACTCCCAATCGTAAGGAGTTTTCATTGACAAATGAAAATACCCTTTAACTTAAAAACGCCCTTTCAAAAGGAGTTTTCATGTCTTATTTGAAAAAAAAAGTGTAGGGTCGCAGCAAAACTACTGTAAAATGGCAAATAAAAGTTTTGTCTTCTTATTTCAGCAAAAATATTTTTAATCAACTATACCTCAGCAAAAGCCCCTGGAAGATATTAATTTGTTGATTTTAACAATTTAAACAGCTTAGCTTAGAAACAATGTTTTTAGGTTATTTTGAGAAGAGCTGACTGGAAAAGAAAAAGGAATAGAGATGAAGGGGCAAAAATAATTGAGGAGGACAATGAAGGAATTTGTTGATTTTAACAATATAAACAGCTTAAGAACATTACTTTTAGGAGTCCGTTATTGTATATTCAATCATTTTATGTCATGGTCAACCTATACATATAGTAATGTGATGGGCCCCACAACAATTTTCTTTGTTTCTTTTAAAATTTAGCTTCTTGAACGCTGTTAAAAAAACATCTTCACAAAAAAAATCTATAAATAAAAACATATTTATAGTTAAAAAAAATATTATATATTAGAAAACTGACTTCTAAAAGGAACAAGTAGCAAAGTCTTGGATCAGTGACAAGGATTCCTTGTGCCATACTAACACACCCTTTAGTTTAATTACAAGTTGGTAGTCATTCAAGTACAATTTAGAAAATAATCCCCCCTCCCCCCTTAGTTTTATTGCAAGTTGCTATAGCATTAATCTTTAGCAACATGTATAGGTAATTAACAAGGATTCCTTGTGCCATACTAACACACCCTTTAGTTTAATTACAAGTTGGTAGTCATTCAAGTACAATTTAGAAAATAATCCCCCCTCCCCCCTTAGTTTTATTGCAAGTTGCTATAGCATTAATCTTTAGCAACATGTATAGGTAATTAACAATGTTAATTGCATTATTCATTCAACAACTTTTGAAACCTGTGAAGTAATCTAGCGAGATCATTTAAACCAGCAAGATCAAAGGTTCATTTTTGGTACATATGTAATTAATATCGCTTGTTAAACCTAGATGGTGAGGAGTGTTGTTTAATATTGTTGTATATTGGTCATGGGCCTTGGAGATTTGATGATGAGGAGTCTAGGCATGTTGGACTAGGCTATTTTGGTTTATTTTGGGAACTATTGTGATCATTGTCTTATGTTTATTAGGAGATCATTCTTATTTGATTCATGTGGTTGTATTTGATGATCTAGAATTGTTAAATCTATCAGGTGTTTGATGTGGTTTCAAAGAAAAAAAATTGGGGACTCTATGGAGAGTTTGGTTGAGGCTTATAGGGTCTCGGTCATCTCATGGGATGATTTGAGGTGGTCGTAGATGCCTACATCGGGCGTCTCACCCCGGCACCTCCGCACGCCCATCCATGAGGGATGACGGTCTAGGGTGTGAGGTCGTCACAATATGGGTTGGGCTAAAATTATGAAAGAAAGACATTATCCAATTACATATATAAACTCACTTATTTCAATGATTAGAATGAATCAACACATATTTGAGATAAATTAAATAAATGTGATATATATATATAGGAAAATTATTTTCCATCAAATAACCATTTGTATGTTTTATTTAATTATTGAACTAAAATTTTATATTTTATTGTAATTACTCTAATATTAAAATATGTATTTGGTTACATTGGTAGTCCAAAAACTCAGTCAAAAGGCCTGATCCATATAATTTTTGGGTGGGGCTTGGGCCAATGTTTTTTAATATCGGGTCGGCCCGACCTGATTATTTTTAGGCCCTATGGGACAGGGCAAAGCCAAATGGCCTGAATTGTCACCCCTAGTAACAAGTGATCAACAACTATATGTATAAATTAATTAACAAAGACATCATCTTCCCGTTAAAAGTTATTCTTGCCCTATATAAGGGGAGATCATGTGGAATTGTAAAAGGAATTCCTAAGCCAGCACGGAAGAAAAGGGCAACATCAAAAGAACAAAGTTGATTCTTCCTAATTAGGAATTTCTAAACCAGCATGAAAGGAAAGGATAATATCAAAGAACGAAGTTAGTTCCTCCTCAAGTTACTAAATCAAGACTAGTTAATCTTCTTAATTATCTTGGATGATTCTTGTGAAAAAGTTATCATCAAAGCATATATAGTTTGCTTATCTTCAAAGGCAAATTAAATGCAATAGTTTAAGCATAATAATTTTCTTTTAAAATGTTTTTCTTTTATATATTTGCTTTGAATAGTTCTAAGAGAAATTAAATTGAATTCTAATTGCTATAGTATTAATCTTGAACAACATGAATAGGCAATAATGTTAATTGCATTATTCATTAAACATCTTTAAAAATTAAAAAAAAAATGGCAATGGGTGCTACAAATGTAGTACTTTTGAAGTTGTTAGATATTAAACATGATTCATTTGAAACCAAAACAAGTGTGAACACAGCAAATAGGTTCACTTCATAAAGTATCATGAATGTGATGTATCATGCACCAAATGAAATTATTAGAGGTGTTTTATGACTCAGCAAACACCAAAGTCATTGTCATAACTCAACAAGCACCAAGAATAGCTAAATAATTATTGTAATTATTGTAACAATTATTGTAATTATTGTAATTAAACACCAAGAAATTGGTGATTCATGACGTATGAGCATACATTGGAGTAACAATTATTGTAATTAAAATAATGTTATCTTATCTTTAGGAGATTACAAATTCTCCATGTATCTTTCATTTCAAAATATATCGAATCGAGAAGTGAATTGCATAAGTTCAAGTGCAAGTCTTCTCCTTCTTCTTCATTATTTTAAAGTTTGTGTGCTCACTACATTTCCTATAGAAACTTGTGAGGTAATCTACCAAGATTATTTAAACCTAGCTAGCTAACGTTGCAAATAATTAACAATTCTAGGTAGCAAGATCAAAGGTTCATTTTGGTCGATATTGAGCTAGAATGGACGAAAGCAAATACTCCACTCCAATGCCTATGATAGGGTTATATATAGGAGGAGGTTCACTGGTATGTCTTTTACTATTTGTTTATGATATTGTTCATGCATTTCGCGATAAAAAGCCATGGATTCCATGTCGAATCTTCACATTAAACTCATTTACACTGACTGTTCTTGCAATAGCTACAAAGATACCAGTTGATCTCACAACACCTATGCCTAGTGCTCATGACCAGTTGGCCAAGCTTTGTGGCACAATCTTCTTGTGCATTTCCATGGGGTTTTTCTTTCCTTCAGTAGGAGATATGGAGGTTTCTGAATGCGTAGTAAACGTTGCTTCCTTATTTATCATGGTGGTAACTGTTGCAGTCAATATCTGCGTTCAAATAGCCACGGGATTAATCCACTTATTTGTGGTGGAGCATATCCTGGTCTTGTGTCTAATGTTCCAACTATTGATTTTGTTAGGTGCCTCTAATTTTGAGTCAAACACCCGTTTGAAAGTTGAAATCCAGGGTTTTAAGGAAGAGAAAAAACAGAGATATGAGCAAAAGGATGTGACTCAGGTATCGAGAATATTTCATAAGTTTAGTTACCTCCATAACCCCCAATTGGTTAAGTGCAATCGAGCCCACTATTCAACGGTGGGAATTTTTTGCTCAATTTTATTACTGATTCTAATCGAAGCTGTAACTCGAGCTCTTCGTCTCGAAGTTTTAAACTCTTATCAAGGAGTTTCTGATTACAAATGGTCGACGTGGATGGTGGTTGGAACACAAATCTTCACCATACTAGTAGTTGGAGTAGCCATTGCTATTAGATGTCTTGTCTTAGCTAGCCACTCTGACCCTCTCAACTTTCAAGTGTGGAAAAAAACTGATTCCATGCAATATAAGATTTTCACATCATTTGTTACATTTTTCAAAGTTTATTCTTTACCATCATGTTTATCAAGGTTATATCTCTTGCAAATCCTTCAAGAACTACAGTACCTTATTTTCTATGTACAATTCATAATGGAAATAGGGTGGGATTGGACCGATAAAGTGGTTGTATTCTTTATATCTAAAGCAAAAAAAAAAATTGAATGGATTACAAAACAAACAAGATCGGAAGAAATTAATGACCAAAACGATAATGCAGATCTTGGCGAAAGTTTTGATGATGAGGTTCTTGCAAGTTGGTTATCAAGGAAAAGTGAGGAAAATGTGAAAATATGGATTAATAAACATAGAATGAAGCATTCAAGCTGTCTCTTTCAAGTCTTAGCGAAAAACCCTGATTCCATGCACTCCAAATCAATCATTGAGAATAAAGATGATCCCTGTTTATTTTTGGTTCTTCTTGTATCGTTTGCAAATGTTGTGATGCCATCTGAAAGCACATTTCTAGTCGATGCATTAGATGAAGTATTTGAAATCATTTATTTTGTTGAGGGGCAGGGAGGAAGGAAAGACAAGGAATTTGATGCTGAATTGTTGGGTGCAAAAGAAATTTGGATGAGTAGGAAAATTAGCAATCATTGGTTTCACGATGACTTCACTAAACCTCTGGGGAAAAAAGTGAATATGATAACATCTCCCTCAGTCCTTCATAAAGCTCTTGATGAAGAATTACACCCAGAAGTCCTGGAAATAATTGGCATTAATGAGATTTTTAATCCGGCCATTGAATCGATGGAAGAGCTATACAAGGAAATGGAGCGATTATTTGTTGGTGTGTTGAGTCAATTACTCAATCAACTTCCAAATACCTTAGTCAAGTACATTTTTGAAAGCTCTTATAAAGATGTTGAAGAAAGAACAAAGCTTTCTCTAAAGTTCCTTTGCAAACTTAACCTAATAGAGGTTGGGGTTCCATGGTCAGATCTCACTGAAAGTAATTTCATTAGTTTGATCATGACAAATTCAGAATCAATGAAAGGTGATCGTGATATTGCTGCCAATGTTGCATCGAATGCAATTAAAGAAATTGATGATCAAGGCAACTCTTCCGCAACTTCTCAAGGTGAAATAAGTCACCAAGTGTAATACATGCATAGAGCATCCAAGAAAAAGGTATGTATACATGGGCACCTTCATTAATTTATTCTTTACAATCATACATATTTTAATTAAAGGTGGAAAATTAATTTGATTGTTTTTTTTTTCTTTTTTGTTTTTACTCTTTTTAAGTTATTGATCTGCTCATTACCAATAATTATTTTAGCAATACCAAGGGGATTGAAAATCTTTCGTCGTCTGCTACAAATTATCGCTAAATCAAATTTTATTGGAATCTTGCATGCAGGGACTCTAGTGCAAGAAAAAGAAATGGAGTGGAATAAAGCATTCAATGTCAAAAGATTGTTCGCATATACTTAATTTGCCACGAATTAGGGTTGTTTCTCCTTAGCTTCTTCTTCTTTATATATATATATATATATATATATATATAGCAGTACTGTAAGGCTTATGAGACATGGACAAAGTTGTTTCTTTCTAGCTACTCATAGTAGCTAAGACCTTATAATTGTATGAAATCCACAAGTTTTATAGCCAACTTAATTTTCATGTATTGAATGTTTGGATATTAAGATGACCTTTTTTATTGGGAGGGAGTGCATATTATTGATTACGCTTCACTTATAAATAAATCTATTTTAACTAAAAAAAATACTAATTTAACTACAAAATAATGCGACTGCATGTTCATGTCTATTACATCATTTATTATATATCTCAAGATGTATAAATCACACACATTCAATAAACATAAACATGTAGTTGCATTATTATTCAGTTAGATTAACATTTTCCTTTAACTAATATTCACTATTTCTTTCACAAAAAAAAAAAAAAAAAATACACTATAGGTACTTTAAACTATATATATTGTTTAGATTGTAAATCGATCTACAAACTCTAAAGAGAGAAGAAAGAAAACAATAAAAACAGAGAATAACAGAGCTGAAGAACTTGATGCTATGAGTGAGAGATATTTTTCACACTACTAAAAATTTGTTACAAACATGCATAGGCCTATTTATAATAGCTTCTAACCAATAATCATATGAAACTCGTCATTCTCTCTAACAGAAACATAACTAACTTAATAACAACATATAGAAGACTCTACACTCTTCCAAAAGCTCCTTGTACAACCACCAGCTGACATACATACACTTAAAGACAAACTAGTGGATACAACTGTAGTCAGTCGACTAACACAAAACCAGTCGACTCCTTTACCCTTACTCGTAACACTTAAAAGCATCTCAATGCTCTTATAGATTGTGTTTTATAAAAAAGTGTCGTATCATCAATGTCAAGAGATTTATTTCTTACATGGCAAAAAATATTACTTGATAGATAATCAAATTAAAAAATGTTCTCCAATACTTTCATTTAACATACACATTTTGATGAGATGTTAAATGTTTTTTTTTTGTATTATTTGTTAAGTCAGCAATAGAATGGTTGTCCAACAGACCCTCAGAAAGTAGACGGTCATGTTCACAACCACTTTTTTTTTTTTTTTTTGCAACCTCAACTTGACAGTAAATGGTGATAGTTGCATTAGAGAAGTTGATTTTAACTTGATATCTGTTTATCTTATGTGGCATTTGTTTTTTTCATAATCCATGAGAGCATTGGAGATGTTCTTAACAAGCCATTAAGCTCAATAGCCATTCAAGTTAGACTATTATAGATCGTGTCGGTATATCTCTATCCTACATGCAATTCATGATTTGCCTTTCATCGAACATTTAATGTGGGTCACCTCTCAATCTTTAACACACTAGTTTAAGATCATTTAAATGTACACCAAACATTATACTCAATAATTAAAACAACCAATGCAATCAAAGAATGATGATTGGAAACTGATATAAAGAATTGACAACCAAGAATGAGGTTGTAGCCTGCAGGGCATTATTAATATATAATTTATGATCATTGAGAATTTTTCTTCATAATTATGATGCCATCCTATCTATATCAAAACTACCAATCAAGAGGAAGTATATTTTGTCTTTGCATCTCTTTTTTTCTTTCTCTTTCTTCTTGTCCCTCTTTTTTTTTTTCTCTTTTCTCCTGTCGATTCCTTTCTTTCCAACTTTCTTTCACTCTCTCGAATTCTCGCTTTTTGTTCTTATAGTTTTGTTTTGTTGCTTTTTCAATCATCTCCTTTCACTTCCCTCTAAATGCTTCTATTTTTATTCAGTGGAAGACATTGTACGCCTGAAGTGCTTTTTAATGCAAAAAAAAACCACCAGTTATTGAAATTGAAAGAAAGAAAAAGCCAAATAGCACTTGTTATGCATGCAATCTACAACATCATTCTATGTAATCTATAACAACTACTTCAACTAAACGCCATTAGAGGTCGTTCGGATCGGCCAATTTTTTTCTCCTTTTTTTGTAAATCTAATGTGGGTTTTCCTTGGATCGATCTTATCATCTCCTATTTATATATCTTATTTATTTTCTCAAAACATTTACTATATTTTTAAAAATATAGGTATTCTCAACTGCAGATAGAAGAACCAGAAAATGAAAAAAAGAGGGGACAAAAATGGAGAGCCACCAAAGAGGAGAAACGAAAATCGTTTTCCTTCACTAATCCAAGTGCGCACTTAAGATCTATCTTGTTCACCGCACCAAGTACTTCGACTAAACCCCATATGAGCTTGATCGAATTAGCCATCAGGGTGTTTGATTCTTCTTCCTATTTCATTCATGGAAAATTATTGTAAATATTTTTTTCCCTTTAAAGACTTATTTTTTGTTGTTGTTGTTGTTGTTTGGGTGTGGTCTGCAATAATTGAAGCAAAAAAAAGAAAAAAGAAAGTTAATAGGTTTAAAAAAGAAGAAGGCGCTGTTCTTGGTTTACTTTGGAATGACGAAGGAAAACGATTTTTTGTTTCTCTTCTTTGGTGGAGCTTCATTTTCGTCCCCTCTTTTTTTTTCATTTTCTTGTTCTTCTATCTGCAGTTGAGAATACCCATATTTTTAAAAATATAGTTGTTGGACCATGTACCGAGCATATGACATGTCAGCCATGCTTGTTTCATCTAGTAGGATGTAATGCGGACCAAGTGGACATATCGACCTGTTCTGGACAAAGAATATGAATATACTCAACCGTGCACACAGCCCGAGTCATGGTCGGTCCTACCGACCAACTGGATGTGTTATTCACCACAATAACCAGGTCAACATTAGAGCGCTCCAGCTCGGCAGATTGGTTACCAACCTGGATGACAGGTCAGCGACTATAGGGCGACAACAGCAGATCGGTAGGACATGATGTGTACTACCGACCAATATCTATCGATCTCCTTTACAGACCATATCTTCGTTAACAAGAAGATAGAATGGGAGACTGCAAATCGGCATACCGATCTAAAGAGATCTACGACTCCGAAACGGATGACGACAGAACGTCGTATCAGATAGGAATAAGGCGTGATCCACTGCGATAAGTTTGAGATCTACTCTTAATTTGACTCTGATAAGGCCTAAAATTCTACTAGTTCGATTAGGAGGTGGATAAGTCATCCTAATCCCGTAAGGATCGTACCAGATCTTTCTAATTCTACTAGGAATCAAATATGCTCTTCCAGCACAAGTTTGATTCCTGATTCTACAACAACACTACTATAAGGCCAAAGACCTCAAGCCATCTCTATAAAAAGACCATAACCCCTAAGGGAGAGGTAAGCAATTTTTGACTTAGTTCAGTATTACTAACTCTACGGAACTCTGAACTAACTTAGGCATTGGAGGGTCTTTGGCCGACACCACACCGGCGTTCCTTACGATAGCCTACTTTCTCTGATTTTCCCTCTCTCAGATAATCAACCTCTAGCGATTTCTCCAGCGTTCCGACGAGTTCCAGATCAACATTCTCCCTCCACCTCATCGTCTGCTGGTGTTGGTCAAATCTTGCACCAAATATAGTAAATGTTTTGAGACAATAAATAAGATATATAAATAGCAAATGATAAGATCGATCCAATAAAAACTCACATTAGATTTGCAAAAAAAGGAGAAAAAACTAGTTGATCCTATCGATTTCTGATGGCGTTTAGTTGAAGTAGCTGTGGTGGTCAACATTTGCAAAAAAAGAAACCAAAAAAAAATCACGAGGAACAGAGAGGGGGGCGTGTTTGTAGAGAGGGGGGTTGCAGAGAAAGGGGAACACCAAAAATGCAGTCAAAGAATTCTGCTCAGAAATCAAGGTTGACTGCCATAGAGAGGAACCTGGAGAAGATGTCTCAAAATGTTTTGGAGCAGCAACGAGTGTTAAGGGAGGTATTTCGCCTACGACCACTTCATAACCATCTACCACTTCTTAGCCTTCGACCTCAGAAGGGGGAAGAGAGTAGGTGTTGAAGTGTAACCTCGAAGAAGAGGTCGGTATCTTGGAAACAACCTCTGAATGTAAATCATAAGTCTTTATCTGCTAAAGACTTGCGTCATTCGTTAGACGCCAAGAAAAGCCACAGCTCAGTGCTCTCCTCGATCAGGTCGGCCCTTCCGAAAAAGCCGAGATCTACGAAACCTACCTCATTCAAGTTGGTATCGTCAAAAAGAGCTGCAACAGGAAGTCCTAACCCCCTCAAGTCGGGGCCACGAAAGCCGTATTGATCAGAGCGCTCTGAGACTACTAGATCAACACCTCGGCACACCACGAGTATAAGGAACTCTCTTCTCCCTTCATTGAAGATATACTCCAGACACCGCTACCAAAGAATGTCAAGACCGCAAAGGTCAGGACGTACAAAGGGAAGGTAGACCCTAGAGAGGACATCGAGAACTACAAGTCCTGGATGGAATTCAAGGGTTGTGACGACGCTACCATGTGCAAGGGTTTCTAGATCACCCTTGATGGGCCTACTCGAAAGTGGTACCGAAAGCTCAAAACCGATTTTATATGTTCTTTTGGGCACTTAGCTTACATGTTCATGAACTACTTTGCTGGAAAAAGGGAGAGATAAAGGCCTGTGAACAGCTTGCTTGTTATCAAGCAAAAGAAGGGTGAAATTCTGAAAGAATACCTCGGTCGTTTCGATAATGTATGAGTCGAGGTAGACGATTGTGACGACAAGACGGCGATCACCTCCTTCCTCGCAGGATTAAGGCCCGGGAAGTTTCACTATTCCCTTAGAAAAAAGAAAGCCAAGACCTACAAAGAAATCCTGGACTGAGCAGAATGATGCAAAGCAAGGGGAAGATGAGTCCCCGAAATGCTCAAAAAAGAGAATAAGATAAAAAGGGAATATGACTCAAATGAGGACAACAGAGGTGAAAATATGACTCAAAGCGTCATGGTGCATCGTCTTAATGTTGACCCGGTGGCCATACCAGTTCGACAGAAGATAAGAGCTCTCAATTCTGACCAAGCTCAAGGTCTACGGGAAGAAGTAGACAAGCTACTAACTACAAGCTTCATCTGAGAAGTGTTATACCCAGATTAGTTGGCTAACGTAGTGATGGTAAAAAAACTTAATAAAAAATGGAGAACATGTGTTATCTTCACTGATCTGAACAAATCCTGCCCAAAAGATAGCTTCTCACTGCCCCGCATCGACCAACTAGTGGATACAATAGCAGGTCACGAGCTACTGAGCTTCATGGACGCGTATTCAGGGTACAACCAGATTGTGTTTAGTCGTAGAAATGAAGAGAAGACAACTTTCATTACAAACCGAGGTTTGTATTGCAATAAGGTGGTGCCCTTTTGCCTAAAAAATGTCGAGACTACATACCAGAGGCTGGTCAACAACATGTTCGCAGAGAAAATTGGAGTCAACATGGAAGTCGTTGTCGACGACATGTTGATCAAAAGTGTGGAAGCAGCAGCTCATCCTACCGACCTGTCAGACATGTTTACGATACTTAGAAAGTATCACATGAAGCTCAACCCGGTGAAATGCACTTTTAGAGTGAGCTCTGGTAAATTTTTGGGATTCCTCATTAATCAGAGAGGAATCGAAGCTAACCCCGACAAGATTTAGGCTCTAGTGGACATGCGGTCACCCCGGACCATAAAAGAAGTCCAGAGGCTCACGGGGTGCATAGCCGCATTGAGCAGGTTCATTTCTAAGTCCACAGACATATGTCTTTTTTTCTTCAAGCTGATTAAGAAGAAGGCAGTGGAGTGGACCCCAGAGTGTGAGAAGGTTTTTCATGAGCTAAAGGCTTACCTAGGTCAAGCTCCTCTGCTCTCAAAACACCTTCATGGAGAACAGTTGTTCCTATACTTAGCAATTTCAGAAGTCGCCGTTAGTTCTACCCTGGTCAGAGAAGAGCTAGGAAGCCAGAAAGCAATGTACTACATCAGCAATTTTTTGCTCGATGCAGAGACGAGATATCCTGAGATTGAAAAGCTGGCACTGGCACTTGTCCCTTCAGCTCGGAAGTTGAGACCCTACTTCCAAGTTCACACCATAGTAGTTCTCACCAAGCACCCGTTGAGACAGGTGTTCTTGAGGCTGAAAACATCCGAACGATTGACTAAGTGGGCCATTGAGTTGATTGAATTCGACATCGAGTACCGACCTCGTACAGCTATGAAAGGTCAGGCGTTGGCAGATTTTTTGTCTGAGCTGCCTCAGATAGATCGACCTACCGACCTGGACCCTCATGAAGCCTGAAAGTTGTTCGTCGACGGCTCTTCTTGCAAGCAGGGATGTGGAGTGAGAATAGTGCTCATCTCCCCCATAGATGAGAAACATTTATGTGTTCTTCGTTTCGGTTTCCTAACATCCAATAACGAAGCAGAATACGAAGCACTTTGGGCTGGCTTACGACTCGCTCTCAGTTGGGAGTGGGTAAGCTGGTCATCCACTATGATTCTCAGCTCGTCGCGGGGCAGGTCACATCAGAGTATCAGGCCAAAGACGACATGTAACACCCATACCTTAGGATGACGTCATTTTGACCTGTAGAGTACCTGTATACGTATGCATATACGTATTTGATGCTCAACACGTGTTGGTTCGAGTGTCTTTGCATGCTTTTAAGTTGTTTAATGTGTGCATAAAGTTTCAGAATGATGTCGAAACAAGTCGAAAACGGTGTTTTGGAACAGTGGAGCTCGTGGAGAAAGAAATTTCTATTATTGATTACATCAATAACCTGATATCCCAGATTCGTGGTGCGATTGGGCTAAAATTTGTCGGTTTATTCTTCTCTGATAGATCTTCATTATGAAAGGTGAAGATCGTGATCGAAGTTATCTACTGTGAGTTATAAGACTCCAAATACTGTTTCACGGATATGCAGATTGTCTTGCGCAGTTTTGATCAAATAGTTGGATCTTCCAAATTCACCGTTGGATTGAGCTAAAATTTTACCAGAATGTTGGTAACTGACTCATAAAACTTTTGAATTGTTACGAATTTAAATTGGAAAGTAGTTTACAAGAAATTGATTATCTAAATATAAGTAATCGCAGCAGAAAAAATTGTTCCTTTTTATTTAAATGTATTTTTTCATGTGGGCCCAATTTTTTCCTATAAAAGCAACCAACTCATTTTTTTTAGCTCGCTTGCTCATTTTTTTCACAT
The DNA here is from genome assembly GCA_035771175.1 of Paratinospora sagittata. Lineage (NCBI taxonomy): Eukaryota > Viridiplantae > Streptophyta > Magnoliopsida > Ranunculales > Menispermaceae > Paratinospora > Paratinospora sagittata. The sequence goes on from CM069607.1 coordinate 34,265,251, forward strand.
TGAAAAGAGGAAAATGAGCTTGGAGGAGAGGGAAAAAATGGGAGAAGATAAAGGAGAGAGAAAAGGCTAGGGTTTGGGTGATTCTTGCCCAAAACCCCTCCAAGGTATCAATTTCTTTTTCATTTTCTTCCTTCTATCTCTTTCATGTGTGTTTGCAAGCTTAATTTTGACCTAAGGTTTGTATGAATCCTAGAAATTAAGGGAGTGGTGGAAAACCAATGTTGGACTTAGGCTTTGATTTTGTGATATGTGTATCTAGATGGTATGGGGAGTCCATAAATGGTAAAACCTCCAATTTCTAACAAGAAATTAGTGGGCTTTCATGAATTTTGACCTGAACTAAAATTTTAGACCTAGGGTTTACTATTCAAATTGCGTGTGATTTATGATAAATGAATGGGTAACTGTGGATGTATGGCACTCCAAATTACTGATTTTGATTAGTGGATATCCTATTGTAGTGTAATTTTGGTCTAGGTCATGTAATTTGGGAAATTATCATATAATTTTGGAAATTGCCATGTAATTTGGGGATTTACTCAAATTGAAGCTTTTGACCCAAACCAAGTCAATTGATTAAATTGACTTGGGAATTATCTAATTGGACCCAAATTGAATAAAATTATGGGTTTAGAATGGTTGGACATGTGTTAGAATTGAATGACCTAGTTCAATTTGGCTCTATGCCTATTGTAGAGATTTTTCCCCAAATTAGAGATTTGCATGTGATTTGGGGATTTTGCCCAAATTAAGGATTTTGCCCAAATTAGGGATTTTGACTTAGACTTGGTCAATTAATGAAATTGACTTAATAAATAGTCTAATTAACCCTATTTATGATTAAATGTCATGTATATTGGTGGTTGGATCATGAGATCAACCTATTACATTCAATTGGGTTAATTATAGGTTAAATTGATATTAATTGGTTGAATTGAGCAATATGGGATTACACTCGTGTGTATAACTAATTTAAGAACTTAATTGGCTATGAAATTGAGTTTAAACATGGTTATTGAGAATACTTTTGATTGATTTTAGTATTGTATGAATCATGTTTCATGTAGGGGTTGTGGTGGATCTAAGTAACCCGAATAGGTCAATTGGGGATTGAAGTACTTTGGGTGATTTTGTGGCTTTCTAGTGCTTCTTGGATTGGAATTGGATCGGCTAGGTCTAGCCAATCAAGTGTGAGTGTTTCTTTTACTTGTGAATTCTTTATGTGGCATTGTAGTATAAAATGTTTTAAATGCTTGTATAATGTAGTATGCATGATTTATTGAATTCATGAACTGTATTTGAGCATAGTTAGTTGGGAAAGCAGTTGAGTTATGTGCATTCCCTATGCTTGGGATTTCTTATGGAATTCCATTAGGCCGACTGGGAATCCTCAATTGTGGACCTTGCAGAGGTTTTCTATGGGTTGTGTATGTTAGGATTCGCCTAGGCATGGTACTTGCCTTGGTAGGCAAATCCTATGGTTCATGCAATCCTAAGAATCCTAATAGATACGGGTAAGAAATCGGTCGGGCATGGATTTCGCGCACACATGGCCCTTGTACCAATTCTTACTCATGAGGTATTTAGGTTGCATACGCATGTTTATAAATGGTATGCATTGTCTTGTTTATGACATGATACATTAAATTGGCATGTATATAATTTTGCTTACTCTCATGATTATTTAAATGGTTTTAATGATCTTTCAAAGTTTTAATTAAATGCATATATATGTAGCTCACCCTCATCCTTATCTTTTCAGGACCTGATAGGAAGGGGAAGGGGAAAGCTTAACTGCGAAGCGTCCCCATACTTTTGTTGACGTAGGTGTTAGTACTTTTTCGCATTTATTTTGATAAATTGCACTATGTAACACCTAATACTTGTACTTAACATTTAGATGGGTTTGTACTTATGGTTAAGTATATTTTGTACTTTTGAACACTATGGACTTAGAAAAAAAAAAATTTCTGGTTGTCATTTTGGGAATATTTTTTTATGATCTTATTTTATGTTCATGTGTTTACTATTGTGTATTTGCGATTATGGTGTGTTCTAAAAGGCTTATCGGGATACCGTGTATGTCGAGGGAGGATATACACGGGGTTCTGTGCCGGTCATAACGTCACAGCTCGTGGGTCGTGCCACGATAGAATGCAAGCATATCTAAAAGAAACTCTGGCCCTGCTAAGAAGGTTCAAGGAGTATGAACTGACACAGGTGCCGAAAACAGAAAATACCTTGGCCAATGCCCTTTCCAAGCTAACCTCCTCCTCCGAGGTCGAGCTCATGATCTAGGTCCTGGTGGAATTCGTACCAGAAAGGAGTATTGGTAAAATGGGTACCGACTATTAGGTCAGCGGCCTCAGCCAAAGCCCATCATGGGTGGACCCGATCGAAGATTTCATACGAAGTGGCAACCTTCCGGGGACAATGTCAAAGCAAAAAAAGTGCAGAGACAAGCTGCTAGGTATTCCATAATACACGATCAGCTCTATAGGCGCAACTTCACTATGCCTTATTTAAGATGCCTACGGGAAGAGCAAACACGACTAGTTCTTGAGGAAATTCATGCAAGTGTATGTGGCAACCATTCTGGTGGAATGACTCTCGCATACAAGGTTCATCGCCAGGGTTATTATTGGCCGACAATCCACAAGACGTTAAAAGGATAGCTCGGAAGTGCGACAGTTGCCAGAAACATGGAACCCACATCCAAGCCCCAGTACAGAATCTCTCTCCAATCCAGAGCCCATGTCCTTTCGTTCAGTGGGGGGTGGATCTGATAGAACCTCTACCGACCTGTAAAGGACAGGTCAAGTTTACAATTGTTGTTGTTGACTACTCCACCAAGTGGGCAGAGGCCGAACCGTTAGCACAAATTACTAAGCAGAATACCACGCGTTTCATCTGACAGTCGATTGTGTGCCGTTTTGGTGTCCCATACGCCATCATCTCTAATAACGGCAAACAATTTGACAACACTAGGTTCCAGTCATTTTGTGAAGACCTCAGTATTCGACACTTATTTCCTACTCCAGCCCACCCTCAAGCCAATGGTCAGAAAGAAGCTGTGAACAAGATTATCAAACACACATTGAAGGCCAGGCTCGAGGAAAAGAAAGGAATATGGGCTTAAGATATGTCGCAAGTCCTCTAGTCATACCACACCACCTCCCGAACAACAACAGCAGAAACACCATTCTCCCTAGTTTTCAGGATGGAGGCCATCATACAAGTGGAGCTCAGTATACCGACTTTGAGGAAAAGATAGCCACATTATCTGTCTTCACAACAAACCTTGAACCCAACAAGTAATGTCTCCATGTCCGAAGCCAATGGATCACTGCTAGTAACTCTTTCTCTTGAGTTGTGTAACGGCGCTCAGCTTCAGAAAGTTTTCGGCTCTCATAAGCCAAAAGATGTCCCTCCTGGACTAACACTCCACCAAGCGCAAAATCTGAAGCATTTGTACGTACTTCAAAAGGCTTGCTCAAATCAGGAAGAGCAAGGATAGGATTTTCTATCACCGCCTGTTTCAGGTTATCAAGTGCACGTTGCCGCTCTTCTGACCAAACCCACGATTAGGAGTGGCAAAACAGGTCATGACACGATAACACGACTCGAAATTGACACAAAGTTAACGAGTTTGGGTTTAGCATAAATAGGTGAGGTCAAAATAGGTTAAACCGGATTAGACACGATTAAATTTCAAGTCAACCTACTAAACCTGAAATTGACTTGTTTAATACGATTAATGACAAATTAATAAACAGGTCATAAATGGGTCAACCCGAAATTAACCCATTTATTAACCTGTTGATAACGCAATTTTTTTATAATTTGTTTTATTTCTTTATTGTTTGTGAATAATAAGATTATAAAAACTAATAAAATATAAATTAATAATATTATTAATTATTATATCCTAAAAGTAAAATGCAAAACGGATTGTTGTCTTGACTCTTGTTGATGCTTTAATCTAAACTTATCCAAAGCATGAGGAAGAGTCGAAGAATAAAGAGGGTTTCATCTTCATGAGCGCCGAAGAGGGTTTTCACTAGCGCGCTGCAACAACAAAGCAAGAGGGCTTTTTTCTTTTCTTCTTCTAATTCATCTTCTTTGTTCGAACGCAAGAGGGTTTTCATCTTCTTTGTTCAAACAGCAGTGCCGCAACAGCAAGAAGGAAGGGTTCAACTTCTTCTTAAAAAATAGGTATAATCTTCCTCTTACTTTCTTCTTCTTCTTCTTCTTCTTCTTCACATCCTGCAAGAATCCCTTTTTATGTGTTTTCAGTACTTGTTCACTTTGTTTCACAAGTCTTCTATTCTCTTTTTTTATATGGGGCTATTCATTTGACATTTTTCTCTAGGTGCCCTTTTAATGCTACCAATCTGGATTTTTTTTATCTCTAACCTATTTTACTTTATTTTTGCATCCTGAATGATATTCTTAGATCTAGTTCTATACTCTTTTCTTTCAAATCTTTGAAAATTCCAAAAATTTACTTTTTCCAAATAATTATGATAGACTCAATTTCATAAAATATTGATCATGGTTGAATCACAAATCTATATTAAGAAAATAAAAGATGTGGGAAGCGCCCTGAGAAGAGCCAAGGCACTGAGATTACAAGGGGATGGTGGAAGGGTTAGGTGCGGCACAAGTCAACAACCTACTACTACCCCCTTTTTTAATATGGTGGATGAAGACAAGTCAATACTCTTGTTGTCGGATGTGACATGTCACCTTTCATTTTTTTAATGATTTAAAGAACAAATTTGTGCTTGCTTACAAAACACCAATCTCCACATTAAATCAACCCCCCCCCAATATATAAGTGCAACAATATATATAAATACCAATCTCCACATTAAATTATTTGTATGTTTGAGATACTACCAACCCCCCAATATATAATTGTAGCCATATATATAAATGTAGATATACCTGCTTCAGAATCAAGGTCAATCCCGAGTCAATTAGCATAGTCAAAAAAGCTTAGTCTGAATGAAGCCCGAGTCAATTAGCTCACTCAACTGCTTCCTCAACTCAGCTATCTCTGGAGGTGCCACCCATTAAGGACGACTAGCGGGCAATTTCGCCCCTAGAATCAACTCAATCTTGTGATCAATGGATCTTCGTGGAGGAAGTTGTTTTAGAAGCTCTGTCGGCATCACATCTTTGAAACTCGTCAGTGACTTCACCACTGCTGCTAGGACTGGCTGTGAAGCCTCTTCCCGTTTGCCTACCACTAAGGTAGCCAAGTACGTCTCCTCACCCTTCTTAAGACCTCTCTGGAGTTGGAGAGCAAAAATTCTCTTGTCCTTTGGTTCAACCATTGTCATTGGAGCCATGTAAGGAAAGTCTCCCAGCAACCACAAGGTCTCCAAGTAGGGCATCGGTACCGCCTTAGCTTCATGCAGGAACTCCATGCCCAATATCACCTTAAAATCATCCATGGGAATGGCCATAAAGTTGGTCTTTCCTGACCACTTACCCACCTCCATAGGCACGACCTTCACAATCTCATGGATAGGTCTTGCAGCAGAATTAATTGCTTTGATCTTGCTTTAGTCACCCTCCAACTTGAGACCCAAGCATTCGGGTTCACCTTCAGCAAGGAAGTTATGAGTGGCTCATGTGTCCACCATAGCACGCGTCGTCTTACCATTGACTTTGAGTTCAGAAAACATCAAGTCTTTAGACGCACCCATTTGCTTCCCTGAAACTTGCCCTTTAAGGCATTCAACAATTGGAGAGCCCCCATCTTCGGTTCATCTGACTCATTCTCTGAAGCATGTGATTGGGAGGTTCCCTTTTATTGCAACGCGTTCAAAGAACCTTTCTGAGGGCAAACGACTACTCGATGTGGTCCCAAGCACAAGAAACACTTTAATGGCTTTATTTTTAAATTGGTCGTTGAGGCAGAAGATGTAGATGCCTGCTTGGAAGACGAAGCTCCCTTGTTGAACTAGTTCTTCTGCTTAGTGGCACTACCGTCATCTTTTCCTGAGTGAGGTTTCGAGTTATTGCCATTTATGGGTTTTTTTCTTATCACCAAGATTTGCGTTATAATCAGTTAACTTCTCTGCAGCGGGTTGAGCAGACGCGAGATCTTCAACACGGTGCCTTCGCAGCTCAGTCTGAGCCCATGACTTCAATCCATCCAAGAAAAAGAACAATTTATCCCCCTCTGTCATGCCCTGAATGTCAAGCATGAGAGTAGAAAATTATTTTACGTACTCTCGAACGGTACTTGTGTGTTGGAATCTTTTAAGCTTCTGTCTAACTAAGAACTCCACGTCCTCTGGGAGAAATTGATGTCTGAGCTCTCTCTTGAGATTTGCCCAAGTATCAACTATAACCAACCCGTTCTCAATGTCTCTGCAACGGTTTCGCCACCACAACTTAGCATCGCTAGTTAGATACATGGTAGCCATAGAAACCTTATCTTGTTCAGTTTCTGGTTTTTCCACCTTAAAGTATTGTCAAGATCAAACAGGAAATTCTCCAACTCCTTTGCATCTCGAGCTCCGCCATAATGCTTCTGTTCTGGGATCTTCACCTTTTTTCGACCCTCGATCTCCCTTGAACTAGCCGCGCTAGCTAGTTTGGTGCAGACATTCAACCTAGCATTCATGCCATCGAGCTGCTCTCATACTTCCTGGAACGCACTATGGGTTTCCTCACCCATAACATTCATAGATTTGCTATATGATTGGTGACTCTTTTCAAGTAACTCAATCTTCGCAACCAGTTGCTCCAACGTAGTTGCCATCTAAGCAGACTGCGCTGCTTGGGCTTCTAATTCTTCCAACCTTTCCTTAGTTGACCTATTTTGTGTAGTCATTCTCTTTCTAAGCTCTGATACCACTTGTCATGGGCGAGTCAATGAGGCAAGGCAATACCCCTACGGCACTCGGTAATATCAAGTAACAAGGTCAACCAATCTGCAAGTAAAGAACAATAACACACACAAGAACAGGCAACAAGTAATAGGAAGTATATTGTATTAATCTCCAATAAATGTTGTATAATTGGTGCTTACACGAAAGGAATACACACGCACCCTAGGGGAACAGGTATCGCTAGAGAACTACAAGCTAGCAATAGCAAGCAGCCACAAGGGACACACGTTGGTAGCTTTACAAGGGACACTCAGTTGTAGGGGACACCTAAGCACTACCTCTAGGCGACTACCACCTCCCTTACAAGGTAGATCTTAAGCTTTTACCCTAGTCCCAAAATGAAACATCAAAATGTGAGGCCAATCATACTGGCCCCCAAAATTTCAAAAATACCCCTGATCACAAAGAAAAAGACATGAGGTGCATGGGACAACATGATCGTGACAGACTCCCCCACTTAATACGACAACACCATTATCGACGGACTTTCTAAGTACTTGAAGATCTCTGCATCATACTGTATCAACGAACTGGTTGGTTCCCAACTGGCTTCAGCTTCAGGCAAGCCCTTCCACATGACTAAATACTCTGACTCAATTTGCTTCGGTGAAGGTCCTGGAACTCGATGATCAGCCACAATATACTCCACCTCACGATCAGGTCGACACTTGACATTTGTTATTGGTCTTGAAGAACACCCACGAACCGGATCCTCTTGATCAACATGACACAGTTTCAAGTTAGTGGCATGAAACACTGGATGAAGATTTCGCCACTAAGAAGGTGACTCGACCCGATAAGCAGCTTTCCCAACTCGCTCTATGATAGCAAATGGCCCTTCATACTTGCGAGCCAACTTCTAGTTCACCTTCCTAAAGAACTTCATGATATCAGGCTGAAGCATGATGAAGACTTGCTAGCTTCCTCTTCTGATATGCCCACTTCAAAAGAGAACTTACGGGTCCAGAACGCAGTGGGGGGTCGAATAGTATCTACCGACCTCATGATTCGACAAACACTTGAAGAAAATCAAGCAAAGAGATCGGCAGGAATCTACAAGCCACCGACCTCATGACGCGACAAATCTTTAAAAAAAAAGCTAAATAAAAAACTCAAAGTGCGAGAAAAACAGATCTGAACAAAGAGTTTTTCATTAAGATAGGAGCAGAATACAATGGAGAGCAAAAAAGGAAAAACTATCAAGGCACGCAGGCCCATTACAAAAAACATAGCCAAGACCAAGGAAATCCTCTACAACTCTGGACTAGTGGAACAATACAGGATCTCAGTCAGACTGACTGGCTCATCCTCGTCACCTGCTCGGCGCGTCTCCTCCTCAGAGTCGATAGTCTGCGGTTGCTCGGACGATGTCCCTGGAGCAGCAGATGTAGCACCCTGGTCGGCAGGAATGTCTTCAGTCCCAGCCTCCTTATCTTTTTCTTCCTCTCCAATATTAGTTGACCTGGCCCACTCTTCAAAGCCTTTCCAGTCAACCAAGTCGTCGAAGAACTCTTCCAGGTCTGCTTGGTACAGAGTCACTGCATCGACGCATGCCTCTTCCACTTGGGTTTGGCAGACTTCTTCAACCTTGGCCTCAATAGTGGCTTGGAACTGAGCTCGGTACCTGGTCAACTCGTCCTTAATTTATTCCACCTCAATCTCTTTGAGTTTTAGTTGCTCCTTCATCTTCTTTAGCTCGGCGTCCTGAGCCACAACCTTAGATTCCCAAATTATCGAGGTAGTCTGGGCATCCTTCACCACCTCCTGAAACATGACGTAATGACCTTTGATGCGGCGGAGGTTGTATACCGTCTGAGGAGCAGCCTGCAAAGCCAAGAAAAACCAAGTAAGAGACAACAAAGAAAGATCACATAAGCAACAAAGTGAATTAGTAAACGAACTCACCTCCACAGACTTTACGAAGGCAACAAGCAAGCCTTCAAACATATCTTCGTCCTTAAAACTTCGAGGACTAAGTTCATTCTAAGGTGGGTGTGATGTGACGCCCCGAAAATTATTTCATCTAGCCCATAACCCAATTGCATTTTTGCCCAAACTCTATGTGTTGTCTTGATATGTTTGGTGTTTGTTTGATGATTGTTTAATGTTTGTATAGTTAATGCTTGATTATGTATATAAATATATGTATCATAAATTTATATAAGTCATGTTAAATTAAAGTATAATGCATATGTTATGATTTATGCATGGGCTCATTAAACCATGAATTGATATGGGTTAGGATTGATTGAATAAAAGGATAAATGAAATTGAAAATTTGGTGTATTAAATGGATTGGACATTTAAAATACATGTGGTTAGTATGGGTAGTATGAGACCAACACATGTGAAGGTTGGTGCATGAAAGTGGACAAGTGTCCCATGCCCTCAAGGAGGTGCTAGAATGAGTGGAGGGAATCAAGGAGAGAATCAAGGAGGAAAATAAGGAGAGAATCAAGGAGGAAAACAAGGAGAGAATCAAGGAGAGAATCAAGGAGGAAAACAAGGAGAGAATCAAGGAGGGAATCAAGGAATTGCTAGAAAGAGGTGAGTGGAGAGAAAGGAAAGAAGAAGAGAAAGAAAAGAAGAGAAAGGAAAGAAGAAGAGAAAGGAAAGAAGAAGAGAAGGAAGGAGAGAGTTGCAGGAGGAAGATCCCTGCGACGTTTCCATCAAAGAGGTAGATCTTTGGAATATACGGTCAGATTGAGCTCAAATTTTATCAGCACATTCGTAGCTTATGTTTCTTCATTCTGGGCGGTGGAGATCTTGATCAGAGGTTTCGTCTAAGAGATCTAACCTCTCAAACAAAGCTGGTCGGAAAGTCTGGATTTCTCGCACCGTTTCGCTCAAACTTATAGATCTCCTAAGTATACCGTTCGATGGCTACCAAATTTGGATATGTAGTTTAAAACTGATATTTCTACATTCTGAACGGTGGAGATCTTAATTAGAGGATTTTTCTGAGAGATATAACCTCTCAAACGAAGCTGGTCGGAATTTCTGGGTTTCTCGTTCCGTTTCGGTAAAACTTGTAGATCTCCTCAACGTACCGTTGGATGGATATCAAATTTGAGTATGTAGTTTAAAACAGATATTTCTGTATTCTGAACGGTGGAAATATTTATACGTTAATTATTTTGTGTGATATAGCCATCTGAGTTTGGGTATTTGCAGCAGGAAAGGAGAAACTGTCTGATTAGACACTTGCTCATCAAAGATACATATCTTTTCGGTCCACCGTTTGATTGGGCTGATATTTGGACAGAAGGTTTGTTTCTTCACATACTTCAATCTGTACGGTTGATTTTGTGATTACATATTTCTGTTGGTAGATTGATACATCTGAACAGAATAATACATGTGAAGAATTGGTAGGGTTGTTTGTATTAGACCTACATTTAGAATATGAACTTAGACCTTTCCAAATAGCTTGCATGTCAACTATGTTGACCTAGTTGCCATTGTGGATGAACCCACGATGCAAAATCAGTGATATACATGGCTGAACATGGCGACCTAGTGTAAATCGACAATATGGCCTAAGTATGGAAAATTTCATATTTTAGGGCTTTTGATGCTTTTGGCTTAGAATCATTGAATTGATGCAACTTATGTTTAATTAAGCATGATTAGGGTTGATTATGCTACTGATTTGGTGGTTGTGACCATATCATGGGTTAGGCCTACTTGTGATCAAGTGACCCAAATTTGGACATGTTTATGCCTAAGGAATTGAAAATCAGTATTTTTGATTAATAGAATAGTTTATGAATGAGAACTATGCATTAGAGGCCTAAGTCATGTGATTTGAGTTGAATGATGGGATTAAATGGGATTTAGGCCTATTAATTATATGTGGGCTGATTTAGGGTTGATTTGTAATGTCTATGTAATTGAGCATAGAAATTGATGTATGGTAGGATATTGATGTATGTTTCAGGATCTTGATTGGGTTGATTCGGTTTGGTGGTCGTGTGTGATTAAATACTCTCGCGAGGCTTGGTTGTGAGTAGGCTTCACTTATGATTATATCATTTATGTCATCATATCACTTATATATATTGTATGTTGAAAGCATGAATGTGTTCTAATGTTTTGAATGATGCATTGATTTGAGAAAACCTTATGACTTTGGTTGGGCCCATCTATCTGGCTAATAGGGGGACTTGACCTTGTCATAGGAGGGTTTTAAGAAGGAAATGATTGGGATCAACGGCACGGTGAAATAGACGTGGACTAGTAACCCAAGTAAACATGATTGGGATCAACGGCACGGTGAAATAGACGTGGACTAGTAACCCAAGGCATGTGGAATGTGGATCCAAATTGATAAACTTTTACTTGCATCGAACTTATTATAAATGCTTGATATCTATATGTTATGAGCTTTTAATCATGCTACACATTGACATGCATACATGGTTTTTTTATTGATGAGTATTGATAGCATATTTGAATTCTATTCACTGGGCATCGTTGGCTCACCCTCATTTTCCTCTTTCAGGTTCTTCTGTCCCGAATAAGGGCAAGGGAGTAGTCATATCTTGAGGGCCTTGCCTGCGAGAGAATCCAAGTCCTCTATGTGAGTTGAGAGGCATTTTGATTGAATTGTGTTTTATATTATGAAGTATTATATTTTGGATTATGTAATTATAATACTTACCACATTTTAGTATGGGTGAGTTGGGACTTGCTAGATAGACCATGTGGGCACATGACGGTTTTTTTTATTTGTACCCACAATTTTGGACTTTATGTGTATGTCAATTTTTAATGGACTGTAGGAATTATGATTTTATTTATGGTTCATTTTTATGGATTATCTCGTCTTTGATGATTAATACAGTGGGTAGTTTTGTTTAGTACATTTTGATATTATGTCGTTGTTTGAGATAAGGCTCGTAGGGTCTCAACCACCTCACGGGAGTTGAGGAGTGGTCGGAGATGCCTACGCCGGGCGTCCCGCCCCGGCATTCCGCATGCCATTCCCTGTGGGGTTGGTGGTCCGGGGCGCGGGGTCGCCACACTTTGACTTCGCTCTTATCGATCTTGTTTGCCAGGTAGGTGAGCTTGCCTGCTTATAGAAAGTTGTTGAAGCTTTCCCCTTGGAAGCCAAAATCTTCTTCGGGGCGCTGCTCGGAGATCTCACTGTCGACTCCTGGACGGCAGCTGCTCGTTCAGCAGCGATGGTCCATTGGGGGCCATTCCTTTTGGCTCTTCCTTCTTCTTATTCTTTTCTCGTTGGTTGGTAGAGCCAAGAGCAGAAAAACCTACATCGCAAAAGCAACATTTCAAGCTTGGAACTTTCAAATTGATCGGTAGAAGAAAAAAAAATTCAAAATGTTCAAAGCAAAACTTGCGTCCTGAGAAGACTTTCTTCTCTTTGATAATACCAACTCGGTATAGTCTTTCGGGAGTGAGAATGAACTTGTACAGCCGATCTGCAAAGGGGAGTTGGTAGATTTCATCGACGCGAGAAAAGTCAAACCCTTCTTCCCTAGTCAGTCTATCCCTAGTACATGTCAAGAAAAGCGAAAAACATGAGTCTCCACCGAGAAAGAATAAGATGAGAAATAAAGATAAGGGATGGAGGGAAGCTCGGTACCTGGTTTCCCGAAAGTGGTCGGCACTCCAGCTTTCTCCGCCCACTCCCCCGAAGTAAAAACCACTTATTTTTCTATGATTTATTAGAGATTGGGTTCTCTATGATCAGGGGTTGGCCTTCCTCGGCACCCTGATGAGCTGATACATAGTACCACCAGCTACATCTCGGGTGGGACTTTAGTCGGTATGCAAGGCTGAAGTCCTGAAAATCGAACTCCAGCCACCCTTTCTCCTTCCAGAGCACAAGGCAGCTCAAAAATCACCCTCCACACATTTGGGTTGAGCTAAGCAGGGGCTACTTGGATTTGACTGAGTAGGCGACATAGGGGCAATTGGAGCGGCAGGGTTAACCCATCCTCAAAAAGGTTGGTGTACAAAGCAACCTCTTATTTCCTAAGGTTGCTAGGTCGGTCCCCAAGGACAAGAGCCCTCAACCCCACATGGTTAGGTATGCCGACCTCCTTCCTCAGCTAACCAAGATGGTGCTCCAATATCTTAGAAGGAATACGGTCTACCGAATAGAATATTTCACCTACATTGGCGTCTTTGGGCTCAAAGGGAATGTGAGTAGGACCCAATATGCTAGGCTCGGTACTACCGAGCCCACTTTGTGACAATTTAACTGATAGGAGCGTCACGTCAAGCACCTCCTCATTCTATTCGGTATCCTCAGAGTCCTCCTCGAAACCTTTTTCCTCGAAGGATAGAACTATGGTATCCCCTCCAACCTGAGGGTCAGCCCTAACTTCCTCTTCCCCTTCAGGAAAGAGGTCCTCGTAGGAAATATCCTTAGAAGAAAGGGGAGAAGAAAAATTTTGGTCGGTGGGTGGATCTACACTAGATGAAGCCATCTAAATAACCTAAGGATTATATTGACAGACTACCTAGCAGAAAGACAAAAGGAAAAAGCCAAGAAGAAGGAGTTACCGCGCAAAGATGGAAGACTAGAATGTCAAGCAAGCGATTATCAATCTCTTTGGAATGCAGTTGATGAATGGAGAGCAAGTGACCAGTTCTCTATTTATAAGCGAACGACCTGTAAGGCGTAATGAAGAGTACGAATTTTGAGGTAAAATTAATGGTGATTAGTCAAAGGATGTGCGAGAATGGCCTGGCTGTCAGGCATAGCATGTCAGCGCAGTTTTCGGAGTGCAATTGTCATGAGCATTAAATACCTCAATATCTAACGCTTCATCTAACCTCCGAACAATCAGTTTTGCTCGTAGCTTGGGGGTAACTGCTGGACCATATACCGAGCATATGACATGTCAGCCACGTTTTTTTCATCTAGTAGGATGTAATGCGAACCAGGTGGACATACCGACCTATTCTGGACAGAGAATACGGATCTACTCAACCGTGCACACAGCCCGAGCCATGGTCGGTCCTACCGACCAGCTAGATGTGTTATTCACCACAATAACCAGGTCAACATTTAAGCGTTCTAGCTTGGCATACAGATCTGAAAAGATCTACGACTCCGAAACGGATGACGACGAAACGCTAGATTAAATAGGAATAAGCGTGATCCACTGCGATAAGTTTGGGATCTACTCCTAATTCGACTTTGATAAGGCCTAAAACTCTATTAGTTCGATAAGGACGCTGATAAGACATCCTAATTCCATAAGGATCGTACCATATCTTCCTAATTGTACTAGGAATTAAATATGTTCTTTCAGTACAAGTTTGATTCCTGATTCTGCAACAACACTACTACAAGGCCAAAGACCTCAAGCCCTCTTTATAAAAAGACCATAACCCCTAAAGGGGAGGTAAGCAATTCTCGACATAGTTCAGTACTACTAACTCTACGGAGCTCTGAACTAACTTAGGCATCGGAGGGTCTTTGGCCGACACCACACCGGTGTTCGTTACGATAGCCTACTTTATCTTGTTTTCCTTCTCTCAGATAATCAACCTCTGGCGATTTCTCCAGCGCTTCGACGAGTTTCAGATCAACATCCTCCCTCCACCTCATCGTCTATTAGATTTGCAAAAAAATGAGAAAAAATTGGTTGATCCGATCGACCTCTGATGGCATTTAGTTGAAGTAGTTGTGGTGGTGAACATTTGCAAAAAAAGAAACCAAAAAAAAATCATGAGGAACAGAGAAGGGGGAGAGGGGGGGCGTGTTTGCAGAGAGGGGGTTGCAGAGAAAGCGTAGTAAAATAAATGTAGAGGGAGAAATGAAGGAGTGTGGGGGAGGGGGTCCTCAGAGATAGAGGAGCTAATAGAAAATGAACAAAAATAATTGAAGAGGAAAAGAGGGCATGAAAATTGAAAAAGTTTGAAAAGGAAGAAAGTTAATAGGTTTAAAAAAATAAAAGCGTTGTTCTTGGTTTAGTTTGGAATGACTCTGTTGTGGATGGTGAAATAAAAATTGTAGAGGTAATGAATTAGTCAATTTTTGTTTTTTTAAATGCAAATCTAAGGTGAGTTTTTCGTTGTTATCTATGTTCTTGGGTAGGTTATACCAATTCTTTTGTTTGAGGAAATGTTATGCTAACTACCAAAAATATAACTTTTTCCTAATTTTTCTTCGTGTTTGTCTACGAATATAATTTTATTTGTGGCTCAATTTCTTGGTCACTGATTTTGTCTTTTTATTAATAATAAAAAAAAACTTTCTATGCTTAAACAACACCTCCTTGCTTAAGTTATGCTTAAGTTTTGGGGATTTTTTTTTTAGCTAATCTATTTTTTTCCTTGGTCTTTCTGGGTTTTTTTTTTCACAAATGTTGAGCTAAAGGGAAGATTGCTTCTCCAAGTGTACGACGGGCAAGAATGAGATAAAAAATGGTAGATGCAAAGCTTGTTTTTCTTCTTTTTAAGATTATACTATTCCAACATAGTATATAAAAAGTTAAGAGAGAAAAAGATGCGAGGCTTTGTCCCATTTGTTTCAATAACTGGATTTGTTAATTTCTTGGATGAGATTTTTCATTCTTCTTTTGAATTATTGAATGCATTACTGAATATTTTAATAGTTAATACTTATTCTTCTTCTTTGCTCCTCTGACCGTTGTCTCTAAGACAGAGTCGATCCCATCTTCTTGAAGTCTCACGCAATTCATGGCTTCATAGAAAGACTTCACCAAGTTGAAGGAGACATAACCCTCAACTTTTGTTATATTCAACCACCCCAGCGTTGCGAGTTTTTCGTGAAGGATAGGACGGAGGCAGAGATCTCTATTGTCGATACTCTTCATAGTCATAACCTCTCGTTTAGACAGTTTCGTAAGTCTGGTGGGAATCGATTCCCGACCACTGGAAGTGGTTCCTTCACTTGTGACCATTATCTTTCTAAAAAAAAGATAAAATTTATGAAATATACAAAATATATTCCTAGCATTTTTAAATTTTATGCCTTGTCCTTTGGACAAGATTTTTTATTTTCCTCTTAATATTTATGCCATCATGAATCCAAAATTTTCATTAGCAGCATGTTATATATATATATATATAGTTCTAAAGATATATATATCTAATAAAATTTTCTTCTCCTGATTTGGTGAACTTAGGCGGGCTGTGGATGTCACACCCTGGGTTGCACAGCGTGCCCCCTACCCAGGTGCGAGCGCACCCCCTCGGGGCGAACGCCTAGCCATTATATATCCACAGTATTGTCTTCATTGGGGTCCACAGAACACTGCACGCACCCAACGACCTTTGTCCTTTCCCTATGCAGAACACTGCACAGTCCAGGGGCCTCCCCCAAGTTCGAACTCGCAACCTCTTCCTCATAAGGTTAGATTTCGCAACTTGAGTATCCATTGAACCAATGGCTCAATGGGTACTCAAGTTGCGAAATCTAACCTTATGAGGAAGAGGTTGCGAGTTCGAACTTGGGGGAGGCCCTCCCTGTGCTGTGGATTGTGCAGGGGATAAATGATCTCGGTGACCGGCGTCCTTGTGTGGCGTGGCTGGCCAAGATGGGACAATATTATGGATCCATAATGGCTAGGCGTTCGCCACACGGCTGAGGTCATGGTGGTGCGCCCGCGCTCGCGGCTGCGGCCGGGGCGTGACAGTGGACCTTTCGCTCTCATACCATTAAATGTCACACCCGGCTCGGACACGCCTAAATCGGCGGAACACTCACGGACGGGGAGCGAATGCATTATAACAATAACCAAGTGCGCAGGAACACATTAATGTACAAGTCTGATTTTATTAATTTCAGAATATATTCTTGTACATAACATAGAAAAGGGAACATCCTTCCAAAATCCCCAATGAATAAATAAAGGGTTACAAAATGTGAGCCCAAAAACGTGCACCCATTCTACCCTAATCTTCTGAGAAAAATTAGATAACAACGGGGTGAGCTACATGCCCAGTGGGTAAAATAGTTCGTGAATATGACAATTAATAAAGCAAACTTCATAATCAAATATCATAAATACACATCAGAGCATCATAATCAATGCAACATGTATGTATGCATGACACCGTCTCGTATTGGTTCCATGATCGTACGTAGCCTGAGTTCATGTACAAATGTCACTCCCCAGGTATAGTTGGGTTCTCATTGTACATCCCTCATCAGGAACGACACCCTGAATTCACGTACAGATGTCCCTCCCCAGGTAAACCCGGGTTCTCATTGTACTTCCCTCTCCAGAGAAATATCAATAATATTAAGCATTGCTTCTAACCATATGTGGATCACAAACCACATACATCCCTAGGTGGTGCTTATGTATGATGTCAATGCAAAAACAGATCCGGTCTTTACTAACATTAGACAGGATTTGGCAACGTCTGGTGATCGTTATCAGGGTCGGTATCACTACGTGCACAATTAGGACATTCAGTATTACTTGTACAAGCTGATAGCTTTCAAATAAGACCAACCAGATCAGTCTTCATCTTGAGAGGTGAGACGCGATATCTACTTAAATACCAATTGTCTAGAGCAGCACACTGCCTCCCGTTCACTATTTAAAGTTATTAAGGACAAGACTGAGTCTGGTTGAGCCAGATTGACCACTAATCCGACATCGCAATAGTATAATACATGAACTCCAAATATACAGGCATAAATATGACATGTATGAACATTATAGGCAATAATGTGGTGTAAATGAATAGTATACATAATGATAAATGAATGTAAACTTTAATAAAAGTCATAAGACACTCAAACCTATGTTTCGTTCTCCACTTTTGGATAACAACTCCTTCTTGAACTGGCGTCTTCCCCCGGGTAGAACCGCGTTGCACCGCGAAGAGAGTCTCAAAAGAGAGAGAGAAAAAGAGAGAAGATTTTCTACAAGAGGAGATAGTTGAATTGGTATGAAAATGAGGGGGGGAGAAGAGAATCTCAAAAGAGAGAGAGAAAAAAAAAATTCAACAAGAGGAGAGAGTTGAATTGGTGTGAAAATGAGGGGGGGAACCCTCCTTTTATAGAAAAAAGGAGGCCCGAACCTTCAGGCGGACGGCCCAAAGTTCAATTTTTTTTTTATTTTTTTTTTTTTGCAATCCTAGGGTATTACAACCATACAACAAAAATATTTTTTAGTTATAATGAATTAAAAATGCAATTGCCTTAAATAATTATAACCTACCACATTTTATAGAAAAAAATAATTAGAGACAACTGTTTGGTGATGAGTCGATTTGAAGTTTTTTTTTAAGGTATGTCTGTTAGAGACCTTCAAAAGAATAGAGTTAAGATGGACACTCAATGGGATGGAAACTTAATAAAAGTAATTGATCACCGGCTGCATTGAATCCAGTTTTGATTTTCGTAATGATTGGTACTAATACAAAATCATTTAATTTAATTTTCTATCATTCAACATTATGTTTGAAATAAATTTGTATATAATAATATGATTGAAAGAAAAAATATAATATATTATAATTTAATATTAGATATGAAATGACACCACTTAATTTAACTTTATACCCTCTTCTCTTCTTTTTTCTTCTCCTCTCTTTACTTACCTTTTTAAACATTTCTATGTCTTTTGTGAGCACATTAGAATGGAGACCCTTTGGTCACTAAAGTACAATATATGTCAAGTGAACATCCACTAAAGATGAAGCAATGATATTCTTCAATTTCTTTGCATATGTATATTTGTAAACCAAAATTGCTCTAGGAAATCACTGTATAATTTGATCACAAGGCATTTTAGGACACCATAGACATCTTTGTGCAAATCAGCTATCACCTTCGCATGATTATAATATAATATAATATTATTTTGCATTGAATCATTTTATTTAATTCATATTCCTTAGTGGTTTTTTTTATTTAATTCATATTCTTTCATTCATCATCTTTTTTTATATTCTCTCCGGTGTTAGTCCTCTCTTAGTCTTTATTTTCGTTTACTTTCTTTCATAATACCACTTAGCATATTTCTTTTTCAAATATTTACTCACTTTGTAATGGATATGACTTGCTAATCCATTATTTTTGGTTTCTCATTGCTTTCATGCATCATCATTTTCTATATTTTCACTAGTATTAGCCCTTTCTTAGCCTTTATTGTCTTTTACTTTCTTCGTAGTATCACTGGGTAAATTTGTCGACCAAATATATATTCACTTTATAATGGGTATATCTTGCTAATCCATTTTCAGAGTTTTTTTTTCCTTGCGGTTGTATTGTTGCCTAAGCTGAAAAAGTACACAACTACGGCTGTTTGCAAACTCAATTACTTTATTTACCAAGAATTGAAGTATTTGGTCAAGTAAACGTTGACTCAACAATATATTGAGTATATTAACATCAACCCTATGCAATCTATTGAAGGAGAAGATTTTCGGAGAAGAGTTACGAATTCAGCTATAGTGGTTCCGTTGATAATACCGTTAACAAATAATATGTATGGCTTTGGCATACAACCTTGACTCTTAGATGATGAAGGTAGACCTTTTTTGGAGTTCCACAAAGAATTTGTACGGAACTGGAGTCCACGAAAGACGAATAAGCTTATTTTCCTTTAGTTCTTAATTGGTTGTCTTATTATTAGGGTTGTATTGGATGATGATGTTCTTCATACATATCCTGCAGTGCTTGAAGGCTTTTGGAAAGGTCTTAGAGATACAAAACTACCATTTATCGCTACATTTGTATCATATGATTACAATTATATGTAGTATAATAAACAAATAATTACTTTATATATTGAGTACATGGGTACATATATGATTTATCTGATTCGATTATGTGCACTCCATTTATGAAAAACATTATCGGGTCCAATTATATATAACTCTATGTTAATACATATATGAAAATAAGTAATGGGGCAATATTATGGAAGGTACATTTAAAAGTATACATATCATGCAATCACAAGAAATTTCACAACTTAGATTTTTGTCTTATTTTTGTTTTCTCTAAAATCATAATTTTCTCAATCTTCTTCTTCTTTTTCATCAATTATAGATACATAAGTAATTAAAATATATAATACAATATAATATAATGATATGTCTGAAAGAAAATCATTATTGTCAATAGTTAACAGATCTAATAATTAGTTTGTTACAATTTGTTCGTTTTTAAAAAAACAAATTTGTTTTGTTTTTTGTCCCTTAAAAACATGGAACGTGGTGATAAAACATTTAAAAAATAAAACCACCTTTTTTATTTTTTTTCATTCGTCATCTTCTCAATCATCTTCTTCTCTTCCGTCAATTATAGATATATAAGCAATTAATATATATATATATATATATATATATATATATATATATATATATATATATATATATATATATATATATATATATATATATATAGTACAATATAATATAATATAACATTACATAATATAATCTAATAATATGACTGAAAGAAAATTATTATTGCAAAAAAATGCTTTAAAGAAAAACTATTATATTGGATTATTCACACAATAGTTGTGAATGACAGAATTAATATATTAACAAAAAAAAATGCATTACTTTAATCTGTGACAGATCAAGATACAAAGTAACGATAGAATAAGTTCCTCGCCCATAGGGCGAGGCTGCAAGCTAGTATACTTAATAACGCACTCCAAAGAAGGCTCATCAGTGCGCTACGCACTCCCCTCGCCTTATCAATATATAGATTCAAACATGTGGGACCTTTCACCAGTCTTGCAAGTCATGATAGTAACTCCTCATTTATTGCTAATAAATGGATGAGACAATTCATAAACATTGTAACCTTTTTAACTCCTTTCTTCAGCCTACTCATCTTCTCCTTTATTCATTTATCAATATATAGATTAAAACATGTGGGACCTTTCACCCATCTTGCAAGTCATGATAGTAACTCCTCATTTATTGCTAATAAATGGATGAGACAATTCATAAACATTTCAACCTTTTAAACTCCTTACTTTAGTCTACTCATCTTTTCTGCAACCCTCCCACCTCCCATTTTCTCTCGCTGCTCCTATTTCTCTGTATTGGAAGTTTCAGTGGCTTCAGTTGGTATTAGAACCAATTAGGTTTGGGAGGAAGTGTTGTGGACGAAACGTTGTGAGCAACTTTAAGAACAAACGATTTGAGGTGTCATCGAAAGGCGTCGTTGTTGCTAGAAATCATCGGAGAAGTCGCTGAGGTTCGATGTGGTTGCAAGAAGAGGCAGCGTTGTGGGTGACACTTTGTGAGTGTCATACCCTACGTTTGCACACAAAAAAAAAAAATTATTTGAACTTCGGGCACCTGAGGCGCCCGAAGGTTCGAGCACTTTTTTTTCTATAAAAGAAACCCTCCCCCCCTTTATTTTCACACCAAATCACTTGTGATTTCTCTCTCTTTCTCACTTTCCTTGAGTTTTTCTCTTCTCTCTTTGAGACTCTTTTCTCGAGACTCTCTTCGCGGTACAACGCGGTTCTGCTCGGGGGAAGGCGTCAGTTCTAGAAGGAGTTATTATCTGAAGGTGGGGAACGAAACATAGGTTTATGTGTGTTATAACTTTTATTAAAGTTTACATTCATTTATCATTATGTCTACTATTCATTTACACTGCATTATTGCGTATAACGTTCATATTTGTCATACTTATGGCTGTATATTTGGAGTTCATGTATTACACAGTTACTATGTTGAATTAGTGGTCAATCTGACTCAACCAGACATTGTCTTGTCCTCAGTAACTTTAATTAGTGAACAGGAGGCAGCATGCTGCTCTAGACAATTGGTGCTTAAGTAGACCTCATGTCTCACCTCTCAAACTGGAGATCGATCTAGTTGGTCTTATTTGAAAGCTATCAGCTTGTACAAGTGATACTGAACATCCTAACTTTACACGTGGTGATACTAACCTGATAAGAATACCAGACGTTGTCAAATCTTGTCTAATGTTAGCAAAGACCGGACCTGCTCATGCATTGGCATCATACATAAACACCACCTAGGTACATAAGTGGTTTATGATCCACAAAATAGTTAGAAGCATGCTCACTACTTTTGATATTTCTCTAGAGAGGGACATACAATGAGAACCCGGGTTTACCTGGGGACGGACATCTGTACGTGAATCCAGGGCATCGTTCCTGAGGAGGGACGTACAATGAGAACCCGGCTTTACCTGGGGATGGACATCTGTACATGAACTCAGGCGACGTACAATCATGAAACAATTACGAGACTGTGTCATGCATACATACATGTTATATTGATTATGATGCTATGATATGTTTATGTGATATTTGATTATGAAGTTTCATTTATTAATTGTTATATTCAAGAACTATTTTACTCACCTGGCGAGTAGCTCAACCCGTTATTATCCAATTTTTCTCAGGAGATTAGGGTGGACTGGGTGGAGGTTTTTGGGCTCACATTTTGTAACCCTTTGTTTATTCATTGGGAATTTTGGGAGGATGTTCCCTTTATTATTTCATGTACAAAAATATATTCTAAAATTAATGAAATCAGCCTTGCACTTAAGTGTGTACCTGCGCACTCGATTATTGTTATAACGCATTCGTGCCCCGCCTATGAGTATTCTGCCAGTTTAGGCGCGTCCGGACGGAGTGTGACAGTGACCAACTTTCAGAAGAAGAGATTTTGACCATAAGGTTTCCTTTCTTCTTTCTTATTATTTTTTTATTGCTAATTTTTTATTTTCATGCGATAAAAAAACAAACCCATCACAGGTACTTTTGTAGTTTTAATTCTCTATCTACTTTTTTTTTCATTTTGTATTTTAAAATTGGATTTTCACCATAAGTTTTCCTTTCTTCTTTCATATTTAATTTCTATTGTCATTTTTTATTTTCAAATTTACGATAAAAAAACAAACCCACCACAGATATTTTTTACTTTTCATTCTCTTGGTTTTTTTTTATTTTATTTTTAGTTTGTAATTTAAAATTTTATGCTTTTTTCTTCTTTTACCAAGTTCGACCAACTGATTTTCACCATAAGTCACCCATCGCAGGTACTTTTAGGTTTAAATTCTCTTTATCTAATTTTTTTGATTTTGATTTTGTATTTTAAAATTTTATTCTCTCTTCTTGGTACGAACAACTGATTTTCACTAGAAGTTTTCTCTGCTTCTTTCATATTTTATTTTTTTTAATTATTTATTATTTTCAAATTTGCAATAAAAAACAAACCCATCACAGGTACTTTTTAGTTTTAATTTTCTTTGGCTAATTTTTTTTTGTTATGTTTTATTTTAAAATTTTATTCTTTGTTCTTCTTTTATCAGATACGAATTGTAAGTCAAAAATCTTATGAGTTAAGCAATATGTTCTGGGATCGACGATGGAAAGGTTGTCATAAGCACAAATTGTTGAGCCCTATACGTTGTAGATATGAGAGTCACTTCGAGAACATAAACCACAATTGTTGGATCTTAAACCTATGTTAGCTAATGAATTTTATGGCTCGAAAGAAGTTGCGAATAGGTTGTTATTTATATAAGATCTGGCTCCATGTAACGAAGACAGTTACTCGAAAGAAGTTGCGTATAGGGTGCCCGAAGGTTCGGGCATCCTTTTGGCTATAAAAATCATCAAATGCTGCCAAATCTTATCCAATCTAAGTAAAGACCAGACTTGCTCATGCATTGGCATCATACATAAGCACCACCAAGGGACGTAAGTGGTTTATGATGCACAAAATAGTTAGAAGCAATGCTCACTATTATTGATATTTCCCTAGAGAGGGACGTACAATGAGAACCTGGGTTTTCCTAGAGATGGACATTTGTACGTGAATCCAGGGCGACTACCTTGGGGAAGGACGTACAATGAGAACCCGGATTTACCTGGGGATGGACATCTGTACGCGAACTCAGGGCGACGTACAATCATAGAACCATTACGAGACGGTGTCATGCATACATACATATTATATTGATTATGATGCTATGATTGTGTATATGTGATATTTGATTATGAAGTTTCATTTATTAATTGTCATATTCACAAACTTTTTACCCACTGGACGAGTAGCTCACCACGTTGTTAACCAATTTTTTAGAAGATTAGGGTGGACTGGGTAGAGGTTTTTTGGCCCACATGTTGTACCCTTTGTTTATTCATAGGAAATTTTGGGAGGATGTTCCCTTTACTACTTTATGTACAAAAATACATTTTGAAATTAATGAAATCATATTTATACTCAATTGTGTATTTGCGCACTCGGTTATTGTTATAATGCATTCGAACCCCGTCTGTGAGTGTTCCGCCGATTTAGGCGCATCCAGGCAGGTTGTGACATTTAATGATATCATAGCAAAATGTCCACAGCCCGCCCATGTCCATTAATTTGGAAAAGAAAATTTATATTAGATATATGCATATCTCTAGAACTCTATATATGAATTATATATAGTTAAGATTTATATTAAATATATATATCTAGATAACTATATAGTTTTATATAGTTAAAACTTATATTTATATATATATCGTTATGATTTATGAAAACTATATATATATAGTTAAGATTTATAATATATATATATATATATATATATATATATATATATATATATATATATATATATATATATATATATATATATATATATCCATGTATATATGTGATATATATATAACTTGTTGCTAATGACAAAATTTGGATTCAATGATGGCATAAACATCAAGAGAACAATAAAAAATATTGTCCAGCTGACAAGGTATAAATCTTAAAAATGTTAGAAATATATTTTGTGTATTTTACAATTTTTATCTTCCTTTCGGCAAGATAATGACCTAAAGTGAATGAACGACTTCCAGTAGTCGGGAACCAATTCCCACCAGACTTACGAAACTTTTCGAACAGGAGGTTATGACTATGAGGAGTATCGACAATAGGGGTCTCTGCCTCCGTCCTATCCTTCACGACAAACTCGCAAAACTGGGGTGGTTAAATATAACAACAGTTGAGGATTACGTCTCTTTCAACTTGGTGAAGTCTTTTTACGAATCCATAAATTGTGTAGGACTTCACGAGGATAGCATCAGCCCTACCTTGGAGACAATGATCAAGGGAGCAAGAATTTTCATCAACGTCGAAATAATTTCATGACTTATGGATATCCCAATTGGAGACAGAATCATTGATCCACACGAACCACAGACGGTTGCTGAGATCGCCAAGTCCAAATAACAGTTGTTTAATTTTCCCGCCGACAAGTCGTACACCCAATTGATGTACGCCAACCTTCCAAATAATCTTTGTAAACCTCCCCTTGCCTGCCTTAAGAAGATTGTAGTCGACAACATTTTGCCGTAAACGGTGACTAGAGGTCCTATGTCAAAAGTGCAACTTCTTGTGCTATACTACTTAGAAAAAGGGAATTTTAGTCTCCTTACCTCACATCATCATCCAGCAAATGTTAAGGGTGATTCAAAACCCTACAAAGAAGAAGTTCCTCGGCCACCGAGTCTTGATGATGAGAATGTTATGAAGGCAAACATCAATACTTTTGATGAATCTTCGACACAGATCACTAATGTTATTACAGTATCCTCCATCTCAAAGACTTTTGTCTCGAAGGGAGGGGTGACTGACGAAGAAATATTTGGCGCGACTTCAGGGAAAAATAACGGAAGGACTAGAGATAACAATGGACGTTATCGATGAAAAAGTCGGCACAAGATTTTTATTAGGGAAGCACCAATCAATGAACCAAATCAGAACACAACAACCAACCCAGCCCCGAATAATGATCAAACTGATCATCTATTCTCTGAGGAAGATCTCTTTGGCAACCTTGGTCAACCACAAACAAATCAGGGTGGACAGGGAGTTCCGACAATTCCACCTTCCTCAAACCTCCCAACCCAAGGCAATACGACGTGCCAAAGGTTTCCAATTCCTGAGGTACCATGCCAGCCAGTTCCACAATTTCCTGTAAACCAACCACAACAATTTTGGACGACACCAAACTTAGGAAGACAGGATATCCCGATGAGTCCACTCTTTCAAAATTGTCCGACTCAAGTATATCCAACCGTCCAAGAGATCCCAGTTAGGGAGTCTTCATATAATCAAACCAACTACCCTCCACCTATGAGTCAACCATACGACCAACATTTTTCACCAATGCCTGCGGTATACCCTCCACCTATGGGACAGACAACCTACCATCCCTCGATGGGACGACTAGCCAACAAACCATCAATGGGATAACTGACTAACCCATTTGACCAGTTAAATGCGATTGTATCTAGTCTTGCTCAGATGCAGGAAGGTCATAATGTTTTGATGAATCGTATGCAAGGCTTGGAAGATCGGCAAAGTGCCCCTAGTAGTCGTTCTGCATCTAGTAGAAGATCTAGGTGGAGTAGTATGCAGAGAGATTAGAAAAATTATTGGCATTGTAACTTTTTATTTTTATAAATGAAATGTTTTGTTTAAGACTATGTTTGGTGGGCTGACTTACAACCATTCTTTCTTTTGTATCACTAACTTTGGAGTGGTATAGGACATAACAAAATTGGAAAATACTAAATAAAAGGTGGAAGTAAGAAAACCCACAACCTTGTGTGAAAAGAAACATCTGAAGAAAGTTGAATTACTAACATTATCACTAAGTTTACACGGTATGGGACTAGTAAACTTTGACGATACTGTTATTGAACTCCTCTCCAGCCGATGTTTTATAGAGACTATGTTTATACAACTTAACTTGGTTGAAACCTTTATTATCAAATTCATGTGGTATAGGACACACGAATTTGGATAATAGTCGAAAAGACTAAGCGAAAAAGTTTGAATACATAAGAATACGATAGAACGTTAGATCAGGATAATAACCGAGGATAATCTTAGAATTTCTATAACTTGTATGAGTTTTCAAAGAAATGTATGTATGTTCACAAAAACCAGAACCAAAACATTGGAAATACTTACAAAGTTTTATACTTATTATATAAACACTCTAACCTTGTTTTACACCATGGCCAAACATACGAGGCACATAAGATTCTTTGATTCCTTACTAAAAACCTTACACCATACTTAGAAAAATATGTGGTTTTAATATTGCAGTACTCTCGAACTCATTGCTGAGAATATTATAACACTATACTTGGCTACGGTTCCTAAAGCATGTTTTATTTTCTCCTTGCCAGTGAGAAAATGCAAACCAGGAATAGAGGAAGGTTACGCACAGTACGTCCAACAGAGGAGACACCTCCTGTGATTCAAAATCAGGAACCGCCACCTCCGATGACAAAGCAGGCCACACACAACACTGCCACTACGTCTGGGCAGGTAGTGTCACCTCAGCCCACACCCTTTGTCATGCCTTCGAGCATGGAACATTTTTTCGCTTGATTTATCGAGGTGATGAAAGTGACTGTTTAGACGGTCGTCCATGAGACTACGGCCAACAAGGTGGTCACTGTACAAGCACCCATACGTTCTGGGTCGGAGAGCCAAATCGACCAGATCACAAAGTATAAGAGGCTACAACCCCTTACTTTTGCTGGCACCATTGATGTGGATGAGGAATAGAAATGGCTTGATGAGTCAAAGAAGGCCCTAGAGGCAATGGGAGTCGACGAAGGTCGAAAGATTCCACTAGCATCCTACTAACTTGTTGGTGGAGCTAATACATGGTGGATAACGGTGAAGGAGGACCCGAGGGCCAATGTAACAGATATGACTTGGCAAGAGTTTGAGTCATTATTCATTGATGAGTACTTCCCCGGCACTGTGAAGAAGCAGAGGCGCCAGCAGTTCATCAGGCTGTACCAAGGCAGCATGACAGTCAGAGAATATGTTGTCAGGTTCAATGAATTATCGGTCTACACTCTCTCCACCATCTCAACGGAGCGAGATAAGGTCGAAAAATTTTATAATGGCCTTTGTCCAAACATCCAACAAGCTCTGTCGATCTTGGATCTCAAGAATTACAGGGAGCTTGTCGACAAGGCCATGAACTTTGAGCAAGAGAAGACTAAGCAGGAGCAGAGAAAGAATAGGGGAAAACGAACTGCAACGTTTACCCAACAGGGCACGCAACATGGCAAAAGGAAGAAGCACTACTTTAATCAAAACCCAGCCCTCCCAACCCATGTTCAGAAGCATGAGGCCACGGCACCTGCGGCTGAAACGTCTAACCCTGGCCATCAGGGCTTTCACAATCATGGCCGAGGAGGCCAAAATGGCAGGGATGGTCGTCGAAATGGCAAAGGCAGGGGTGGTGGTCAGCACCACAATCAGCATGGCCAGCAGAACCAGCATCAGGCGCCTCATCAGTAGAGTCTGACTTGTTTCAACTGCGGCCAACAGGGCCATGTAAGAAATGCCTACCCTCAAAACCAGACGACAGCCTGTTCCCGCAGTTTCAGTCAAACAAGCCCCACCTGCTGCTAATGCCCAACCCAAGCAGAACCAGCAGAACTAGGAGCAAAGGCAACAGGGCAGAGCATTTGCCATCGCTCAACAACCCCTCGCAAATAACAATGTAGTCGAAGGTACATTTTTCTTGTTCAATACAATGGTGTGTCTTGT
This sequence comes from Paratinospora sagittata, assembly GCA_035771175.1. NCBI lineage: Eukaryota > Viridiplantae > Streptophyta > Magnoliopsida > Ranunculales > Menispermaceae > Paratinospora > Paratinospora sagittata. The sequence continues at coordinate 34,293,711 of CM069607.1, forward strand.
TCGATTCGGGTGCTATGCACTTCTTTATATCTTCTGCATTGGTAAGGCATTTAGGATTTCATCCTGAACCCACAGACAGCACAATCTATGTCACATCACCATTAGGATCTGGTACTGACGTGAAATTACAGTGTTCTCGATGTGTGCTTCGAATGTCAGAACAGGTAATTTATGCAGATCTTTTTGTGATGGACATTGAAGACTTCGACATCATCCTCGGCATGGACTAGCTCACACCACTGAATGCAAAGATCGATTGTTTGAAGAAGCAACTTCAGTTAACCTTGCCTACTGGGGAGTTTGTCAAGATTCAAGGAATGAGGAAATGGATACACAACTCGACTGTTGCACTCCACAAGGTACAGCTTCGAGCTCTATCCCTTGGTGATGACAATGAATCACCAACATTGTACCCTCTCGAAATACATGATGTCCCAGTTATATCTGAATTCTCAACAGTTTTTCTAAATGGCCTTCCTGGTCTACCTCCAATACGAGAATTCAATTTTGAGATCAAACTCATGCCAGAGACTGGACCCATCTCAATTTCACCATACAAAATGTCTAATGTCGAGCTGGTCGAGTTGGACAAGCAACTGAAGGAATTAGAGAGTAACGGCTTCATCAGAAAAAGTTCATCAACCTGGGCGCTGTAGTTATGTTTGTTCGCAAAAAGGATGGTTCGTTACGACTTTACATCGACTATCGCAAGTTAAATAACGTCACCATCAAGAACAGATATCCACTACCAAAGATCGATGACTTGTTCGACCAACTTAGAGATGTCAAATACTTCTCTAAGATTGATTTACGATCTGGTTATCATCAACTCCTAATCAGATAGTCGTACATTAATAAAACGGCTTTTAGAACTCGATACGGTCATTACGAGTTCTTAGTCATGTTGTTCGATTTAACAAATGCACCTGCAGCGTTCATGGATTTGATGAACTGCATCTTCAAGCTATACTTAGACCGATTCGTGGTGGTCTTTGTGGATGATATCTTGATATACTCTTCAACTGAGGAGGACCATAAGATACATCTGAGGATTGTCCTCCAGACCTTAAGAAGCCATCAGTTGTATCCAAAGTTGAGTAAGTGCGAATTTTGGGCGAAAAGAGTTCAATTCCTAGGCCATGTGGTTTCAGGCAATGGCATTAAGGTGGATCCTTCTAAGGTTGAAGTGATTTTAAACTGGAAGCAGTCCACCACAGTTACTCAAATTCGGAGTTTTCTCGGTTTGACTGGCTACTACAGACGTTTCATCGAGGATTTCTCAAAGATTGCTGAACTTATGACCAAGCTCACTCGGAAAGACATACGATTCATCTGGAATCCCGCCTGTGAATCGTCATTTCAGAAATTGAAGAAGCGCCTCATGACAACATCTGTACTAATCACTCCAAGAAATGGAGTTAGGTTTTCACTATACACCGACACCTCTCTCCAAGGCTTACGTGCAATACTAATGCATGAAGGTCAAGTTGTTGCATATGCGCTTTGAGGCAACTGAAGATTCATGAGGGTAATTACCCAACGTATGACTAGGAACTTGCAGCTGTCATATTCGCACTGAAAGTATGGCGTCACTACCTATACGGTGAACGATTTGAGATCTTCTCGAATCATAAGAGTCTAAAGTACATTTATACTCAAAGAGACCTAAACCTCTGCAAAAGACGATGGTTGAAATTCTTGAAAGATTATGACTTTCAACTCCAATACCATCCGGTTAATGCCAACGTTGTGGCTGATGCCCTGAGTAAAAAATCTTATGTTGCTGCTTGCACTCTTAACTTCGAGATAGGGAAGTTGGCTACAGAGATGGAGAATTTTAACCTACAGCTCATCAAGGAGGGAGGAAGATCATGACTCTCTCAATTATCACCCAACTATGAGCTGATTCGAAAAATTTCAGCACCTCAGGCCAACGACCCTATGTTAATGGAGAAGCAAAAACTTCTACTCAACGGACAGGACCTTCCTCACCGGTCGGTTTCTGAGGACGGGGTCGTTTTCTACAAAAAACGTCTCTGTCTGCCGAACGATCCTGAAGTTCAGAAAGAAGTGCTCATTGAAATGCATTGTTCGAGGTTCGTTATGCATCTTGGGAAAGACAAAATGTACAAGGATGTCAAGCGACAATTCTGATTTTTTAGAATGAAGAAGGCTATTGCAGACTTAGTTGCTCGATGTCTCGTGTGCCAACAAGTAAATGCAGAACACAGACTTCCCTCTGGACTTCTCCAACCTTTACCTATTAGAGAATGGAAGTGGGAGAACATCTCAATAGATTTTGTTACGCCTTGTCTCAAAATAATAAAGGGTAAGATACAATCCAGGTTCTCGTTGACAGACTTACAAAGTCTGCGCACTTTTTACCAATAAAGTTTACGGATAACCCCGTCAAGCTAGCTGAATTGTATGAAAAAGATATCGTACACTTCCATGGCATACCACTCACGATTGTCTCTTATCGAGACCCTCGATTCACATCAAAGTTTTGGCAAAGCTTCCAAAGTAGAATGGGCTTCAGGATCACCATGAGCACAGCCTTTCACCCTCAGACTGACGGGCAGTCAGAGCGTCTTATCCAGATCTTGGAGGACATGTTTCGTTGTTGCATTTTGAACTTTCATAACGGATGGGCAAAGCACTTACATTTGGTTGAGTTTGCATACAATAACAGCTATCAAACCAGTATCGGTATGGCATCATACGAGGCTCTATATGGTCGCCCTTATAGATCTCCGGTATGTTGGTCAGATATGGCAGATCGACCGCAGTTGGGGCTTAAACTAGTTCAAGAGACTTCTGAGAAAATCACACTACTAAATGAGCGACTTCGTATTGCACAAAGTTGACAAAAGAGCTATGCCGACAAGCAAAGACAGCCTCTAAAATTTGACAATGGAGACTTGATTTTTTTCTAAAAGTTCAGCCTACAAGAGGTATCAAACGCTTTGGGATCAAAAGAAAGCTCTCTCCACAGTATATCGGTCAATTTCAGATCGTTGAACGTATTGGCAAACTAGCCTATCGTCTAACTCTTCTATCATCCATGTCTAAGGTTCATTAAGTTTTTCACGTATCCATGCTTCGAAAGCATCGTCCTAATCCTTCACATATTATCCCTCCGGTCGAAGTCTGGGTTTAAGAAGGAAATAACTATCAGGAGAGAATGATACAGATTCTGGATAGAAAAACTCAAGAACTAAGGTGACGTAGCATACCACTTGTAAAGGTGCTCTGGGATCACCACGAAGTAAAGGAAGCAACATGGAAACTAAAAGAAACAATTAAACAAAAATACCCTGAATTATTTTCTAGTAATAATTGATAATGTGATACATTGTACTATTTTCACTTATCAATGAATTGATGGAACTTCTATTGCAATATCTTAATATATTGTTCCATTTAAATAACCATGCAGATGTCTGAAAATAATACCAATGGTAGTAATGAACCGCACAAGCAATGGCCTCCTTGGCAACCAGTGGCGACTCATTCAGGTTTTGAGTCAAGCCACAACTACTTTGCATCACCAACTCCATCGCCCCATAGACAGCGATCCCTATCACCAGAGCGTGCATGGTTTTTTCGTAACAATATTGCTCAAAACAATCCTATGTCCTCATCCTGGCAAGATCTCCTACCAAAATTGTTAGGCGGCCGAATTCGAACAACAGCATGAAAAAGCATTCCACCGCTCAACCTACCTTTCCTAAAACACTGCAACTTGCAGAGCTCTACACCACCATCTGTTAAGCAAATGTCGGAACCTTCTGAGGACGAATCCGACTCCATTTGCTCTCCATTGTTTGATGATGTTGAGCATTCCACCGGCCACAGTGCTATTCAGGGACCTTACAGGCACTACCCTGAGCTAGCGAATGATAACGACGGTGGTGAATTTCACGCAGATAGCAATCATGACTACATGGACTGAATTTCGAGGGTGAAATCCTTTTAAGGGGGTAGAGTGTAATACCCTAGGTTTACACAAAAAAAAAAAATTGTTGAACTTCGGGCACCCTTTTAGTTATAAAAAGCCTCCCCCCCTTTGGTATTTTTCACACCAAATCACTATATTCTCTCTTGCTCCTTGTTGGCTCATCACTCTCCTTGAGTTTTTCTCTCTCCTCTTTTTAAGACTCTCTCTTCAAGACTCTTTTCACGGTGCAATGCGGTTCTGTACGGAGAAGACGCCAGTGCTAGAAAGAAGGATTATCTGAAGGTGGGAAACAAAACATAGGTTTGCGTGTCTTATGACTTTTATTAAAGTTTACATTCATTTATTATTATGTCTACTATTCATTTACACTGCATTATTGCGTATAATGTTAATACTTGTCATACTTTTGCCTATATATTTGGAGTTTATGTGTTACACTGTTACTATGATGGATAAGTGGTCAATCTAACTCAACCAGACATGGTCTTGTCCTCAACAAGGTTCGAAACTTCGACTTCGCCCTACACTTCAACCTTTAAAAATCGAAATTAATTCAGGAAAGTCGAGAAGTATTGGAGAATTATTGTAAAAATTCGCCAACTTAGAGAAGTTTAAAGACTAATATAAATAAACACTTTTAATACATAAAAATACCAATAAGTGGCCTAACAAAATCAATCTTGTTAAGTGGGTTGATGAATTTGAAATGGTGGATTTTGGTCTTAATTCATTTTCTTTGTTTTGATATTTAATTTTGTGGCGGTTTGCTTCTCGACCATATACTTCGCTAGTTTGAATTCCATCATGCTTAATTTATTAGTTTATTATTTAAATGTATTTTTTTTAATCTTGTTTTATAAGAGTTAACTAAAAGAAGATGGCTTTGAAAATTGTTTTAATTTATTTTTAAGTTTTTATCTTATTTCAACTTTACTTATTTATTTATTTTGTTTCTTTTCTTCTCTTTTTGGTAAAGGATGTCCCATAAACTACATAATTTATTAGTTTGTTAAATTATTTTTTAAAATTTATATTGCTCTGTTGGTTGATGAAGTTGAAAATAATACATAATTATTGATATTTTTTGTTTTCTATTGATGAAATAACATTTTTTTACTTCTCTCTTGAATTTCATCGAATTTTGTTGAATTTTGTCGAATTATGTCAAATTTTTGCATTTTTGAATTGAAAAATAGAAATTTTATCGAAGTTTATCAAATTTTTGCATTTTTTATTTTACATCCACTTTGCACTTCGATGGTAAAAAAAAAAAAAGGAAATAATTAGTGGAAGTTCGTCGAATTTCGAAAAAATTTTGAACTATGGTCCTTAGTAACTTTAAATAGTGAACGGGAGGCAGCATGCTGCTCTAGACGATTGGTAATTAAGTGGACCTCGTGTCCCACCTCTCAACTAAAAACTGATCTGGTTGGTCTTATTTGAAAGTTATCAGTTTGTACATGTGATACTGAACATTCTAACTTTGCACGTAGTGATACTGACCTGATAAGAATCATCAGACGCTGCCAAATCCTGTCTAATGTTAGTAAAGACCAGACCTGCTCATGCATTGGCATCCTACATAAGCACCACCTAAGGACGTAAGTGGTTTATTATCCACAAAATAGTTAGAACCAATGCTCACTATTATTGATATTTCTCTGGAGAGGGACATACAATGAGAATCTAGGTTTTCCTGGGGATGGACATTTGTACGTGAATCCAGGGCGACGACCTTGGACAGGGACGTACAATGAGAACCCAGGTTTACCTGGGGATGGACATCTGTACGCGAACTCAGGGCGACGTACAATCATGGAACCATTACGAGACGGTGTCATGCATACATACATGTTATACTGATTATGATGTTGTGATCGTGTATATGTGATATTTGATTATGAAGTTTCCTTTATTAATTGTCATATTCACGAACTATTTTACCTACTTGGCGAGTAGCTCACCCCGTTGTTAACTAATTTTTCAGGAGATTAGGGTGGACTGGGTAGGGGTGGCAATTTGGCCCGAGGCCCATGGGCTTGACCTAGCCCGCTATAAATGGCCCGGTCCAAATTCGGACCCGACTATTACATGGACCGGCCCGGCCCGGTCCCAAAATTTATTGGACAGATAGTTAGGCCCGGCCCGACCCGCTAACCCGGTCCAAAGGCCCAAAGATTGGGCCCGATTATACATACATGCATTATATATATATATATATATATATATATATATATATATATATATTATATTTTGTATATATTTTATATATTTTATATATTTTATATATTTTAAATTTACTGTAAAATGTGTAAATTGTTATATACTCTTAATACAAAGGTACACATACACATATTATATACAAAGGTACACATACACATATAATCAAGTGTATTATTATTATTAATGGTGTATAATATATATATATATTTATTTAATTAAGTCAATAGTGTATTTAATTAAGGGTTTTTATTTGTATTATATATACATTAATATGTTCAATTAGGTATATAATACGAATAATCCACATACCTAATTTATTTCTTAATAAAACAAAAAATTCACATACCTACACTATTTCTTAATAAGAGTATATATAGTATATAATTATAATATAAAATGGTAAAAATAAAACATAATTAAGATTCAAAAGTATTATATAAATAGAAAATATATTATACATACATATATACACGCACAAACTTATATATATATATATATATATATATATATATATATATATATATATATATATACATGCTATATATATAATTAAGAGTTTACAAAATGAAAGAAAAAAATACAATTAAGAGTATTTAAAGGGTATACATTAAGAAAAACACAAATGTGAAGAGTGTTATAGACTTATATATAATTAAGTGTTTATATTTGTATTGTATATACATAATTAAGAATATGTTCATTTGAGTGGTGTGAATTGGATGGAACTAGTATAAAAGGGGTGCCTCCCCTTCATTTCTTTCATCTTATTCTTCATTTCTCCTCCCCTCTTGGAGACTCTCTCTTGAAAATCTTAGTATGCTCTGTGGTTGCGGTTTTTACTGATCTTCCGCATTAGAAAATATTTTCTAGAGTACTTTGTTTTCATCCCCCCCTCTCTTGAAGTATTTTCTCTTTCTCCCTCTAGAATTTTTCTCTCTCTAGAAATTCTCTCTCTGCTCTTGAGACTCTTTTGGAGACTCTCCTATTTGGTGCATAATGGAAGCTCTGCTGGAACGCCAATCTTGCAAAATTGAAGGTGGGAAGCGAAACTTAGGTTTGCATGTATTATTTCTTTTTATAAAGTTTTCATACATGTATTATGCTATTTGATATGCATGCATAATCTCAATTCATACATATATCATGTTATTTGATATGCATACATTATTTCAATTATATTATCAATGTTGAGATTATGTCATATTGTACCTTGACATTTGGACCATGTATCGTCATACTGCTGGATTGGCAATTGATTTTATTATCCAAATTTAGTCTTGTCCCTAGTACCATTGAATTGTGAACGGGAGGCAGTGGTACTGCACTAGAAGACTTGGTATTTAAACGTGTCCATTGTGACCCACCTCTCAACCTGAGGACTGGTCTGAATTAATTCTATCAAAAGCTAGCCTAAAAGATATAAAGTCCGCATGCCTGTCCTTTGAGACTCAAGAGCTGCCACACATGTGCAGTAGGCGTGATGAAGGAATATAATGGTTAAGGATAGTGACTACTCTAATATACGTACATGTCTACATGCACATGCATAGCATACTGGTAAATAACACGACCACTTAGATACTTGAGTATTCTGGCCCTTGGAATTGATTATCGGCACAAATGCCCTGTTATGAGTTGACCCTATGAGATACATCTATGCTAGAACTCTGATGATCCAGCCAGAAATGAGTTGTATGGACTGGGTTACATATATTCCCTAGCGAGGTACGTATAATGAGAACCCGGGACGGATCTTGGAGGGGGACATTATACGAGAACCCAGGACGATACTTGGCCATGAATTTCCATGAGACGGTGTGTTGTGTGTCTACACATTTCATGCATTTATATGATTGATGATGATTGTATTGTTTATCTTATGATTATGATTATGATGAACTCGTTATCAATTGACATAATCTACGAAATATCTACTTTTCCCACTGAGCGATGGCTCATCCCGTTGTTAACCATTTTTCAGGAGCTTGAGGCGGTCTGGATGAGGGTTGCATGGGCCCTAGTTTTCTATGTACCTTAATTAATTGTTGTATTAGTTAGGATGATTCAGGAGTGTGTTTCCGTAAGTGGCAGTCTTCATAATGTTCGTTTTGTACTCAACTTCTATATAATAAATGAAAAGAAATTTTTCTACATTATGTTCCTGTGCATTTTGTATTCTATTGTAACCGTTTATATTTCGTCTGTGTGAGTTCCGTCGGTCTAAACGGGATCTCGGCGGGGCGTGACAGTTAATGTTGACTTTCGCATACTTTTTATTTAATGTCACGTTAGACTATTTGTTTCTTTTGTGTCTTTTTTACTACTGCAATTGTTTTCCTATATGATATGAATGATTTTTACTTCAAATTATTGTCGTCATAGTACTATAAAAAACTTGTCTAAATATGAATTTTTTTTTATACCGCCTTACACGATTTCAAGATAATTGAGCTTGATTGAGTATTTCAAGTCGACAACGTAAGAGATGGAAAAAAATGTTGGGGATTCCCTTCATCTTCGTTTTGTTGAATTTGTCCGCTATTTTTGACTTAATATTATATCTACATATATTAATATATGTATATATATTCTTATTTCTTTTACTAATATAGTTAGAGCTATAGTAATTTAAGCTAGCAAGGTAGCAAGGTTCTATTCAACTTTAAATTTTTTTTGTTTTTGGTTGATAGTAATTATTATGGTATGCTACCTTCCAACCTTATCACGCTATAACTTCTAAGTAAGCATGTGATTTAAAAAATGAAACAAGGCAATTGTGCGGTGTGTTTCAAATGCACTTAACTTTAAGAAAAAAAACAAAAAAAGAGAGATTTTTTTTGGGTTAAGTAATTAATTAATCAACGAATATTAATTATTATATGTATGTCTAATATATAATCTCTTACCAAATCCAATTGCCAAGTTAGGTTGAAATTTAAGCAAATTAATTAAAAACACTCCAAAGAAACTGATGCTTGAGCTATATATATATATATATGCGAGTTCCACTTTCTTGCAAGTCAAATATCTATTACCTTTCATTCTTTGTTCCGTGTATTCTCTTAAAATTTCTCTTTCGTGCATATCTCTTTCTTAATTATTTTCTTCTTCATTCTACCCGTTATCACTACAACGTTAAAGTGAAAACCGAGCTCAATCTATTATCTATTAAAATTTAGAAGTGGTTGTTGAATCAAAGTGTGTGAATTTTTACTTTGTCTGGTAATTAACTTTTTGTTCCATGTATATTATATTTGGTAACAAAATATCTTCTATATCAATTAACCTTTTAAATATAAAAATATTTTTTAATTATTTCAAAAACTCCGTTTATGAAAGCAAAAAAAATATTATTAGAAATCATTTAAGACTCAATATTTCTTCTTACTTTTCTAGAACCTTATATATATCCTAATTCCATTTGAAAAATGTGTTGTTACGTTACAATAATACATTAAGATAAAGTAACATATTTATTATAAAAATTATAAATACACAGTTATTTTTTATTCACAATTTTTGTCTTTTTACTAAATAAAAGTTTGACAAAAATAATTATAAACAATCTAAATTTGTTAATTTCAATCTGACTCATCTCAAATAGTTGGTTTGTTATAAGCAACATATAATATGCATTAAAATGTCAAGAAGCTTAATAGATGTATATATCTACTTATCACTCTTCTCTTCCACTACTTTACATATGTATACTTTTAAGATGTTGTCCAAAGGCCCTATAAACCAACACCTTCCCACAAAATTACTTGGTCACTTGATCACAAAGCCTTCAAGGACATTGTGGACATCATCGTTCAAATTATGAAACCAAAAAAGCGGCATCCTTCAAATTATTTGGCAGACGATGAGGAAAAATAATTCTCAGTAACAAGGCATCTGCATGGTCCATAAATGTCTGATACAACGTTCATGGACCTACATTACGGTGATAAAAAAAAAAGCACAACACCAAACTTACATACATGTAATTTTTTGTTTAAATTGTTATTAATACATTTTAACCTTTCATTTTTTTCATCTATTTACTTTCGTAATTAAATTAATTTCAACTTTAATGTTTTCTTTGCAGCAAAGCTAAGCCATTAACTATTATTGGTGGTTGTGATTCCCGCCTTGGTTTGCGACATGATTGTTCTTGGTGTTTTACATCATCGTCTTGTTTGGCGAACCTTGATCTGTCTATTTACTTCTGCAAGCTATCCCAAACAAAAGGTCCCTCCGCATGAATCTCCAGGTCTTTCCAAGCCTCCAACCACCGTACGTCCGCAAGTTAATGTTCATATAAATGGTTTGCAGCTCTCTGTTGGCACCCAACTACTCCTGATACGATGAAACACTCAATTTTGTCCATGAAAATTTTCACTTGATCTCTAAGTATACTGATTTTCTTCGTCCATCTATTCAATCTGCTTCAAAAATTTAATCGTAATTATTCCTTCAGCCCTCGATAATGTCAAGTACCTACAAACAAAAATCTACCACTAATTTTCTAAATCGGACAAAATAAGTTTCCTAGATGAACGAGAATGCAATCCCTGTATAGAGCTTCACCTAAAAAACTTTGTTTATCGAATTTAGGGCATCAAAAATCGAGTTTTGTTTCTATAAATAAACTTGAGAATTTCACAATTAAAATTAAGTTTTCAAGGGAGATCGAATGGATTAACGAAGAAAGTAAGCATACTCAAAGGCCAAGTGAAATTCTCCATCTACATAGAACTAAGTGTTTCATCACATCAGGAGCAGTTGAGTTCCAACTTAGAGCTGCAAACCACTTCTATGAACCTTAACTTGCGAACGTGCGCCAATTGGAAGCTTTGAAAGACTTGAAGATTCATGCGTAGGAACCTTTTACTTTTACATTTTTCTTTTTCCTCCTTATCAATTTAAACGTACATACTTCTTATCTACGAAAGACTATCAATTACTTGCTCCTCAATAATATTAACATATTAAAGCTTCAACTTAATTGACATTATACTTTTCTAACAAGTAAATAACGTAAATTGTCGGATGAAACATTACCTTTTATGTCTTTATTATATATTTGGGTTTTTTCTCTTTGTACATTAAAGGAAATTGCATTATATTACATGAATAGTGTAGATTGTGGAGTGAATCATGACCATGTTTTCACCATTGTAGTACACTTAGATCAGAGCAATAATTGTACTCAAGTGGAAGCAATTTGTATGGGGCCACGTGGAAGAAAAGAGGAGTGGCCAGCAGTGGGGGGTGTGTTGTTGAATGGAAAAAATATACAAAAGGTTACATGGAGAAGAAGAAAAACCGTTGTACACTAAGGTTATGCATTCACGCACGTGGGTCTGTAATAATTGTTCCAAACGAACTGTACATTCACGTGTCCGAATGGACATCCACGCGACTACCCTGCCACTTCTTCTTTATCTTCCCCATACTATCTATCTATCTATATATATATATATATATATATATATATATATATATATATATATATATATATATATATATATATATTTGATGCCACGCGTATAAAGGCATGACTGATTTAGTCAAATTTAGAGTTATGCTAGCAATTAATGCAATCGTGACTTTTTTTCATAATGTGGTCCGATAATGTCTTTTACTGTATAATTGCACGACAATCATTCTTCTTCTTCTTTCTTTTTGCCATGTTATCTATATATACATATATATTTGATGTCGTCATATCTCCTTATCACTCTTCTGCTTTTTTTGAAATCTCCAGCCTCACTTCCAACTTCTTCCTCTATTTTTCTTTCGGGAATTGTGTAGATAACGTTACTACCGCGACCCCTCTGTAGGGTGGCGTCAAGACCGATACATAATATCATATACGTCATACCTTGACATATATGATACCTTGTCAGCCTCTTCCTTTAAGAAACAATACAAAATCTACTAAAAAATTTCGCCTGAACCTCCTTATAAATATGAGGTTCCACATACACCTAATAATCCCAAAAACAAATCTGATAAACTATCACAAATCAAATCTGACTTATCACAATAACATATTCACATATTTAAATAAACAAACTCACTTAAGAATACTATTTCATTAATATCATCCAATTTACGTATTTCGCATGTATTCTCATACACATATATTTGACTCATGCGTTTGTATATGTGTATTATACACCTCGATATATGCCTAAGCCAACATATGTATTTAATTAAAACTACGGGGTGTTACAATCTCCCCAACTTAAGAAACTTCGTCCTCGAAATTTAAAGAATAAGGAGAAATATATCTCAAGTGGTATACAATTGTAAAAACTGCTCCTGCATTAATTTCTTTCGCTCCCAAGTTTGCTCTCTTCGTCATAAGATTTCCTTTTCAATCTTAACCAGTGAGATTACTTACTCCCAAGTTTCCTCAACTCTCTTGGTTATGATCTAAATTGGCTCTTCTAAATACATGGTGTCCTCCCCAACATATAGTTAAGTTATATTCAAGACATATATGGAAGTTATATTCAAGACATATATGGAATCCGGATGATATTTACTCAACATCGATACACGAAAATTATTATGGACACCAGTCAACAATGATAGTAGAGCAAGTCGGTAAACCAATGGACATATCCTTTCAAGAATCTTAAATGGTCCAGCAATTGCGGTGCAAGCTTTCCCCTTTTTTTTTAAGTTATATTTGGCTTTTATGTGGTGAGACCCCTAACAAACCCGGGTCAGCCACAACACATTCCAAGGCCTATGATATTTTCAAACAAACTCTATATATTTAATAATAACCTTTGGCACTAATAACAATAACTCCAAACTTTTAATCAACAAGTTGGAAATTTACAAGGCCTACTATATAGAGCCCTAAAGGTGCCATCTAAATACAATTTATATACACAAGTTCATACAATTAAAATATTTACTCCAATTCCCACCAAATCCTAATATACCAGACCTGAGCGTGCCCTCAAGTATAAATATTACTCTCTCAGTCTGTTAACCAGTCTGAGAGTAAAATATCACATTGAGATGGAGATGAGTCCCACATCGAGTCTGCATCAACTATCAAACTTCAAAAAAATCGTCAGATTTCAATCCGATATAATAAATATCCGAGTACCCCCATAAAATCTCTCTATCTCATACATGTAGTATTTGCTCAGTCTATTATAGAGTTATGGTGTTTATTGGAAGAAAATATAGACTTACTAGTCTATCAACGGTCATCCAAATGGCATCATATCTACCCAATACCCGCAAGACACCATTTGAATCCCATTGTCATTCAACATAATCCACGTCGCCAATTCCAAAATTATTTATATCGATATTGGAATCATATCATTATAAATTCTCAATTCTTTGAATAGGACTATATCAGTCAACTGAAAATACATTTGAGCACAAATATTATCATATGGAGAAATGGAGAGTACACTCATAACTGTAACTCTCACTCACAAATAACCCTATTCATGGCTTAACTGGCAGTCACTCCTCTAGTCTCAACCCGTTTCCTACTCAATGCTTCAATGACAATAGTGGCCTTTCCCAGGATAATACTCTCATACGAAGTCATAATCCTTTGGAATTTCTAGCCACATTTCATTACTTTTTGATAAATAATCTTTCTAGACTATTCTAGATTTGAAATTACCGTGAACCTTTCACTATAGAGGTAATGCTTTCACCTTTCTAAATAAACACTACTATAACCAATGCCAAATCATGTACAAGATAGTTATTTCCATGCACCATCACTATCTAGCTGCATAAATAACCATTTTATCCTCATGTATCATGATTAGAACCCACACATGATATATCTAAGATATATCTATATAATCACAACCCAGGTTCTAGAATTAATAATATTGGTTCAGTAAGCAGTTCTTCCTTTTCCGAATTCGTGAAAGCTTCCTCACATATAACTGTTCACATAAATAAAGCATTTCCCTGGGTTAGCTTAATAAATAAAGTGAGTGGAGTAGCTAGCTTTAAGAATTCTGCCACTTACTTTCCATAATATCCAGCTAAATCCAAAGGATTTCATATTTTCGAGGACGAAATTCCTTAAGTTGAGGAGATTGTAACACCCCGTAGTTTTAATTAAATACATACGTTAACTTACGCGTATATCGAGGTGTATAATACACATATACATATGCAAGAGTCAAATATATGTGTATGAGAATACGTGCGAAATACGTAAATTGGATGGTATTAATTAAATAGTATTCTTAAGTGGGTTTGTTTATTTAAATATGTGAATATGTTATTGTGATAAGTCAGATTTTATTTGTGATAGTTTATCAAATTTGTTTTGTGGATTATTAGGTGTATGTGGAACCTCATATTTATGAGGAGGTTCTGGTGAAAATTTTTAGTGAATTTTGTATTATTTCTTAAAGGAAGAGGCTGACAGAGTATCATATATGTCAAGGTATGACGTATATGGTACTCTGTGTCGATCGTGTCACCACCCTACAGAGGGGGTCGCGACAGTAACGTTATCTACACAATTCCCGAAAGAAAAAATAGAGAAAGAAGTTGGAGGTGAGGCTGGAGATTTTAAAAAAAGCATAAGAGTTATAAGGAGATATGACGACATCAAATATATATGTATATATAGATAACATGACAAAAGGAAAGAAGAAGAAGAAAGGTTGTCGTGCGATTATACAGTAAAAGACATTATTGGACCACATTATGAAAAAAAGTCACAATTACATTAATTGCTAGCAGAACTCTAAACGTGACTAAATCAGTCATGCCTTTATTGGCATGGCATCAAATATATATATATACAGATAGATAGCATGGGGAAGAGAAAGAAGAAATGGAAGGGTAGCCGTGTGGATGTCCATTCGGACGCGTGAATGTACAGTTCGTTCGGAACAATTATTAGAGACCCACGTGCGTGAATGCACAGCCTTAGTGTACAATAGTGTTTCTTCTTTTCCATGTAACCTTTTGTGTATTTCTGTCATTCAACAACACACCCCCCACTACTGGCCACTCCTCTTTTTCTTCCACGTGTCCCCGTACAAATTGCTTCTACTTGAGTACAATCATTGCTCTGACCTAAGTGTACTACAATGGCGAAAACATGGTCATGATTCACTCCACAATCTACACTATTCATGTAATATAATGCAATTTCCTTCAATGTACAAAGAGAAAAACCCAAATATATAATAAAGACATAAAAGGTAATGTTTCATCCGACAATTTACATTATTTACTTGTTAGAAAAGTATAATGTCAATTAAGTGGAAGCTTTAATATGTTAATATTATTGAGGAGCAAGTAATTGATAGTCTTTCATAGATAAGAAGTATGTACATTTAAGTTGATAAGGAGGAAAAAGAAAAATGTAAAAGTAAAAGGTTCTTACGCATGAATCTTCAAGTCTTTCAAAGCTTCCAACTGGCGCACGTTCATAGGTTAAGAACGACATAAAACTAAATGTTCCATCACATCAGGAGCAGTTGAGTTCTAACATGGAACTACAAACCACTTTTATGAACCTTAACCTGCGAACGTGCGCCAATTAGAGGCTTTGAAAGACCTGGAGATTCATGCGTAGGAACCGTCTACTTTTACATTTTTTTTTCTTCGTTTTCCTCCTTATCAACTTAAATGTGCATGCTTCTTATCTACGAAAGACTATCAATTACGCGCACATAATATATCTAAGATATATTTATATAATCACAACCCAGGTTCTAAAATTAATAATACGATTACAGTAGGCAGTTCTTCCTTTTCCAAATTCGTGAAAGCTTCCTCACATACAATCGTTCACATAAATAAAACATTTCCCTAGGTTAGCTTAATAAATAAAGTGAGTGAAGTAGCTAGCTTTAAGAATTCTGCCACTTACTTTCCATAATATCCAACTAAATCCATAGAATTTCATATTTTCCAATTGCGACAATCGATCTTCATCACTTTGATTTTTACAGCACAGATACTCTTTAGTCTAACCACGTTACCATTTGGTCTAAACCAAAATACTATTTGGTCTAACCACATGATCCGTAAATTCTATCTCATTTATCAAATCTTGCAATTTCTAAGCCCAACATTCAAACTGTGCTCTCCATGGATATTTAACTGGTTTATATTAGCCATATTTTTGTTTCCTCATTATTGGTCACCCTATCTCAGGTGAAAGACTTCGACGAAATCAATCCTCGATACTCACAATGAGAATTTTCCAATTATTCCAAATATTACTTCTTTTCGAAAAGACACTCCACCTGGCATGAGAGGTGGTCAGCCACTCATACCTTATAAAGTATCAAATCCCAAAAAATTTCATATTCCAAAATCAATAAGTATCTCATAACCCTAATAATTATCATCCATTGTTTACAATTATATTCTAATATATCGTTTCTCCTGTAATTGTATTCAAAATTAACAATATACTGATCCATATCGGAGATACATCCAATTTATCAATCACATTTACCAGAGAAACAAGCACGTTAATGATTTATTGGTCCATCATTGGTCGACCTACTATAAGAGTCGTTCTAGATGACGAAGCTAAGACTAGGTACGCTGAAAATTTGTATAATATTTTTTGGCTCGGCCTTATGGAGTCCAATCTACCAATAATTTCAGCATATGTATCATATTATTTATATCTGAGCTTATTAAATTAATATATACCTCTGAATGTGCGTGCGTGTGTATGTATATATATGTATATAACTCATAATGGTTGTAATAATATATGTAAAAACATAATATAACCTATTAATATAAAAATATATATATTATTAGATAAATTTTATACGGCACTTTACATCTGTATATTATACAATTAGATGAAGAATACAGACAACCACTAGCATATATTTATCTAGCTATATAACTTTTTTTTTTCAATAATTAGAATAATAATAACATGCAGATATTTATATAAATGTTTGTTTCAACTATAAATAAAATCATTAAAAATAAGCAAACGCCACGTGATAATTAATTACATTTTTAAATTAAACTACAATTCAAAATAATATATTATCACAACATTGGCGAAACAGTTTATATATAACTTCACATATGTACTTTTAGATTATTACTTTATAAATTCCTTCAATAAATTATAAAAATATATTTGAATCAAAACAAATTATATGTAATTGATAATACTACACTTTTAAAGATTACATAATCCAATACACACCAAGAACAAACTTATATACCTACTTCATATATGTAGACTATACATTTAACTTGCTATTAGATATACTTACAAGTAAATATTAGATATACTTACAAGTAAATAGTTGCTTAAATCACCTCTGTTTTTTTCTTTTAAAATTAAAAAGGAGGCGACATGGGTAAAAAAAGGGGGCGATTCATGGGGTATTATATGAGGATTTGGGCAACTACTCTCAAACAAGTTGACCTTTTGAGATAGAATCCAGGTCTTTATAAGTGGCATTGGAGCCATACCCGAAGAGTGACGAATCCCCGAATGCCAGCCAAGATGAAGGTGGTGACCCTCAAACTAAGGATTGGAATTAAATTTAGCCCTCCGACTTAAGGCATCTGCCACTTTCTTTGTCCTTCCTAGTTTGTATTCCAACCCCATGTCAAACTCAGCTAAGAAGTCTCGTAATCTTGCTTGCTTTAAGACTTAACTTCTTTTGCCTTTGGAAGTAGCTCGTTTGGACAAAAGGTATAAATATAATAGTTTATCAAAGAATGAACTGCTAATCCAGGAAATCAAATTCAAAGTTATATGTAATATAGTAACTTCTATTCTCATGATAATAAGCACTGCTAGACCACAGTTCTATGACACAACATGCCTTTCTCATATAAAAGGAAAATAAATTATATTTTGCAAATTATCATAAGCTCTCCCAGACCACAGTTAAATCACATTTGCATTTGTGAGAAAAGGGCAAAGAGGATTAACTAATGTAACAATCCTAACAACAAATCTAATTCCTAGTAATTAAGACACAATGCAGCCAGGAAATTCATACTCTAAAAAAAGAAAAAGAAGGCGAAAAAAAGGCTTTGAAAGCCTGGTGAAGAACTGAGAAGAAATAGCAAAGTACATTAGACTTAACAATTATACCTTTTATCTTGTGAGTTTTCTTCTCCACTCAGTTCGGCCACGGTTTATTTCTTGCCCGTCCCGTGACAATCTCAAGAAATGCAAGAATTGGCAGTTATCGTCTTGGCTCGTTGCAGTGACAGATCCATTAGCTTCTACACCCTCAAGTTCTAGACTTGCAAGGGAATCAACAACATCATCGTGTTGGCATTCGCGTCTGTAGTCCAGTGTGATCTTTTGCAACTCATGGGTGTCAATAATTTCTTGAGGGATGCTCTGTTACAAAATACAATGTAATAAAATATAATATAAAAAAAATAAAGAAATCAATTGCAACCATGCCGACAATTAATGGTTTAAGCTAATTTTTTTGATAGGGCAACGGAGGGTTAGAATCAAGGGTTGTCACCTTTACATAAAACTGCCATGGTGAAACCACAACATTTTGGAACATTGTCCAATCAAATGTTGTTGGGTGAATGCTATGGGAAACTTAATAATACCACTTGAGAGATATCATTTCTGACTTGAGAATTCAAGCTCAACCACAACAAATAAGAAAGAAAGAAAGAAAAGAATATTTGAGCCCATCAAATGTTTAGCTGTTTCTGAAGTGGAAAATGTTAAATCTTAATCCTGATCATTACTCGGCAATCACCATTTCTAAACAAAAAATGGAAACACATTGCATACAGGCCCAAGAAAGTCATAAACGAAAGCATTGACAAAACAGAAATTGATGATAAAATGAAAGGATGTCGGCTAAAATTATTTGATAAAAAAGAATCAATGTGATGTCAAAAAAAGGTGAGAGGTGTTAATAATAGCTTGATAGGCATTGTCGGGACTCCACCCAGCAACTATAGCTTTTGGGTTTAATGGTTTCTAACATGGTATCAGACCGTTGGTTTTGTAAGAGGTCTTGAGTTCAAATCTCATTATTGGCATTTACATGTTCCCCATTTGCGTAATTGGCAGTCACTTGTTCTTCTCTTTCTTCAGGCTCTCCACATGTAGGATGGGGCTACACGTGAAGGGGAGTGTTAATGATAGCTTAATATGCATTGTTAGACCTCCACTTATTAGCTATAGCGTTTAGGTTTAGTGGTTTCTAACATGGTAACAGAGCAAGTGTATGCCAAGGCATGGGTTAGGTTTATATCTCTAGCCCTACATGGAGAGGAGAGAGGGGGGGGGGGGGAGTGTCAAGTGACTACATCTTTGGTGTTGAGGGAGAGTGTTAGCATAGTCCCACATTGCCTGGCTACAATTATATTGTGCAATGTATAATTCGTGGGCAACCATCTCCTTGCAAGCCAGGTTTTAATGATGAGTTAGGCCCATAGGTGCAATTATGATGTACAATGTACAAGTCATGAGCAACTCTCTCCTTGCAAGCCCGTTTCAATGTGTAAGCCTCGTTAATTGCATTTGCATGTTCCCCATTTGTAGTATTCGTATTTGTCTCTTCTTCTCTCTATACGCGAGGGGGAGTGTCAATAGCCGATTGATATGTATTGTTGGGCTGCCTCCTATTAGCTATAGCTTTTGAGTTCAAAGGTTTCTAACTAGAGGAAGGCCAACTCAGGTTGAAGTAGTGAGGAAAGACACACATGGCTTTTATTCTAAAAATGACTGAGTTCAAAGGTTTCTAACTAGAGGAAGGCCAACTCAGGTTGAAGTAGTGAGGAAAGACACACATGGCTTTTTATTCTAAAAATGACTTTAGAAAGACCATATTTTGTTTTGTACTGCACGCATTCTCTGAGTTGGGAATCAGTAGTCAACACAATGAATACTAGTTACAATAGAATATGCCAACCATGTTGGTCATACACTTCTCCAGGCAACTAGATACATTTGGTCACCATAATGAAATATATGGAGGATCTTGTCTCAGTGATTCTGGTTCAGATTCCTCGTATTAGCTTTTCCATTACAATCAAAAGAGGCAATAGAAATAGCAAATAACTTAAATTACTTAGCTTGAGAAAATCAAATAAAAGCATAAAACATAAAATGTGTGAAGTTTCTGCTGACCTCGAGAACCCATCCTATGTAGGTCACATTGTTTACATGCTGGTTCATATCCAGGTCAGCTCGTCTAGGCTGCGAATTCCAGGGAAGATGATGATCTCAAAAAGAGAGAATTTTGTAATACATAATCTTGAAGCAAACTTGCTAATTATGCAGTAAGGAGTTAAGTATTTAGTTCAACCAAATCAATTTACCACAAGCCCAAGTTTGGAATACTGTGCAGGATCTTCAAGCTTGGGGATTTTCTTCAGGCTGCTACTATCCTCCTCAGGAAATGCCAATCTGATCAAACAAATGGTATACATCAGAAAAACAGAAAATGCTTTTGAATAGAGCATTTTCACCACTGGTGGCTGCCAGTTCAATAATGGCAACCTCTCAAAAACTAACATATGGAAAGTATTTTACAACTCAGTTTGACACCAATTCAGACTTTTATTGCTTTGTAGTAGGTTCTTTTTTTGTAGGTGAGTGAAAAGGGGGAAGCAAATGAAGACTAGCATTCGAACATGTGCAATGCACGTGGTTTTCATTATTTATTGATTAACACTGAAGAGTTCATAGTAAAAGGGCTACTGTTCCTTTATCCCCCCCCCCCCCCCCCCCTCCTTTTTCTCAAAATTAAATAGCAACATATTAATAAACAAATACATCATCTACACTGCTGGGCTTATTGCAGATAAGAAGCTATTCTACTAGCAACATGTTGACTAGGACTTCATCATAACAAAGCCAAGCTCTCTAAATGCTGCCCTCATCAGATAAATCAAGAAAGATCTATTAAATTCAAGAACTGACAGCAGCATCTTACCGAAGTTCTCGTGGACAGTAAATCAGATATTCTTCCTTCACATCATCACTGACTTTCTGAAATCGTCTTGTATCCTGGTTCATCATCACCCACTTGCTGCATCAAAAGAAAACATATGAAGTTACATTCAGAAGACAAGAATGAAATTACAATAGATAAAAGGACTTTCTGAAGTTTTCTTGTGTCCTGGTTTATCTTCGAACACTTTGCCGCAGGCAAAACACATACGGACAAAAAACAATTTCAATTAGATAAAATTACGAGTTACCCCAACCATGCTCTAAGGAACAAAATGTTGGGAACAAATAAAACAATATGTCAACAAACTACGTATAACGAAATGCACATGCTAAGATGGATATGTGGCAAAAGATTGAAAGAAAAAATTAGGAATGAACATATTCAAGGAATTATAGGAGTAGCCACAATCGGAGATAAAATGAAAGAAAATCTATTAAGGTGATTTAGACACATACAACAAAGACCATTTGGATTCGCCAAGTAGAAGATTGACCTATTAACAATTTAACAATCCATGATAATAAGGTAAAGGAAGACCTAAAATAACATGAAATAATTAATAAAGATGTAATTACTTGTGAGTTGAGTATTGTAGTTTGCCCCACAAGCACATGTATAATGGATCCAAGTTCCAACACACTAGAAAAGAAATATAACAAAACCAACCATGTGAAAAGATCTTTTGAAAAAAAAAAAGAACATGTGAAAAGATCAACTTTGTTGCCATGTGGAACATCAAAACAAAATGATGACCTATCCATTATTAAAAACCATCAAAAGCCAACACAATGACCAAGTTGAAATTCTAAGTCCTTAGAAATGAATTATATTCTTGCAAATAGTAAGAAAGGAGACGGTAGAAAGTGAAAAGAAATATATAGATAAGATTATATATATGGCCATTGGGACTGAATAGAATTTTCGAAAAGGTGGTATTTTTTTGGGGGGAGAATCAAAGAGATTTGTCCTAAAAACTTTTTTACTCAATCCAGTCAAATATGTTACCAAATTAGTGGTGAAAAGGGTAAGCTGTGATTCTTTGTCCTCAATACCACCTGTTAAATGGATATGAACATAGGAGTAAACTAATTCAAAGCTGGTTTTTCTTGTTGAAAAACTCTCCCTCAACCCAAAAAAAAAAAACCTCATTTTGAAGCTTCTATGTCATATCCGCAAAATGATTGTGATTCACGCCCAATAGCTCTCATGTCTGACAATATATTTTATAGAATGACATTAAAACATATGAACGATAACTTGCTCAACTTTGGAGGTTGAGACACTTTAACTTGATAATCAAGTACCAACAAATTAGAGTTTTATTTATACTAAAAGAATTGATAATCAAGAACGATCATATCATGATTTCTTTTATACTACAAGAATCGAATCACCCGAATTGTAAAATCCAAATCATGAATCCTAAAATATAAAGATTTTTTCAAGATTCACTATGGACTTTAATAATAGAATTTGAATCTTTTTTTCCTTTTAATCAAATTGTGAAATCATAAGACACAAGGATTAAAATTGAAATTTCTACAGCCATTCTAATGAGCTTAGCACCACATGTCTAATATTTTTGTAAGAATCTTCTTTTTTGTTTCCTTCCTCTCACATATATTATTCAGCTTCTAATGCATTTCTACCATCAAAAGAAAGTTTCATACAGTTACTCAGCCTTCCAATTCAAAATTCAAAATGCTTGAAAAATCAATAATTAAGAGTTTCTTTCCCTTTGCAAGAAGAAATACCAAGAAATGTTCAAAGCCAAGGGAAACGTTTATATAAAAAGAAAGTTGTCATTGTTATGTGATTCGAAAACATATAATTTCTGAAGGATAGAATATTTTACAATTCCATTACCTTGTTAACAACCTGATGTTATAACTAATAAGCTTCTAATTTTTAATAGAAGATCTATATGATAGGACCAATAAAAAAGCAACGGTATTTTGATGAATCACACTTAGGCAATCTTGGCAATGAACTTTTCCACTTCACTAATAATAATATAAATTTAAAATTATAAGAATGTTATAATTAGCAGGAAAAAAAAGTCATTTTTTATAAACAGAAGAGCATGTTTATAAGTGGAAGTTCAGAAAATACCTGGTAGCTCTCCCAATAACTTTACCAGTAGCAACATCCTTAATAATCCAATCACGCCTTGTACCAATTCTTCCTTCTGCTTGGCACCATGTCTCAATCTCTACAACATCACCCCTGTCCAAAATGCAGATTACCTATCAAAATTTCGCATAAAAAAACATCACTAACTTAAGTATTTATTGTTAGTTATATAGTCTATGCAGCTCACATATTAATCTCATATATAGGCTCTTATTTATATACCGTAACCATCACTTTCCATCAATGAGATGAGATAACTATAAATCCGTAAAATTAAGAATCCTTATTTGGTTTGGAAATTTATCTCTTAATATTTAATACTACATGATTATATATGTGTTGGAATTGTATCTCCTAATACCATGTGAGATAAATATGTGAGCCACATGGACTATATAACTAACATTTAAAACAAAGCTAGACAAAGAACTCACCAAGCTGGGTATTTGTAAACCTCAATGTGCATTCGAGAAGTGACCCATATGAGATGCAATTTTCTCATGGTAGTGGTTGTGGCAAACCCATCAGTGGAAAACCCAACACTTTGAGCATGGTTGCATGCAACTTCCTGCATTGAACACAATCACCTAAGAACATCAGAAAAAACTGAAATAAACACATTTTTGTGTTTCCTTACTGGATTGAAGCAAAATACATTAAAAAAATTGGCAAGAAATTTACCAGCATTTCTCTTAGAAACTTAAAATATCTGTCCTCCACAAAAATTAAAATCAGGCAAAACAATTGTGGGCAATAGGGAAAAATATTATAAACAACCTATAGATTTTTTTAATGAAAAATTAGGGAAAACCCATCTTTTCAATTCCAATTTCAACTAAAAATTCCACAAAAACAAAGGCTGCATTTGGTTTGTGCTTCGGATACAGTTTTCTGAATCCAAAAACCCGAAAACAAAGAAAATGCATTTGGTTAGTCGTATCCGAAAACAGTTTTCTAGAATTTTACTAAGAAAACATCCCTATAAAAAGTCATTTTCTAAATTTTCGTTCTCAGATTGTATTCTTGTTCTTGAGTCACAAAACAAATAAGACAATAGCGCAGACATGCAAATCCAAAATCAACCCAATGTTCAATCTTAATTTCAAATCTCTCTTACATTTCACTGAAACCCAATAACAAACATCAAGCAAGCAAATTAAAAACCCAACCTTTTTTCTTTTCTTTTCCTCAAAAAAATCCCCAATTATTATAATTACCTGTAAACAATTTGCAATGGTTTCGACAGTGGCAGTCTTATTAATCCCAACCTCGTAACACCTAACAATGAATTTCTCCTTAAACGACAACCCATCTTCCACCAAGCTTCCATGCCGGAGCTTATCTGCCAGACTAACCGAACTCGCCGGAGACACCACAGCTCGGTCGGAGACCGAGAGATCCGCCGGCGCCGGCGAAGAATAAGAAGAAGAAGAACACGACACAAATGCGAATCCCCGGGTCGGAAATCCGGGTTTTCGGCTCGAAATGGCCCGAGAATCGATTAATCCATGGTTTAGAAAACCCACATTGCAACATTTCAACAACATCTCTCAGTTCTTCTTCTTCTTCTGATGCTTGGTTTCTGTGGTTTTAAAATGGAGGAAGCGGCGATGGGACCGAGGAGGAGATTCAGGAATCTGGTGCCGCAGGTTATCATCAACGGAGCCTTTCGAGAACACGTGGAGAAAAATAACGGCTGATGCGAGTGATACAGTGCGTGTCAGGTGTACCGAGTTGGATACACGTTTCAGATCTTATCCGTAAGTCAGGGTCCCATTTTTTCTTTTTTTTAATGGGCCTACGAGGAAGTTGCTTTTGAGTGCTCCCCTTTACGAGAGAGCTATTTTAGAAAGAAGTTTTCTTTGGTTTTTTTTTTTTTTTTTTTTTTTTCAAACTTTTGACGGAAAGTAGTTTTCTTTGTTGAAATGTTTTCAAGCCTACCGTGGTTGAACTGCTATTGACAATGATAATAGAGGTTTTGGTTGGAACAAACCACCTTCCCTTAACGTGATTAGAGGCATTGTTGTACCAGAACACCCCTCATTGTCTCTTTTGGGACTTAAAAATCCTCATAAATTTCTTCATTTGGACAAGTGCATGAAGCACATTCGAAAAAAGAAAAAAAATTAGACACGGACCTTGCCTTTGTGAAAGTTTTTTCAAAAGTATGTTTTTGGAGAAGCACGTACGTTTTTGGAGAAGTGCTTCGGAATAAAATATTTTTCTTAAAAAGATATATTTGTTAAAAGCCCTATCAAACACATTTAAAGTGCTTTATTGTAATATTTTTAGTTAAAGATGTTAATTTTACCCCTTTATAATTAAAAATGGATATACTTATAGATATTCATTTTAGTGAAGTTATATTATGAGGGTAACTAAACATATCACATTATTTAATTTTCCTATCACACTTAAAAAAAATTATTTTTTTTAAAACACCCTTGTATAAATTGTCTAAACTACCCTTAAATTAATTTTATTTTCACTTAACTCATATTTACTAAATTTACCTCATCATTAACCCCTACCACTATTTATCTTCTTCGTCTTCATCCCATAAACCTTAAACTTTTCATTTTCATCCCATAAACCTTAAACTATTGCTCCATTACCATTCTCCTGCCAATCTTCATACTCATCTTCCTCTAAACACTCTTTATAAGCTTTTACAACCATTTTTGAGGTGTTTTGTTGTAGTTTTTATCAAGTGTGTAAAAACTTCTAAGAAATCAAAAAATTCGATCTTCACACTATTTGAAAGCACAATGGCGGATGATTCAAGTTAGGATGAAGTTCAACAATTTTTGGTGAGTTTTTTTGTGGTTTTTTTTTTCTATGTATTCTGGGTTATAAACGAGAAATATCGTCATCGGTTCGGGCACGTGCCCGAACCTATTAAATAGGTTCAGTTTATGTAACCGAACCTGTGTGTTAGGTTCGGTCAGATAAACTAAACCTATATGTTAAGTTCAATTACATATTATATAACCACTTGTTTTTCCATTTTTTTGGAGCCTTGTTGAATGAATTGTTTTTTTATGTCCTTGTGATTGTTTTAATAGTTTTTTTTTGTCTAATTTTTATTTTATTTTATTGTAGAACAAAGGGTCAAGCCAAGGCAATATGATTGGTTCTGAGATCGTTATAGACTACATGGAGCAATTCACGTCAGACGTTTTATTCAGTACTAAAGAAGAACTTGTTGGATGGGTTCATGAAGTGGAAAGGAGGAATGGATTAGTTCTTATTACTCGCAATTTTGATGTTGGGGTAATGGTAGACGACCAAGAATCAACTTTGCTTGTGAGAGATTTTGTCAATATAAATCTGTTGATGGGAAAGTTTCAGTTGGTAAAAAGAAGAGAAATGACACTGGATCAAAAAAAGTGTGGATGTCATTTTCTGCTAAAGTGTAAGAGCCCTCGAGACGGTGAATGGATAGTATATGTTGCATGTGGCACTCATAATCATCCAGCTGCGAACTATTTAAGGCCACTCATTTGCTAGAAGGTTAACCAACAAAAAATGGAAATCATGATTCAAATGTCTAAAAGTCATGCAAGGCCGAAAGACATTTTGATGACATTAAAAGAAAGAGATGGCAATAATGTTTCGACTTTGAAAACAATCTATAATGTAAGACATAAGCATAAGTTAATGGAATATGAGGGTAGATCTCAAATGCAACAACTCTTGCACAAGTTGGAGGACGAAGCGTACGTTGAGTGACATAGGTGTGACGAAACAATAGATTCAATGAGAGATTTGTTTTGGGCTCATCCGATTTATGTTGATCTTTTAAGATGTTTTCCACATGTTTTGTTGATGGATTGTACATACAAGACGAATAGATATAGATTTCCACTATTACAGATTGTTGGTGTTATGCCAACGGAAATGACATTTTTAGTTGCATTTGCTTACTTGAAGAGTGAAAATGAAGACAATTATACGTGGGCACTAAGTAAATTAAAGGAGTTGTTGAATGATCATTCTCCACCCAAGGTGATCGTGACAGATCGGGAGTCGGCCTTAATGAATGCGATTTCAAAGGTGTTCTCCGGTACAGCCAATCTTCTTTGTACTTGGCATATCAGCAAGAATGTCTTGGCTAAGCCAAAGGGGTTTTTTTTGCAAAGAATGAAGACTTTGAAGTATTTGACTCATGGAATGCGTTGATGTATAGCGAAACAGTGGATGAGTATAAGCAACTAAAAAAGACTTTCTTTAAAGAGTATTGTCCGATCATATCCATGTCCATTAGCAATTGAAGGTAGAATACAGAAACACGCGTGCCAGACTTATCACAGAATAATGTGCAACCAAACTAATATAAGAGGTATGCCCTTGCCACACATTCCACCGGAGGGTAGGGGGCACTGCCATTGTCCAGTGGTTCGACTGAGACGATGGGGATGTTGAGGAGAATCTATGTAATATCATGTATTTCACAAAAAAAAAATACTATTTGGGCAACGCCAGAACGTACAGGCGCATGCCAGAACGTTCAGACGCATGCCCGAACGTTCAGACGCATGCCCGAACGTTCAGGCGCATGCCCGAACGTTCTGGCGCCAAAAATCTCTATCTAAGGAACCCTCCTCATTTCTCATTCCTCACACCAAATCACCTTCTCTTGTGATTTTCTTCTCTCTTCCACTTATTCTGAGTTTTTAGTTTTGAGACTCTCTGTTCGAGACTCTCGGTGCGGTGCAACGAAGTTCTGTCCGGAGGAAAGCGTCAGATCTGAAAGAAGAAGTTTTTATCTGAAGGTGGGGAACGAAACATAGGTTTGCGTGTTTTATAACTTTTATTAAATTTTACATTCAATTATTATTATGTCTACTGTTCATTTACACTGCATTATGTCATATAATGTTTATATTGCCGCACTTATGCCTGTATATTTGGAATTCACGTATTATACTGTTATAATGCTGGATTTGTGGTCAATCTGACTCAACTAGACTCGGTCTTGTCCTCAGTAACTTTAAATAGTGAACGGGAGGCAGCGGGCTGCTCTAAGCGATTGGTTATTTAAGCAGACCTTGTGTCTCACCTCTCAACTGGGGACTGATCTAGTTGGTCTTATTGAAAGCTATCAGCTTATACAAGTAATACTGAATGTCCTAACCTTGCATGTCTTGATACCGACCTTGATAAGAATCACCAGACGTTGCCAAGGTCAGTCTAAACGTCAAAGAAAAGACCAGACCAGTAGACTAGACCAGTTCATGCATTGGCATCATACATATCACCACCTAGGGACGTATATGGTTTATGACTTATAGAATAGTTAGGAGCATTGCTCGCTATTCATTATATTTCTCTGGAGAGGGACGTACGTGAGAACCAGGCTACGCCCGGGGAGGGACATCAGTACGTGAATCCAGAGCATCGTTCTTAAGGAGGGACGTACAGTGAGAACCTGGCTACGCCCGGGGAAGGACACTGTACGTGAACTCAGGCTGTGACGCCCCGAAAATTATTTCATCTAGCCCATAACTCAATTGCACTTTGCCCAAACTCTATGCGTTGCCTTGATATGTTTGGTGTTTGTTTGATGGTTGTTTAATGTTTGTATAGTTGATGCTTGATAATGTATATAAATATGTGTATCATAAATTGTATATGGGTCATGTTAAATTAAATTAAAATGCATATGTTATTATTTATGCATGGGTCCATTAAACCATGAATTGATATGAGTTAGGATTGATTGAATAAAAGGATAAACGAGAATGAAAATTTGGTGTATTAAATGGATTGGACATTTAAAATACATGGAAGCATGAAATTGGTTAAAGTACATGTGGTTGGTATGGGTAGTATGGGACCAACACATGTGAAGGTTGGTGCATGAAAGTGGACAAGTGTCTCATGCCCTCAAGGAAGTGTTAGAATGAGTGGAGGGAATCAAGGAGAGAATCAAGGAGGGAATCAAGGAAAGAATCAAGGAGAGAATCAAGGAGGGAATCAAGGAAGTGCTAGAAAGAGGTGAGTGGAGAGAAAGGAAAGAAGAAGAGAAGAAAAGAAGAGAAAGGAAAGAAGAAGAGAAAGAAGGAGAGAGTTGCAGGAGGAAGATCTCTGCGACATGTTCATCAAAGAATTGGATCTTTGGAATATATGGTCAGATTGAGCTCAAAATTTGTCAGCAAGTTCGTAGCTTATGGTTATTCATTCTGGTCGGTGGAGATCTTGATCAGAGGTTTCGTCTAAGAGATCTAATCTCTCAAACAAAGCTGGTCGGAAAGTCTGGATTTCTCGCGGCGTTTTGCTCAAACTTGTAGATCTCCTAAATCTACCGTTGGATGGATATAAAATTTGGGTATGTAGTTTATAACTGATATTTATGTATTCTGAACGGTGGAGATGTGTATTCGTTTAGTATTTTGTGTGATATAGTCATCTGAGTTTGATTATTTGCAGCAGGAAAGGAGAAATTGTCTGATTAGAGACTTGTTCATCAAATATACTTATCTTTTCGGTCCACCGTTGGATTGGGCTGATATTTGGACAGAAGGTTTGTATCTTCACATACTTCAATATGTATAGTTGATTTTGTGATTACATATTTCTGTTGGTATATTGATACATCTAAACAGAATAGTAAATGAAGAATTGGTAGGGTTGCTTGTATTAGACCTAAATTTAGAATATGAACTTAGACCTTTCCAAATAGCTTGCATGTCAACTATGTTGACCTAGTTGCCATTGTTGATGAACCCATGATGCAAAATCAGTGATATACATGGCTGAACATGGTGACCTAGTGTAAATCGACAATATGGCCTAAGTATGGAAAATTTCATATTTTAGGGCTTTTGATGCTTTTGGCCTAGAATCATTGAATTGATGCAACTTATGTTTAATTAAGCATGATTAGAGTTGATTATGCTACTGATTTGGTGGTTGTGACCATATCATGGGTTAGGCCTACTTGTGATCAAGTGACCAAATTTGGGCATGTTTATGCCTAAGGAATTGAAAATCAGTATTTTTGATTAATAGAATGGTTTATGTATGAGAACTATGCATTAGAGGCCTAAGTCATGTGATTTGAGTTGAATGATGAGATTAGATGGGATTTAGGCCTATTGTTTATATGTGGGCTGATTTAGGGTTGATGTGTAATGTCTATGTGATTGAGCATAGAAATTGATGTATGGTAGGATATTGATGTATGTTTCAGGATCTTGATTGGGTTGATTCGGTTTGGTGGTCGTGTGTGGTTAAATACTCTCGCGAGGCTTGATTGTGAGTAGACTTCATTTATGATTATACCTTTTATGTCATCATATCACTTATATATTGTATGTTGAAAGCATGAATGTGTTCTAATATTTTGAATGATATATTGATTTGAGAAAACCTTATGACTTTGGTTGGGCCCATCTATCTGGCTAATAGGGGGACTTAACCTTGTCATATGAGGGTTTTAGGAAAGGAAGATATTGGGGTCAACGGCACGGTGAAATAGACGTGTACTAGTAACCCAAATAAACATGATTGGGGTCAACGGTACGGTGAAATAGACGTGCACTAGTAACCCAATGCATGTGGAATGTGGATCCAAGTTGATAAGCTTTTACTTGCATCGAATTTATTATAAATGCTTGATATCTATATGTTATGAGCTTTTAATCATGCTACACATTGACATGCATACATGATATTTATTGATGAGTATTGATAGCATATTTGAATTCTATTCACTGGGCACCGTTGGCTCACCCTCATTTTTCTCTTTCAGGTCTTTCTGTCCCGAATAAGGGCAAAGGGGTAGTTATATCTTGAGGGCCTTGCCTGCGAGAGAATCCAAAGCCTCGATGTGAGTTGTAGGCATTTTGATTGAACTGTGTTTTAAATTATGAAGTATTATATTTTGGATTATGTAATTATAACACTTACCACATTATAGTATGGGTGAGTTGAGACTTGTTAGATAAACCATGTGGGCATATGACGGTTTTTATTTGTACCCACAATTTTGGACTTTATGTGTATGTCAATTTTAATGGACTGTAGGGATTATGATTTTATTTATGGTTCATTTTTATGGATTATCTCTTGTCTTTGATGATTAATACGGTGGGTAGTTTTGTTTAGTACCTTTCGATATTATGTCGTTGTTTGAAATAAGGCTCGTAGGGTCTCAACCACCTCATGGGAGTTGAGGAGTGGTCGGAAATGCCTACGCCGGGCGTCTCGCCCCGGCATTCCGCATGCCATTCCCTGCGGGGTTGGTGGTCCGGGGCGCGGGGTCGCCACAGTATACATAAGGCCTTTTTGTCACACCCTGGGTTGCACAGCGTGCCCCCTACCCAGGTGCGGGAGCACCCCCTCGGGGCGAACGCCTAGCCATTATGGATCCATAATATTGTCCTATCCTAGTACAGCCACCGCCACACAAGGACGTCTCTTGTACCCAGGATTATTCAGTGGCTACCTAGGATGCGAATTCAGACTCCTTGGAGGGGAGATCTCGAGTTCGATCCCGGGGGAGAGCCCCTTTGTGGACAAATAATCATGGGTACAAGAGACGTCCTTGTGTGGCGGTGGCTGTACTAGGATAGGACAATATTATGGATCCATAATGGCTAGGCGTTCGCCCCGAGGGGGTGCTCCCGCACCTGGGTAGGGGGCACGCTGTGCAACCCAGGGTGTGACACAGGCGATGTACGTTCATCAAACCATTACGAGCCGGTGTCATGCATACATACATATTGATTGATTATGATGCTCACATGTGTATTTAAGATATTTGATATTGAAGTATGCTTTATTAATTGTTATACTCACGAACAATTTACCCACTGAGCGCGTTAAGCTCACTCCATTATTATCAAATCTTTCACAGGAAGTTAGGGTGGACTGGGTGCAGGTTATGGGGCTCCACAATTTATACTCTTTGTATGATTCATTGGGGATTTTGGGAGTATGTTCCCTTTACCATTTTATGTACAAATGTATTATGAATTAATTGAAATCAGATTTGTACTGTGTGTATACTGTATTTTCGCTGCGCACTCTGTTGTTACCATTGCTATTATTTCAAATGCGCGCCCCGTCTGAGAGTGTACCGCCGGTTTAGGCGCGTCCGGGCGGGGTGTGACAATCTAAACATCGTCCAGTGTGATTGTCATTTCACTGAAGGGAATGTGAAATGTATTTGTCTCCGGTTGCTATCGCTCTACGAATAAATTTATTACACTCTTGTTGGCGAAGGTGTAGGAGCATCCACATATCGGACCCAAACCAAATTGTTGTATAATTTCTTGAAGTCTTTCTTGGTCAAGGTGACAAGATAGGTCTCATTCAGGTACTTGTGCATCGTGGTTTAAGCACCTCAATGGGGGGCGATACTATGAACACAAAGGAAAATTAAATAAATATAGACATAAGAACAACTATTATTAATAATATAAGATAAGAAATATACACACTTTAATTATAAGGATAACAACTTACATCGCCATCCCATATATATATATATGCAACAACGTGACTTTTGAAGCTAACAAAAAGAGAAGTATCAATAGGGCCTCTAAGAAGTGGGCCACTGGGACCTTCAGTTGTCCCTTCATCGGTGTTAGTACTCTCTTGCGTAATATTTTGCGTGTTTGTTTCATCGATCTCTTCTTATTCCTCCACATTGCTTTGGACATTTTGTAAATTGGAATGGAGCCGAGACAATCTCGTGGCTAATGAGGTTGGTTGAGCACATATAACACTGTGCTCAGATTGGGTTGTACTGCGTCTCCTCGTCATATCTACATACCATATAAAAAAACAAGCTCACTAAACAATTCCTATAATGGAAAAAACTCAAATACAAAAACAAAGAACAAAAAAAAAGAAGGAAAACAATGGTTCGGTAGTCCCTACCGAACCTAATGGGTCAGTTCAACCTTGCACTACCGAACCGTGGTGATCGGTTCGATAGTGCCTACCGAACCATTGTTTTCGGGGGCTTGTTAACACTTTTGCCCTTATTTATTTTTTTCATACACACAATAATACAATAAACAAACAACGGTACAATGAAAAAGGCAAAAAAATACGCTCAACACATGCACAAATACATAAATGTACCCAAAATTTCTATAATAAGAAAAATACCTCTAAAAAGTTAGAAATATTCGTTGAAGATGGCGAAACAATGCCTAAATAATGGTGAAAACCTTAATCTATAAGCTCGATTTGAGGGTGATTCGAGTTAGGGTTTGTTTGACAATTTTTGGACGAAATAGGCGCAGAGTTTGAGCTTATAGATTGACAATTTTTGGCATCGAAGAAGAAGAAGAAGAAGAACGACAATGGCACAAGGTTCGAGCTTGAAGAACGGTAATGGTGAGCTTGAAGAAACGACAATGGCGGAATTGAAGGATGGTTTTTTTTTTTTTTTTTTTGAATCGACAATTTTCTTTCTTTTTTTTTTGAAATTGAGGGTTATTTTAGGGAGTGTTGGACATTTTATTGTGATAAAAAAAGTAGGTTACTATTGAGTGTGGTAGAAAGAGTAAATGTGATGTGAGAAATAATTATTGTGGTATATTAGTATAATATAAATATTTTATAATAACACATAAATATTAGCTTATCCAATGATATTAAAATTTAATGAGAATTAATTTATAAATATAATATATATCCAGTGATAATAAAATTTAAGGAGAATTAATATTTTGCCGCACAGCATTATAAGAAGTCAGGAACATTAGAAGTAGTTTATGAAACTTGTTTAATAAAGCAATAAGGTCAATCTTGGTATTTTAAAAATTAGATGGGGTCAAAATAAACAGAAGCGGGTGCAACACTGCCATTAACGCCACCACCCGTTTTGTTTTAGCACGCCAGCTTATTATTTTTACTAAAGTATTCTTTTTCAAAATTACTTCATTAAATATAATTTTTTTAAAATTACATTTATGTCCAAAGGCCTGCCATTCTCACTTATCAACTACTTATAATTTTACTTTTATTTAATTTTTTAAATTAATTAAAATAAATATATTAAAATTTAAAAATAAAGACTAAGAATTGACAATTTTCAATCTTATATTTTTAAAATTTTAACTTTAATAAAATATTTTCAATTTGACAAATTTTTAACCTAATATTTTATCTTCTTACTCAAATTGAGTAGCATAAATATTTTTAAATAAAAATAATAAAAGATATTAATTAATAAATTCTTTTATATATTATTTTAATTTATTTACTCTTTAAATAAAATTTATTTTTGAATTAAAAGAATAAAAATCCAAATAAACAAGATCTTTATTTATTATTTAATACTTTACTTTTATATTTGATTTTGTAAAATAAAAGTGAATAAATATTTCAAAATTAAAAGATTAAAAAATATATTAGCCAAGAAAAAGTTACGAAAGGAAAGATGTATTTAGTTTAAAGAATACTACGTGTGATTAGAAGATTCTATATAAGGATAGGTCAAAATGAGAAACAAAGAAGTGTGAAGAGTAAATACTTAAATAAATGTTGGCATTAAAAGAAAAGTGGTGCGGTAAGAAAAAGATGGGTGTTGAACCTCTGTGTTTGGTCCGGTTGGATCCACCTAAACTTTTTTTGTTTTTTTTTTTTCGAGTTTTTTTCTATTCTACAATTAACTTGAAGAACTTTTTAATTATTTTAGTGATGTGCATAGACATTCCAACCCAATATTGTTGGTGGGGTACCTTTTCCTGACATTCATATAGCTAACTTGAAAGTATACCAAATGATGAGAACGGTAACCCGCCACTCGAATTAGGTTAGAAAGTCCAAAACAAACATAAAAATATCTAAAATATTTTGAAATTAAAAATGAAGTAGGAAAACCCCATAAAAGAAAACAAAAAATAAAAAAGTGGTTCCGCCTAACCTAGCCAAATCAAACACTTTGGTTTGGTTTGACCCTGTCTGGCCTCGGTTCGACCCTATTTAGTCAAACTTATTGCCGGGAGCTCATCATGTTTGTAAGCTTCCAACAGTTTTTTTTCCCCAAAAAATAAACCAAAATACACCAAATACATCTTTGAAAAAAGAAAAATTTAGGCTCGATTCGATGCCAAAAAATAGGTTTGGTCATAAATAAAGGGGGTGAAAACTAAAAAAGGTATTAAAATATGTATTTTTTACTGAATCAATAGATGCCCAAATTTTTTGAAGACGAAGAAGATATGATGTTCAGGGTTTAAGATTTGAAGAGAGGAAAAAGAAGGTGAGAAGGAAAGGTGATTTTGGAATAAGGGTTAGGGGTTTGGGGAGAGGAAGGGATAGCATTGGCAAGGAGAGAGTCGGGTGACCATAATTTAGGGGTGTCAGAATTTTTTTTGTGGGTAAAGATAGAATGGTGGGGTAAATTTAGGAAGAGGGTAAAGATAGTAGGTTAGTAGGTACATGAGGAATTTCCCTTTCAAAAAACTGTTTTAGGGTCTAAGCAATAAAATATATTTTTTTGTGTTTTCAATATCAGAGTAATCCCTACGAGCCAGCAAAAGCCGCATCCACCGACCTGACCCGAGACTTGGTACGAGCACTAAGTGGCAAAGAAGGTGTTTATCACATTTTATGTAAACGAGATATTTGAAATCCGAAGAGGGAGCATTGGAAAAGGCGGGACATTGGAGCGAGCGAGAAGAGCGAAAAGAGAGAGAGAGAGAGAGAGAGGAGAGGGGGATGGAAGACTCGCTAGAAAACCTTCCTTCTTCATCCGAGCAACTCGATCTCGAAACAATTCGCAGGTTTAATCAGAACTCCGCTGAATCTCCATATTTAATCATTTAAAAAACACTTTTTTTTTTCTCATTGATTTCAGTCAATTTCTCAGCCGAGTTCAAGCGCTCTCCGACATTCTCACAACCTCCAAAGAATTTTCCGAATTATCTCCTTCCGACTCGGAGAAATTACTCAAAGAATGCGTTCTTGATCTCGAAGTAAGCTCCGATCGAGTTTGTACCATTGATGTCTTGTATCGTTATTCGATTCAGGTCCGTGCTTTTTTTCTAATAGTTAACGAATTCTTCACTAATTTCCAGAGTCAGATCAAAGAATGTATGTTGGAGTTTTCGGATTTCAGCGCCCTAGGAATCGAAGACTTGGGTAAAATATGCTCGCTTGATTTACTGGTCTTTTATGCTTATATGCTGTTGTTTAGTTACTTTCATTTCAAGCTATTTTGAAAAAAAAATAAAAAAATGTTGGTTCAGGTTCATTAAATTGTAAAATTTATTTCATTTGCTCAATTGTACGCTATAGTTTAAGAGAATTATCTCTACGGTTCGTATCATAGAATGATGTTTTTCTATCATATGCCATTGGCTCATTATAATTTCCACTTGCAAACCTGAAAGAAAGCCCTAAAATAACATTAATAGAGATAACTAAGAAAAATATAACTACTTGTAATCATAGTAATAGTCTGATACTTAAGTGTTTGATAGAGCTGAGTAAAGAAGTAGATTTACGTAATTGACCTCAATATAGTTGGGGAAAAGCTTTGTTGAGTTGAGTTATATAATTCGAGGCAAATAATGATAATCACATGCGTTGCACATGTCATCATGCATGTGTCAATTGTGAATAAAACTAGATAAAGTTTATCTTTGTGGTTGTTTGGCCTGCATGGAGCTCTCAAACTGGGCTGGCTTTGAGTGAGGATGATCTCTTTCACCATGAAGATTCCTTAACAAATAAATTTGAAAAAACATGCAATACCGGTAATTAGCATGATGAATTTCAGTATAAAATTTGAAATTTTATGGTTTCTCCATCTCATTTGCCTGAAGGTCAATATGTTGGGTTAAAAATTTTACGAAGATGAGTTCCGTTGTGAAAGATCAGCTCATTCTGAAACATCCACATAGACAAAATGATCATGAGTGATGTTACAACTGATAATGTAAAGACATCTATTGTAATTTATAACCATGTCATTCTTGGAGCTGCTTAAATGTATTTTGTCTCATACAATAGTACTATGGACAACTGTTGAAGGACTGGTCCTCTCATTCATCTGCTTCTCTACAGAAAGGGCTATTTTGAGAAAGTTAAAGAAAGTAGGTTCATTACCATGCATTTGTGGTATTGTATTATTTGGACAGTTTGGTTTTAGAGAATTGACTGACATACGTAAATCAGTTGTTATTAAATTTTCCTTTAGTACAGTAAACTAATGCAAGACTGTAAACCTTTGTTATGCTGCAAAGCTTGAGATGCAAACCGTAGTTCACTTGTTTTTGAGTGGTTAGTTCCATCCTGCAAGTGATAGAAATCCAAAAGATAATGTGAAACTGCTATTAGCATTTGAAACCATACTTTCATCATTTCATTTTGTCTAAAGTTCTCATATGCCGTTGAAGATACTTACTTGGAAAATGCAAAGGAGGAGCTAAATTTGATTGAGGCTGAGAACCTGAAGATTTGTAATGAAATCGAGGCTCTTTCAGGAAGCTTTATAAAAGGTGGTCGATCATGATGATGCCAGTGATTTCCATGTATGTTACTGCACTGGGAACTTAAAGTCGTCTTTCTTGCAGATTCTACTCGATTGGAGAGTGACGTTGAAGGGTTAAGTTGTTCATTGAAGTTTATTGAGTCACAGGTCAGCGTTCAGTTTCAATTACTTTCTTGTGAACTTTTGTTTTGAATCTCATGACTTGATGCTTAGCATGTGATTTGGATGGTTATTATTAGAGGTCATACCCTATATAAACGAAGCAAAAGAAGAAAGAAAAGAAAAATCCTGGTGAATAAACATTGGCAGCCTAGTCAATTTTGACAAATTGGTTAAATGCAGAAATCTCCAAATGATAGCACAAGGAAGAAAATGCACTTGTTTGCATTCCACATCATTAATTGAATGTTAACATTTTTCTTCTTAATGTAGAATCGGAACAAGTTAGAAATAGGCACAGATGTTACATGCTCTATATCCAGTGGAGGTGCAGAGACTTTAGATGGAGAAGACAAGAACATCAAGGTATTTTTTTTTTTTGATGATGATGATATCCTCTTAACTGGTGTTTTTCCTTCTTTTTAAGTTTTAACTTTGCCATGCTTTTACATCCTCCTGCTGCTGATGTTAGGATTCATATATATGGAACTTAAAAAAGTTAATTATAGTCCTTGAAATGCCAAATCACAGTTCTTGCTAAATTTGAAACTTTACTAAGTGATATTTTTATACACATTCTTATATCTTGTGCTTATTCTTTTCTTACCAATTTATTATCGAATGAAATGTTAATGTTGATACTTGCTGAGTTCCAAAACTTAAAATTAAGTGGTCTTGTATCTATCTGTTCACGTTTTTGTTCTAAAATGATTTTGTTCAAGGCACATATTTTCTTGAAACTGTGTTTTATTATCTTAAACTATTTTATAAGATCGTGGTAGTCTATACTTTTTAGGTTTTGGAGCTTGATCATCAAATTGAGAACAACAGAATTACCTTGAGCTCTTTGCAAGACCTGAGTTCTATTCTTAAGAGGTAATTCCGTTTTCAGGATTTGACTTCCATGATCCCTGCACTTTATTTTCAATGTTTACTTTAGTATTCACATTTGTTTTTACATTTAGGTTTGAAGCTGTTGGACAGATAGAGAATATTTTCACAGGTTTGAAAGTCATTGAATTTGAAGGAAATCGCATCAAGTTGTCTGTGAAGACATTTCTTCCTAGTTTGGAGAGCTTGGTGTGCCAAAAGAAGATGGAATATGCTATAGATCCACCTGTTGTGGATCATGAGCTGTTAATAGAACTTTTTGATGGCACCATGGAACTGAAGAATGCGGAGGTATCCTTTTTTTTTGTCTGTTTCATAACACTGTAGAGGGAATGCTCATGCACTGGATGTGTTTGCGACTTTGTGTTTTCCTGACTAAGGATTGAAGTAACACCATTTTTATGTATAAATTTTTTTGGGCCTCAAAGCATGTAGAAAGAATGTTGTGGGTATGAAAAGATGAAATAAACGTTAAACACAATAGGTGTAACAGTAGGTGTTACTCTTTATGCATAACAAATATCCTTATTTTGCATCACTTGCTACATCAACATCTTTATCTTCATAAATGAAATTTAGTGGAAATATTGTCGACTGCTTTGACCTTTATTTATAAATGTGTAGAATTCTTAAATTCTAAAGCGAACCAAGATGCTCAAGAAGTGCAATGCCTTCTTAGCACGTGCTTTCTTTCAAGGAGGGTTGAAAATCAGATTCATTCTATTGCAATTTGGGAGATGTGATTCTTGCATCTTTATGATTCTTGGGCATACCAACTACCAAGTGATTCATCATTTGTTTAATCACTTCTACACTTGTAAACATTGAATCAAAATTAAAAATTTATTGTCTGTTTCAAAGAAACAACTCTTATTATAGGTAATCTGACCTTCATTCATCCTTGGAGTTAAATGGATACTATGTTGGCAACAAATAAGTCTTCACATGAAATGGTGCTAGAATACAAAGGTGTAATAAATACACTTGACTTTTGTTGTCTGAGCATGTCTGGAGTATGTTTTTGAAAACCATTACCTAGTGAAGAAACAACCATTACCTAGTGAAGAAACAACCAAAACTACTTCCATTATATCTTGTGGCATTGAGTCCAAAGAAAATTATTACTTTAGCATTGCGTCCAAAGCAAATTATAACTTCTCTGATATTGATTTATGTGGTCATGGATCAGTGCCATACAAGGAAGGGTTTTTCTTCTAATTTCTTTCATTTGGTTGAAAATGAAATTTTGCTTCCACTTATCTTACAGTACCAATTTTTCTTGTCGCTCTTTTCTGGATATTAGTTGAATGAGATCTTTGCAATTTCCAGATTTTTCCAGATGATGTATTCATTGGTGAGATTGTTGATTCTGCAAAATCAAGGTATAATCCACTAACTTGTTTCTTCCTTAGCCTGAAATTCAGTTATATGTTTCAATGTTTTGGCTGAGTCGAATTTGTTGTCCATTATACATTGTAGCGTGTTAACTTCTTTTCTTTTTCTCAACCTGCATGAAATTAAGATTTATAGATATGCTTCTCAGGTCAAATTGTTCTACAAACTAAAGATTTGTTTGCCATGTTCATACACCCTCCAAATTCTTATTTAGTGCACACAATTCAACCCAATTGTTCTGGATCTTGCATTTGTTCACTTGCTGACATGTTGTTTAGGCAAACTTATATTGGAATATATTAGCATGTGTGATGGCGCAGTGCCGAGAGAGACGAGAGAGAAACCAAGAGAGAAATCAATAATCAATAATCAATAATGGTGTTTTTCCCAATTACATCCTAGCATATTTATAGACTAATATAACTCCTAAACTGACATTAATCAGGATTCTTGAACATACTCAAATTCTAACCAAAATCCTAAACAAAATATAAATCTAAAACTAAATAACAATCCAAATAAAAATAAAATAAAATAAAGGAATCCTAATTAGACTCTGACACTATTCATGTATATCTTGCATCAACTCTCCTCGTCTTGAAGAACTTGGCTCTGACGAGGTAGAGTCATGGTACTGCTCAAATAAGTCAGGGTGCAAACGACGAAACTCATCCTCAATAATCAATGTAGCATCAGACGTGGGACGACCTCTCCAAGATACCAGATAACGCTAAAAACCTCCATCAGCAGTAGAAACGATCTCATCCTCGAGAACTGTGTCAATCTAATCAGGAACATAAGGTTGCAAAGGTGGGAGCCTCGGAATTGGAGCAACAAAAGTACCTGTAGGCATACTAACTAGCACAAGAGGCTCAAAAGTACCTCGATAAGGGTATAAATCCTCCACAGTGAAAACTGGACTAATATTCATATCAGTAGGTAAATCAAGTAAATATGCATTATGTTCAATTTTTGTAACAATACAGTATGGGCCAGAAGAATGGACATGTAACTTCTTGAAGGAATTTCTAGGAAAACGCTCAAGACGAATGCGAACCATCACATAGTCATTTTCACAAAATTCCACTCTCCTATGGTGAACATCAACATTCAATTTATAACTATCATTAGAAAGTGTAATCTTACGCCTAATATTAGCATGTAACTCATGA
The DNA here is from genome assembly GCA_035771175.1 of Paratinospora sagittata. Lineage (NCBI taxonomy): Eukaryota > Viridiplantae > Streptophyta > Magnoliopsida > Ranunculales > Menispermaceae > Paratinospora > Paratinospora sagittata. The sequence continues at coordinate 34,335,060 of CM069607.1, forward strand.
ATGTGCTGGGCAAAAGACTCAACAGAAGTAGAGGGACGAGAATCTGAGGGTAATGGGATCAAGTCAACAGGCTGATGAGGACTATATCCAAGAACAATCTCAAAAGGAGACGTACTTGTAGAACGAGTAAATGAACTATTATAGACAAACTCACCATGTGTCAAAATATGAAGCGGTTTAGTAGGTAGCAAAATAGAAGAAGGCTAAGACGACTGAGATGTATTGGGCTTAGACATTGGCCTATGTTTGGGTTACTATCCAAAGGTTTAGTAGGTAGCAACTTGATAGTCTTACCTTTATGCTTAATCATATAGGTATTTTCTCTGCCATGATGGGTAACATTAAGATCATAGAACGAAGGACGCCCTAACAATACATGTGCTCATGGTTCATATTTTTTTCGAAATTTGGCGAAATTTCACAGATTTTTTTTTTCTTTTTTTGACCACTGAAGTGCGAAGTGGACGTAGAATAAAAAATGCAAAAATTCACTGAAATAATTCGATACAATTCAAAAAATTTGACAAAATTTGATAAAATTCGATAAAATTCAACAAAATTCGATGAAATTCGATAGAGAAGTAAAAAAAAGTTATTTCGTCAATAGAAAACAAGAAAATACCAATAATTATGTATTATTTTCAACTTCGTCAACCAACATAGCATTATAAATTTTAAAAAGTAATTTAACAAGCCAACAAATTATGTAGTTTATGGGATATGCTTCACTAAAAAGGGAAGAAAAGAAGCACAAAAAAAAAAAGAAATAACAAAGAAAGAAAGAAAGTTGAAATAAGATAAAAACTTAAAAATAAATTGAAAGAGTTTCCAAAGCCATCTTCTTTTAGTTAACTCTCATAAAATATGATTAAAAAACAATACAATTTTAAAAAAATACTAAATTAAGCATGGTGGAATTCAAACTAGCAAAGTATATGGTCGAGAAGCAAGCAACCACAAAATTAAATATCAAAACAAAGAAAAAGAATTAAGACCAAAAGCCACCGTTTCAAATTCATCAACCCACTTATCCAGATTGATTTTGTTAGGTCACTTATTGGTATTTTTATGTATTAAAAGTGTCTATTTATATTAGTTTTTAGCTTATACTACAATAAAACTAGATATTTAAGTATATATGCAAAAATTCTTTAAACTTCTCTAATTTAGCGAATTTTTACAATAATTCTCCATGTCAAATTAAATTTATCCGAATTAATTCCAATTGAAAGTGACCGAAGTCAAGTCAAAATCGAATTTTTGATCCTTGATGTGCTACATCCATCGGTGGAACGTCACACCAAACACTATCTCTATAGTCACCAATAGTCAGTGGCACTAAACACGGTTCAGACATAGGTAATGAGGTCTTATCAACCCAGACAACTCTATAAGGTTGAGGGTAGGGCTCAGGTTTTAGATTCATCCTAGCGACACCAGAAGTAGACACAACATTTATAGAACTACCCCCATCAATAACAATTTTGCAGACCTTATCCCCACACTTGAACGTTAGTGTAGAAGATACTAGTATGCTTCCACTCATTTGTGGGGTTGAGAATCGACAAGGGGTGGCAAAAAATTGGGTATGGACGAGTACGGGTACAGACAACACCTCATACTAACGCACATATAGTGTGTCCGTACCTGACTAGGTTTAGAAAATGAACAAGATGTATTCGTCCATACCCGTATATTTTAAAAATGGGTAGCCCGGTTTTGTCCATACCCGTAGGTTTTTTTTTGTAAAAGTGTAGTGATAAAGTATGTTTATTCGATAAAAAATAGAAATCTTATGCCAATAGTGATGAAAAACAAAGAAGAGGAAGAAAATAACAAAAAAAATAAAGATTCAATAAGAAATATATGTAAAAAAGATTTAATTGACGTAGAACATGGAAAATTAAAATAGGGATATGTAAAATATACCCCTTGTATTAAGTAGGAACCGGGTACCCGGGTTTTTGAGTCTATATTCGGATTCGACCCGATTTTTAAAACGGACACAAATTTTTGTCCGTACTCAGCCCTGTTTTTAAAAAATCTTGTTTGTACCCGTTTTAAAGGTAGCCGGACGAAAGTGGACAAATGGGTCCGGGCCCAATTTGCCACCCCTAGAGTCGGCAGAATGCAATGCATGACATGAAGAGAACCCTCAATGTAACCCAAGTTGTCATCAACTTCCTCACCTGAGTCTGATGGATTACCTAAGGAGGCAATGATCTGCTCATCATCCTTTTCAACATGTGGTTCCTCAAATTCCTTTTCAATGGTAAGGGTACAGTGAGGACAACGAGATGCAATATGACCCTTACCATGACAGTGATGGCACGCAATGTTGGAACCACTAGAGCGAGCAGTAGAGTTTGCAGAGTCAACAATTTTAGTGACACTTGATCTCCCATTTGGGTTACTATTGGCACGAGACTGGACTGGATCGGTTTGAACACTACTAATGGGACGAGCACTGACAGTAGATCTAGCCTGCTGGGACTCCCTGACTTGAGAAGTTACGTGCCTCTGAAAAGGCAACCTAAGTAACTTCTCAACCTCTAAAGCCTTGTGGAAGTCCTCCTCCAAAGTGTATGGGTTATGAAGATTGACCTCCTGCTTGACATCAAGCTTGAGGCCGTTAATAAATTTTGTAACAATTACCTGCGTGGCTTCTCTAATTGACAACGTACCATGAGATCCTCAAAACGAGCAAGTTACTTGGTAACACTAGATGACATCTGGCAAAGGTTAAGCCATTGTTCCATTAGTTGCTTCCTGTGATAAATAGGAAGATACTTTTCCTTCAGTTTTTGTTTCATCTCAACCCAAAATGTAATAGGTTCCTCACCAATATGCTCTAGGTTGTCTTGGACACTTTGCCAATATGTCCTGGCTCATCCTTGAAGTTTCATTTTGGCAAAGCGAACTTGTTGGCCCTCCGTCATGCCATATCACTCGAAGTAGTCCTCAAGAGCAGCTAGCTAGTCTAAGAAAGCATTAGGGTTGAGCTTGCCATCAAAGGAAGGAGCATCAACCTTAATTCTCTTAGTAATATCATATGGGTCATCATGATGAGGCCTATACAAAGGGTTATTATATTTATGGGTCGGCCTATCATGACGTCTAGTTTCAGGCACATGGTGAGGGTCACCCTCAAAAAGTGGTTGGATGTCATCAGGAAACTCAAACTCCCTCTTAAGTGAAACTTGAGAGGGACTTGGTTAAGGGGTTATCCTCCTACCGGTAGGTCGTGGTTCTTTAGAAAAAGTGGACCTAAATGAGGCATGAGACTCTAAAGGAAGAGGAAGTAGACCAGGGGTAGGATATGATGATCTTAATGGGGCATAATTAATATGAACGTGCAACTGACTAGTGGCAGGACACTAACTAACCCTAGAAGGTGGGGTCGGGTTGGCACTAGATTCATCTATTGGTTGTTTTCCTAACACGGTTGCCAATTGGGATATTGTCTTTTTTAGTTCAGCAAGTTCTACATGTAATTCCTCATTAGATTGTTCTTGTGCTAGAACTTGGTCTTTGAGATCATTAAGGTCAGCTTGAAAAGAGTTTTGGGCTTCTGACATGAAACGGGTCATTGTCATGGTATAGAAAAAAATATAGGAGAAAAAATGCAAGTATTCAAAAGTATAATGCTGATGTAACCACAAGAAAGCAATTAATAATGTAATCTAAATTGATGCTAATATGCACATGAGAATTAGAAATATGCAAAAAATAAATATGCAAGGTTCGAAAAAAGAGGTTTGTTTTTTGGTATGCAAATATGGGTAATGAAAGGTTAAATGGGCTCAAGTAATCTACTAATGGTTAATAAATGGGCTAACTAATGAATAATGGAAAACCAAAGTCAAAAAGAAGAAGATTAATTTGATGTATTGAAGGACGTTAACAAATAGGCTAAATAATGGGCTAAAAGGAAAGGGGTTAATGAGATGGGTGCAATAAAATAAGTGAAGGGGTATAATTGAACAATATGCAATTTACCAACTACCACCAATAAAATATTAACCAGGTTTCAATTGCAAAAAGAATTATATCATAAAATTGAGCACTAGTGGTTTAGTGAGCAACATGTTGCAGAGAATCAAGACCCCAAATCTTAAAAAGCTCCTATTGCACACTATCACGCCCTCCTTTTCTTCCTTGTTGGCATTGTTTTATATGGATTTCAATAGAGAAGGCGACAACAAGCAAATAAGTGTTCTCTTTGTTGTTGCTTGCTTCCCTCTTCACAATCGATCGAACCAGCACACTTATGCACGGACGCCGTACTGTTTTACCATGCCAAAGTTGTGCAAGCCTTCTCCTTCCATGAACAACAACTGATTTGAAGAGGGAAGAACAGACATGTTCTCTTAACTTTCAAGTATTAGCGATGATATTAGCTTCCAATTGTAGTGACAATGGATTAGATATTTGCAGTGGGAGTAGAAAGAAAAGTGAAGAAAAAAGAGAGTGGGCGAAGAAGAACGAGAAGGAGAAGAAAAAGAAAGGGCGGCAACAGTAGAAAGGTGAGAGAGAAGAAAGAAGAAGAAAGAGTGCTGAGGAAGAGGATCGGGAAGAGAAGAAGTAAGAGAGTAGCGGAAGAAGGGAGAAGATGATTGGAAAGGCTTTGATACCAATTGATGGCGCAGTGTCGAGAGAGACGAGGGAGAAATCAAGAGAGAATCAATAATCAATATTGGTGTTTTTCCCAATTACATCCTAGTATATTTATAGACTAATATGACTCATAAACTGACACTAATAAGGACTTCTGAACATACTCAAATTCTAACCAAAATCCTAAACAAAATATAAATCTAAGACTAAATAACAATCCAAATAAAAATAAAATAAAATAAAGAAATCCTAATTAGACTTTGACACTATTCATGTATATCCTGCATCAGTGTGTGCCTTTGTTTCCATCATTATAGACTGAAACTTGTATTCTTATATCTTACACCCATAATAGATTTCCGTATCAATTTGAGGAAGACAAACTCTTCCATTGTGTATCCATTTGCCATTTTTATATCATTTTCATGGAGAGTTTATTGATTTAAACCTTAAAAATAATTCTCCATTACAGAAACCAAACTAGTGTTTTCAAGGCGTCGCCTAGGCATTTTAGGGAGGCAGTGGGGGTTTGTGCAAATATTTAAAAAGTTTAGGGAGGGGGTCTATCTAATTTATAAAAAAAGCTTAAAAAACAGAAACACCATCTTTCTATAGTAAACCCTAAAATCTCCGGCGACCGTCAACGACCCTCCGGCGATAGATATTTGAGTTTTGTACTTTGGAACTTTTTGGATAAAGTGTATTATGACATGAATTAATGTTTTGTGGACATGATTTTAATTAATATGAAGTGTTTTTTATCATTTTATGAAAATTTAACATTTATTATAGAATATGGTTAGATATATATAATTTTGTATATGAACTGTCCAGGGACCAGTAAATAATTACTTAATTATCTAGGGACCTATAAATAAATATTTTTCTTATTGCCTAGGCCACGGCTAGGCTTTGCCTAGGCTATGTCTCGCCTAGACATCACCTTAGCGCCTTGAAAACACCAAACCAAACATGCAACACTAAATGATTGCCAAAAGAGTTTGGGAATCCTTCCAATGATTGGGGTTTAGATGGATGATGCTAATCACTTTGTAGTCATCTAATCCTCTTTCCAATGATCCATCGACACTTTGATAGCTTTAATCATAGTTCATAGTTCACTTTTCTTTTTTTTTTTCCTTGTCAAAAAAAAAAAGTTGATCATTTCCTCGATTGTTGATATCTTGTAGTTCTTGAAAGCTAGGGCTATTATGAGGTTTGTTGTTACTTCTTAAGATGTTTGAATAGTTTCAATTAAAGCATACATGAAGTTATGTAGTGGAAATTCCAAAGTACATGATACATGGATGGTTACAATCCATATATATGGAACATGACTAATAGTTTACTCATGGATGCTTGCCTACAAATACTGGTTAGAATAGGCTCATTTTTGTTAATGATGATCTCTTAGATGAGATGATCACCATATATAATCATAATTTTCAATATAGTTTATAACTTCTCTTGTTAATTAGCGCTCCAAACTACAATAGATATTGATGGTTTGTTCGACTCTGTAATTGGTTGCACTAGCCTATGAATATTGAAATGACCTCATTTCTCCTGAATATTTCTTTTCTGGGATGGGATCATTGGCAAGAAAGCCATCTTATTTTAAAACATACATAGGCCCAATGGTGGAGTCAAAAACGCGATTCAAATTTTGTGACTCATCATTGGGTTTAGAATGATATTTTTTCTTTTTTCATCAAGATAATATTCTTGTAAAGAAGGTTGGGCCTTAACGTAACGGTTGAGGTTGCTCCATTGTAACCTAAAAGTCATAGGTTCGAATTCGGAAACAACATTTCTAATGTGGAGGTAAGGTTACGCACATTGTTCCTTCCCTAGACCTTGCAATAGCAAAAGCCTTGTGCGCTAGGTTTTTTTTTTGTGATATTCCTACAAAATATAGTCCTTTACGAATTTTTTTTTAGCTCTAAGCAAAGTTATTTCAATTAACAGTAAAATGACCATGTCATTTTTATACTTGGCATGACTTCCCACTAAGCTATAAACATAAGGCTGCCTAACTGTTATTATTTTTTAAATGTTTGGTGTGTGGATAGATTTTATTTTGCTTTCTTCTTATGGAAGATGATTTTTTTGGTCCTTTTCTTAACATGTATCAGAGAATTTTATTTGGAGTAAAAAAAATGCACCCTATATTGTTTGATCACATTTTGAGATCTACAATTTGTTGGTCATTGTTGCTTTTGCTTCATGAAGATATTGTCATGCTTATCTCTTGCAGGCAGTTCTATCCTTCATCCACAATTTTGGAGAGAGGGTCTTCCTTGGAATGGCTTGTACGGAAAGTGCAAAATCGGATTGTTTCATGCTCTCTTAGGCATTTACTGGTGAAAGACGCCAACAAATCACGGTAATATTCTTTTATATTCTATGGAAATTATTTATTCTTGTGGACAATTGTGCAACTGTTTCTATGTTTTAATATTTTTCATTTTCCTACCTTACTAGTTACTAGTATGAGCTATGTTGGCTGGTTTTTCTCCTTAAGTTATTGGAGCCTTAAGTGAAAAATTTAGTTGTCTTAGTCAACCTTGAGCAACTGATTGGGAAAGGAAAAGGTAAAGTAATAAATTACATCATTTATTCACCTTAGTAATGAGTAATCTCTGAAGTGTGAATTCCTTGACTATCGTTGATAGCCCCTTTTTGTGTCCCTTATATCATCCTAGGATGCTTGTACTCACTGGCCTATGAAAATGAAAAAATCATTTGGTATCGGCAGGGCAAGATGGGAACACCTACTAGGGATGCTATGGAGTTCAAGTCAGCACTTGGACTAATAAAGAAAGAAATTTCTATCTTATGACAAGTTATATTTGTATGTAAAAGTGTGCAATGTTTTTTTGTTGCTTCCTAAAACGGTCACTAGCTAATCAAGTAATCATTAGGCTTTATGATCCACTGCCATGCGGCTCTGCCTGGTTTGGCCACTAATGCTTTGCCTGTCTACCGTAGATGGTTGTCCTAGGGATTTTGCCTATTGTTCAATGTTTCGATTCAGCTTTGCAATGAGGCAACTTTGGAGCTTCTCAAAGTGCTATGTTAGTGTGATTGCGCAAGTCAGTGGCATTGCCTTTAAGGTTCAAAAATAGTCCATCACTATAGAGCTAAGAATGAGGGCAAGGATTTTCTGTGCCGTGGCTTAGAAAAGGAAAGGGAGGAGGGATGAACAAATGTACAGAGGCCTCGAGTGTACGGTGGATAAAAACAGCTTTAACATATTCTAATGATAAAAACAGCTTGTAAGAATCTATTGTAGTTGAAGAAGGTTTGTGACTTTGTCAGCATTGAATTTTGGAGAATAAAGATGATCAACTAAGGAAAACGAGGATGTTTGGATTTTGGAGATCAACAGCCCAGAGAAGTGTCTACAAGGATTGATCCATGTATATCAAGAATCAATGCAGTAAATTGAGGGTGTTTGCAGCGTTAATGCATTAAATTCAAGATCTATGTTTCTAGAGTTTTTGTCTTGTATAAATAGATGCTGACAGTAATTTTGTGTTGTCTTTTGCAAGTTTTGATACCCGAGAAAAGTGATTATGTACTCTGTAAGGCTCTTGGATCATTCAGATTTGTGTCTTTGATTGTTTTGTGCCTTGAGTGTCAATTTGGTAGAGTTGAATTGACAGTGAAGAATATTACTGAAAGTCTTTCAAAGATTGAGTTTTTTATTTATTATTTATTATTATTATTAATTAATTAACTTATTATTATTATTATTTTATCAAAAACTGTAATCTGATCTGAACATGGATAGAGGTGCTTGTGTCCAGTGTTGATCCTTGATAGGACACCATGGATGGATGGTTTTTACTTATCTTAACACATTTAAAAAATCTTGTCTTTTTTGGACTCAATTATCTTATATTCACATTGAATTCTTTGTTTGCAATTACTTTTAAGTATTTTCAGGGGTATAATCTGAGGGGACGCTTGGATAGTTTAGGTCGAGGATTTCATTACAAGGCTGTTGTTAGTTCCGTAAGGACAAGGCTTGATAGCTCACTACAACCTTGGATCTTGTCAGGGTCCACCTAATACCCCTAACTATAGATTGGGGCATTTGTTTACTGTGAGTTACTGGTGATGTTTGGGTACTTCACTCTAGACCTCGCTTATTGAAAATTCAGAATTATTTCAGGCCTCGGGGAAGTCTAATTCGATATGTAGGATTTTGTAAACCTTGTATGTTAAAATTATTCATAAATATATTTTAGAGATCTGAAACAAGCATAACTATAAAAATATAACACATGAAATTATCAATATAATGTGTTGAAGCATGTATCATAACATGAACAATGCTTAAATCATATTGTGTGTGATGAATTCTTTTGTTGTTTTTTTCGTTAACATATTAATTAAATGTTGAATAACATTTTTAGCACATAAAGGAGATCTATGATTTGACTAATGGCTATTGGCCAATATATTTAGCATTTTTTTGAGGTTGAGTATTTATGAATTTTAGAGTATGCATCTCTATTAAACTGCTAAGATCGAATTGGCTACCTCTTTTAGAGAATGGGTTGTTGTTTTAAATTTAAACTATTTAGGTTTATAGCTTTGAAAGGCCTATTTAGTTAGTATGCTAATTTGTTTGTAATTTTGGATTTATATGCATCTAAAAAATAAATGTAGCTAAGAATTTAACTTGCGTGAAAATGTGAATAATGCTTTACAAGTATAATGATAAATTTCTGTAAATAATTTAATTATTATTTTCATTGGCTTGTTATCTAATCAATTTTACGCAATTGAAGGTTTCCTATTATTAAGTTGTATGAAGTATTTAAAATTCCTTTAATGCATTAAAGTCATCTTAAATTGCAATTTCATTATTATTGTGATGAAAATTTTATTTGTTATTTAAGAAATACTAACTAATGAAAGAATTTTTAAAAAAGTAAACCAATTAAAATTCTGGAAACATCAATCATGGTTCAAAATTAGGAAAAATATTTTAAAGATTACTTTTATTATTGTTTGAATAATTTTTAGGAAATAAAAATCTCAAAATGTTAAGCTTAAACTTTTATGTAACAATATTGTTTATAACAGTATTAGGTCTATATTAATGTCAAAACTATACATAGAATAAGTGAGATGAAGTTAATAGCATATTACAATAATTTTTCTTAATCTTTTTGAATTAAATATTGAACTAACACTAAATAAGTTGAATGTTTGTGTTTTTTCTTTTCTATTTAAAATTTCAAGCTGCAATTTGACCAGTCACCACTAATTTTTTTTAAAAAAAATTGCCCAAAATTTGGGGACTTAATTTAATTTTTTAGTCCTTGGTGCAAAGGGCATTCCAATTGATATTTCCTTCAGGATGATGATTGGTATAATTATAATTATTAGGAACTTGAATATGGCATTGTTAGGTAAAAAAAATTGTGGAGATCCAGCCATTGAGTGAAGAGAAAGGCATGATGTGAAGAAGAGTGATGGTGCAGAGGCATGATTGGATGGCTTGGGGTTATTATGAAACGAACTAACACTATAACTGAGATCAAGATCAAAGGCTAAACAAAGATAAAAGAAGAACAGTACTGGAAGAAGAAGAAGATGGTTGTAACTGAATTATGGTCTAAAAGAATACAATGCATATGACATACAAGATATTTATAGCTAAACTATAAGCTGAGCTGAAACAGAGAACAGAAACTGAACGTCTAACTAACAAACTCTTTGACAGTTGTACATGACCAGTTAACTAACTAACTAACAAGATTAGTTAACCACACTAACTGGGTTAACTTCCTTAATGCCCCCCCTCAAACTCAGAGTGGATAAAACTATCACGCTGAGTTTGGAGCAAAAATCAGAAAACTTAGAGCTAGAAATAGCCTTGGTTAAACCATCAGCAACTTGCATAGAAGATGGAAGATGCCTGATCAAGATGGACTTTTGGATAACTTTCTCTTGAACAAAGTACAGATCAAGCTCAATGTGCTTTATTCGAGCATGTTGAATGGGGTTAGCTGAAAGAAGAACAACACTAAGATTGTCACACAATATCACCAGAGGAGCACCCAACTGAACTTGCAACTCACCTAACAAGGACTGAAGCCAAGTTAATTCAGCAGTGACAGAAGCTAAACTCCTGTACTCTGCTTCAGTTGAAGAACGAGAGATGGTGCTTTGTTTCTTAGACTGCCAAGTAACCGAACTAGAACCAAAGAAGATGCAACTGCCTGAAGTTGATCTCCGATCATTGGGATCAGCTCCCCAGTCAGCATCACAATATGCTGTAAGCGCAAGATGATCAGCTCATCGAAGAAGAATACCAGAATCCAAGGAGCCACTAAGATACCGTAGAATGCGTTTAACAGCATTCCAATGAGACTGAAGAGGGTTTTGCATAAATTGGCAAACCTTGTTCACTGAGTAGGAAATTTCAGGTCTCGTGATTGTTGCATACTGTAAAGCACCAACGGTAGACCTGTATAGCTGAACATCAGACACAGAATCACTACCATACTTAGAGAGTCTAAGACCACTAGTCATTGAAGTGGCATTGGCTTTTGCAAATTGCATCTTAGTCTTGCACAAAAGATCAGTAATATACTTCGTTTGAGACAGAAGAAGACCAGTGGAGGTGTGGTGAACTTGAATGCCCAAAAAATAATTAATTTCACCGAGATCTTTCAATGCAAAAGCAGAATTTAAGTTGCCAATAAGAGCCTGAACACATCAAGATGACTGCCGGTAACCAAAATGTCATCAACATAGACCAAAATAAGAGTGGTATGACAAGGAGTGATGAGCACAAAGACAGATTGATCTGACTTAGCTGAGACAAAACCAAAACCAAGCAAGGCAGAATGAAGCCTAGCAAGGTGCTTGTTTTAAACCATAAAGCTCCTTGTGAAGTCAACAAACCAGTCCACTTGAGTGAGGTGAAACAAAACCAGGTGGTTGTGTCATATAGACTTCTTCTTGTAGAAATCCATTGAGGAAAGCATTGTTAACATCCAATTGTCGAACAATCCATCCATTAGTAAGAGCAAGTGTCAACACAACTCGAATGGTTACCGGTTTAACCACAAGACTGAAAGTTTCGGTGTAATCAAAACCATGTTGCTGGTGAAAACCTTTTTGCAAACAATCCCGCTTTATATTTGTTAATAGAACCATCAGGGTTCTCTTTAACTTTAAACACCCATTTACAACCAATGGCAGTCCTACTAGGTGGAAGCTCAACCAATGACCAAGTACCATTTCGTTCCAGTGCTAAAAGTTCATTAACCATTGCAGTTTTCCAATGTTCATGTTGTAAGGCATCAGCCACTGAAGTTGGCCCTCGAACAGCTATAAAAATCTTTGATTTGAAAACACCAGATTTAGCTCTAGTTTGCATAGGATGAGTATTGACACAGGGGGCAAGAGGAAGTGGCACAGTAGTTGGTTCGAGCACAGGGGCTGAATGTGATAAAGAAGGAACAGTGGAATCAGGTAATGGAGAATGGGAAAATGATGGAGAAGGAGGTGTATTAGATGACTGAGGTAGTGGATTAGAAGAAGGAACAGTAGGTATAAGTGAGGGAATTAGAGCATCCGATGAATAAGAAGATGAGGAACTGATAAGAGTATGAGGTTCAGCAAAAGGAAATGAACCTTCATCAAATTGAACATCTCGTGATATATACAGTTTACCTGTTGAAGATAAACACTTATAACCTTTGTGGTTGAGACTATAACCAATGAAGGTGCATTTTTCAGATCGAAGGTTGAGCTTATGAGATAGATATGGTCTCAAATTAGGATAACAAGCATAGCCAAAGACTCGCAAGGCAGAGTAGTTTGGCTTAATAGTGAATAAAACTTCAATAGGTGACTTGCCAGCAAGTGTAGATGTAGGTAATATGTTGGAAAGAAACACTGAAGTACGAAAAGCTTCATCCCAAAACAATAGAGGCAGCTTGGCATGAGCAAGGAGAGCAAGACCATGCTCAACTATAGTCCTATGTTTCCTTTCAGCACCATTTTATTCATGTGTGTAAGGACATGAAAGTCTATGAATAATGCCATGAGATTCAACATACTCCTTGAAAGGGCGATATTCTCCTCCCCAATCTGTTTGAATAGGCTTCAAAGAATGTCCAAGTTGTAATTCCGCTTGAGCTTTGAATGACAAAAAAGTCTTGAAAACTTCAGATTTGTTTCGAAGTAGATAGATCCATGTGTATTTAGAATAGGCATCCATAAAATGCACATAATATCTATAGCCATTATTAGAGTAGACATGTGAAGGTCTCCATACATCAGAATATATTAGTTGCAAAGGAGCAGTGTACTCAGTAGTAGACGTAGGAAAAGGAGACTTATGTATCTTTCCAAGGGAGCAAGCTTGACAGAATGAAAATCCTTTATTTACAGCTGAAAGATTACAAGAACTCAGAACATTGGACACAATTTTATTTAAGTGATGTCCAAGTCTGTAATGCCATACATCACACAAAGAGAAGTGCATAGGTGAAGAAACAACTGAACTGTTGAACTGAGAAGCTTGTGCAACATGAACAAAATGCTGAGAAGGAGACTGATCAGAAGGAGGAGAAGCCGAAAACTGCAGCTGGATCTGTGCAGTATCAAACACATAGAGGCCCATGCTAAGTATTCCAGACAGCAAAATCTGATGAGTGACCTGATCCTTCACATAACAATGGTGAGGATGAAACTCAAAATAGACATGATTGTCCTTAGCAAATTGAGAGACACTAATCAAGTTCTTTGTGATGTTGGGAACATGTAATAGATTATTCAGTGATAATAACTTGGAAGAATGTAGAGAAGAAAAATTGGAATGACCAATGTGTGCAATGGACAAACCTGATCCATCTCCAACATGGACTTTCTCAGCACCAACATAGTCATTGCTAACCATTAGATTAGCAGTATCACGAGTAACATGACTAGTTGCTCCTGAATCAGGATACCAGTTGGTATCCCAGGCAGTCGAAGAATTGATTGAGGCACTATCAACTTCCATAGCATTTGGAAAATCCAGTTCATAGTTCTGTGTTAACATAGCCTGAACTGGTGTAGACGATGCTGAAGGAGAAGCACTTATCAAATTTGTAGAAACACTGAAGAGCAGAATGACCAATCTTACTACAGATCTGACATTGTGGCTTAGGATTCTGCTGCCAATGTGGTGTGAAACCACTTCTGTGTTGATGATTTCCTTGAAAGGGCTGCTGAAACTGTCCTCTTCCTTGATTATATTGAGGAGCATGAAACTGAGCACCACGAGTTGAAGAGAAAGCCCCACAGTTATTGTAGAAATTGGATCATGTATTGGTAAGATTGATCTGGAGATTAGCATCCAGATTCCTGTCATGCTTTTCGATTCTAGCTTCTTGTGCTAAGAGGAGTGATTCAATTTCAACAACAGTGTATTCATCAGATCTTGATGAAACAGATACAACAAAAGTATCATATTCTTTTGGAAGACCATAAAAAATTGCATCAATATAATCTTTGGGAGAAAGAAAGTAACCATTGGAAGCAAGCATATCTACACAAGTCTTTTCTTTCAAAAGATAAGCATCAATGGTTAGAGAACCTTTCTCAGTGTTCTGTAACTTCTTGATTTGTGAAATCTTTGCTTGGATCTGAGAAGTGAAGTATTGATCAAGATTCAACCAAATTTGGGCTGAATTGTGACATCCAACCATTCGAGTTAAACGACTTTCAGTCATGGAAGAGAGGAGCCAAGACATTAGGAGCTGTTCTTGTTGCTCCTAATTCAAAAACTCTGGATTAAAGCTTCAAAGTCTCTCATCTTCTTGTGAGAGGAACTTCACTGGTGCAGAATCAATCTCAAGAAAACGCTGCAACTTGTTTCCTCTGATTGCTGCAAGGATCTGTTGTTTCCACAACAGAAAATTATCACTATTCAACTTGATTTATAGCTTGTGCGAAAAGGAAACTGGAAAACACTTAGTAATTCCTGATTCAACATCGCCAGGTCGAGTAGATGTTCTTGCCATGTAAGAACTCTGTTGCTCTGATACCATATTATGAAACGAACTAACACTATAACTGAGATCAAGATCAAAGGCTAAACAAAGATGAAAGAAGAATAGTACTAGAAGAAGAAGAAGAAGAAGATAGTTGAAACTGAATTATGATCTAAGGGCCCGTTTGGCAGCCCAGATAGGATAGGATTAGGATGGGATAGGGTATTTTTAATCCCTATCCAGTGTTTGGAGGTGAGGTGGGATGGAATAAAAATTATCCCACCTCACCCCTCTATCCCGTTCCAGCGGGATAAACAAATCCCACCAAAAATGGTGGGATTGGTTATCCCAGCTCTATTTTTTTTTTCTCCTTCTCCTCCTCGTCTTCTTCTTCTTCTGCACAGCTAAAAAAAAAAAGAAAAAGAAAAAAGAATTATCAACTGGTGTTGCGATTTGGAAAACCAGCCAAATGGTTTTGGTTTTTTATTTTTTATTTATTTTTATTTTTTATAAGTTTAATATAATTTATTTAAAAATTAAGTTATAAAAAAATATTTAATTACTTTTTTATTCCAATTCCAAACACACTCCAAACATAGGATTACACTATTTTTAATCCTATCATATCCTATCCCATCCCATCCTATCCAATCCCATAAAAATAATCCTATCCTATCCTGCGCACCCTAAAAGAATACAATGCATATGACATACAAGATATTTATAGCTAAACTATAAGCTGAGCTGAAACAGAGAACAGAAACTGAACGTCTAACTAACAAACTCTTTGACAGCTGTACATGACCAGTTAACTAACTAACGAACAAGATTAGTTAACCACACTAACTGGGTTAACTCCCTTAATAGGGGTCTATAGAGGGGGTACTGGATGTAGGCATCAGACAGGTCAGTTGAAAATTATTAAGAGAACATTGAGAAGTTGAGAAGGTAAATATGACCTGCTTTTTGGTGGATGAATTGTTACTGGATTATCCTATTAAGAAGTTCTTTGGTTTCACCTTGTTTTGCAAGAACAATTTGGTGAAAGATTTCAATAGAATAATGTTCATCAAGAGGGCAGCTTGGAAGTTTTCTTTTGGCACAAATCTCTACAACTAGGACCGAAGGTCCACTAGTGGTGTTTGCTTTAGTTTTGCATGCGATGCATGTCCTATTTACTGTTCTTGTACATATTTACAAATATTCTCCATGGTGAGGAGATTACTTGGGTCAAGTTCAACCTGCCATTGCTTCATACAAATAGGAAAATCATTTGATGGGGATTTAAAGAAGAAATCTTCATGTTTAGACTTCAGAGTTCGAATCGATGATGATCTTAAAGTTTTGATCAATATGGCCTTTCTGGATCTTATATTGGAATTATTTTGATAG
The DNA here is from genome assembly GCA_035771175.1 of Paratinospora sagittata. NCBI lineage: Eukaryota > Viridiplantae > Streptophyta > Magnoliopsida > Ranunculales > Menispermaceae > Paratinospora > Paratinospora sagittata. The sequence goes on from CM069607.1 coordinate 34,351,082, forward strand.
AAAATGGACAAGGCATAGCGATTACTGTGATAGGAGATTTCTGAGATGAGAAATGCTAATTGAACTTTATTCATCTTTGTTGTCCCTAGAGAAATCGTAACTGTCATTCAATAAAATTTTGGTTTTCACCTATTGATACTAATTGTGTGTTGCAAGGGCTTGTATACTTAACACTGTCTTGTACTGCAGGCATTCGTTTGAGTACTCTGATGGAGATGAAATGATAATAGCTCATATGCTTGGGGGAATTGATGCCTTTATAAAGTTTCCTCGAAGCTGGCCAATATTAACTTGTGCTTTGAAGCTGATTTCTCTCAAGAGCTCCAATAATCATTCAAGGGTAATCTCGCTGAGCTTTCTCCACAAGGCTGAGGTGAGTTTTGCTTTCAGCTAGTTGTTTATTTGGCAATTAATTGATCTGGTGAAAGGTTCCTTTACTTCATGTTCAGTGTCATGTTGGCTCAAAAAATTAATACATTCCTTGCAGATTGCTGATCCTCACCTTTTTATTCTAAATTCTCATGTTCCATGTTTCTTTGGAAGCTACTGTTAATTTTTTAGCTGTATTAGATCTTTCAAAGGATAAAAGCTTCAATAGTTTGTACAAAGAGAGGATCTACCCATGCAATATAGGCATTTAATGGGGAAAAGCTTTTTATTTTTATTTTTATTTTTATCATTCCCTTTTTGTCATTCCAAAAAAATTATTATTTTTACTTGCGTCACTAATTTATTAGGATTGATCCCACCATAAACTCTAACCTTAACCTTATTTTTCAGAAACTAAAACCTTAATTTTATCATTCTTTTCAAACCTTTAGAGTGTTATAACATCATTCTTGTGAAACAATTTTATCTAGTTAAAAGAAATTGCCAAATTAATGCATACAGTATGTTATTAGCACCTCTATTTGTTGAAAATACTATCTGATGTGGTGCAGAATGAGGATAGAAAACATATTTTTGATGTTCTTCTTTTTCTTCTCAATTATTTGTATGATATAAACTTCATTACGTAATTTTAGTGTTGACTTTGTTATGGCTTACTTTGATTGATTAGGAGTTGGCGAACTCCTTGGATGTGCCAAGACGACAAAACTTATTAAGCTTTGTGGATGCTATAGAGGAAATTCTGGTCCAACAGATGCGCTCAGAACTCTAGTCTGACCATATTACTCAACAATGATCACTCTAAGATAAATGAATAGTTGAGTTCAGATCCTGTCCAGTTGCTGTTCAGGATCATGTCATATTTGTTCTCTCTCTCTCTCTCTCTCTCTTTCTCTGTGTATATGTGTTGCTACAAGTGTTTATTTATTGATTTATTTTGGCTAGCATAGATGATAACTTTCGTAGATATGCAATGCTTCAACTACTTCAAATGGAAGAAATATTGGACTTGCATTCTTATCATCTTATTGAAATTTTAAAGTTTATGAGCCATTAGGCTTGGGTATTCACTGATCTAGTCGAAGTTAGTTGATAAAGGATCTAATCCAATTCTAGTTCAGACTAGCATGCTGTCTGTATTTGATCCTTGTGGCCATCCTTCATTGTGTATTGGTTCATGCTAATGCTTTCTTGTAAGTTGTTTGTACTGCAGTAATTGATGTCAAGAAATTATTGTTCGTGCATTTATTCATCCATATTTCAATAACAACTTACATGTGACTTTAGGTCAATGACAAAGCATATCCCCCGCTAATGAATTTAGATCCATGAACATGGATTTCAATGCTGAGATCTTACAGCACTTGCCGATGAGGCTTTATTGATTTGTATTACACAGAAAATATCCATTACGCACACTAGTACCTGATGTAAATGCAAATGTTACCTGTTTTAGGGATTATTATTTTTATGATAATTTTTTTTTACAAAATTTAATTTTATTTGAAAAAAAAAAATATTGGGTAGAATTGATATTGAAAAACTAACTAATCTTTATTCAATAAGCTAAAACACTAAATTTTAACAAAAATCAGCAGAATCCTCCATAGAGAATCCTCTCCTCATTGATTTGATTAGCCGAAGCACAAAAATCAGCAGCTTGGTTGGTCTCTCTGTTAGGGAGTTAATGAGGTAAGCAGAATTGTGCATTTAAATAACAAGATGAGAAAACTGAAAAATATAAGACAGATTTTGTCGTAAAAACCTCAATTTGACATAAACATTCACGGGCAAAATGCAAAGAATTACTATAAAAATTATTTTACAACTCTTTTTCTACGCTCAAATAGAGAATAATTAGACTATTTTTCTTGAATTAGAAGAAAATTAGGGAGAAAAAAGAAAAGAAAAAGAAGAAGAATGAGATGAGATGATTTGAAAAGAATTGAATGAACCTATTTCTTAAAAAAAAGAAATGGGCCTATTTATAAGCACCCATTTCCATGTTTTTATTTGTACACCATCTAGGTGTAGTCTTGCAATGCATGGCTTGAAGGAGCAGCGTAGAATCAGTTTCAATTAGGATCCTCTCTACTAAAACCTCAGGAAAGCTAGAATTTAGGAATAGATAACACCTTTTGGAGCACAAGAACCAGCCACCACAAGTATAATAGCACCCCTGTAATCTCTAAGGACGGCACCATAACCAGCTCTGGAAGCTTAGAGAGAGCCATCTACATTCAATTTAAGATAGCCTCTGACACCAAAAAAAAAAGAAAAAGAAAAAAAGATAGCCTCTGACACACCAAGTGAAAAAAATAAATTTATATATCTTTGTCCGATCTCAAACTATTCTATTCTTATGGTCAACTATGCTCAAACTAGAAAGTCCCCCCTTAAACAAAGAAGTGGTGACACTAAATGAAAAAGTATTCTTCTTCTTCTTTATATTGATAAGAAACATATATTTACATTATTGACATTATAAGCATTAAATAAGAATTTACACTACAAGAAAGTTAACTTTTAATGACATGTACAATGCGTTGTCCAATGCAATTAACGACATTGTGACAAATGTCATACTTCGAGAATGTCATTAAAAGGCCACACTTATGACGACACATATATAGTATTGTCGTGACATGTTATTGTAAGTATAAAACAACATATCTTTTATATTGTTAAATACTATCTCATGACAAATTTTGTGCCGTGTTAAAACATTTGACGGCTATTAGTATAGTATTATTAAAAGTTATTTGCGACATTTTGAATAAGTCATTTAAAGTATATTAACCTTTATTACAATGTCGTAAAAAATATAATGACATTTATTTTCTTGTCATTATAATAACTTTCAAATTATTAAAAAAATAATAATTTATTTTTTTCAATTTACATTTATAAGAAACTTAAAGTCCCTATTATTCATCAATTATAATAATGCACACAAAATTTATAAACATACATTTCAATTAAAAAAATCCATACAATTATGTTCTTAATTTTTTTTACAAGTAACTAGAACTACAAAAAAATTGTGAAATTTTTAAAAACTCAACATATAATTCTTTAATTTCAGTCTTCATTTAACATCTTTGCAAGTCAACCTCTTCTACCACGAACAGTCTTGTACTTGATATCTTTGGAAATATTGAATCATCATAAAAATCTTTAGAATAAATCTCCCAATGATATCATTTGTAAAATAATAAAAAATAAAAAAAGGAAAAAAAAAATAATTTAGTTTAGAATGAAAATGAAAACACCTAAAAAGTAACAAATAACAAAACTAATTTGATTAAAAAATAAAACAATTAATTAACTCGTAAACACTAAAACATTAGTGAACAAACATTGAAACACTTCATGTACATCTTCTAAATATACTAAGTGACAAGATTAATACGCTAGGATTCTTTTATCATAATGGTTTTTTGTGTATTATCCTACCAAAAATATATCGGCATTTCTATTATTGATAACATCAATGATATTATAAAAAACCTACAAAAAATTTAGCAGAATTTCCTCCATATTCTTGACATAATAATATCAAAAGCATGTCATAAAAAAGGGAATTCTAACATCTTCATTCATATATTTTATCAACACAACACCATACAAACAATGAAACAAATATAAAAATTATAACGATTACATCCATGCATGACACTTAATTCAAAAAACTAACTCAGGTTTTTGTTAAATGTTCTTTGTTTGTTTGTTTTTTCCTTGAAAGCATTAAATCATTGTTCTTTTTATTTTTTATTCTTTCACGTTCATGTTGATGAATAGAAGAATATTCAGAAATTTATAAAACAGCACCAGTCATGAATCGATGGTTTAGTACAGCTTCTGCAATTGGCCTTTGTCGGTAGTCCGGATTCAACATTGCCTGAACCAAGAGAGAAAAATTCATGATATTAGAAAGCAAGTAGCATCAAATAGCGGTTAGAAAAATTTAAGAAGACTGTCCTGCAGCAAAATCACGGCTTCATATTGTTGCTATAGTGTATCAATTCAAAAGAAAATTTTCTAGAAAATCAACTAATAAGAACATTGTTCATCAGAATTGCAGATTGTGATTAAGATTTTACCTGGAGCAATTCCCAACCAGCTCCATCACCAAGGTCAAGAAACTTGACTGCTTTTAGCAACTTATCATCTGCAAGGCAGTACCTGCACAAGAGTAAATTTATGATTTAAGCCCTTTATTCAAATATATAATTTCATTCAATTGGAACTAATTAATATCAAGAACAAGATAAGACGAAGGAAAATAAAGAACAAAATGAACAAGATGGTTTATGAATTCTAATTTGTGTGGGTTTGAAGATATTGTCATCCTTTATGGCATCAGAAGAATTTCACTAGCATATATGTATTATTTTTTAATATTAATCAGAGCCTCCCAAAAGCAAAGCCAATCAGCCATCATCAAAATAAGCATTTCAGCATTATTGAAAACAAAAATTGCATAAAGAAAAATTAATGACATTATTAATCCAAAATAGATGTTTCTTAGTTGCACTGGATGAATTGGATTGTTGACTGAATGGTGGCAATATTCACTGAACAATAGCTTTCAAAATAATCAACTAGATTAGTCTCCAGTTTGAGTGGTGGAGTCACAATGGTCTCGCTTAAATACCACTCTTCTAGAACAAGTTGCCTCTCGTTCACTATTTAAAGGTACTAGGGACGAGACCTATACTAGATCAACTATAATTTCAGCAGAGTAACAGCGTAAATTGAGACTAGAGTGTAACTCTATCTCCTTAAGACAATTATATCCCGCTTAGGTGCTCACGATGTATGACACTTGTCTCCTAAGATACAACAATCTTTTTCTTGTGACAGCAACACTTCAACTCACAAGAATAATCGAACCAAAAAATTGGTTGTACTCACTCACAAAAGAATGCTAAAAGCAGAGAAGATAGAAGAGAAGAAAATTCAAAGATATTGAAATTTTCTGGGATGGTTTTTTGAGTTGTGGAAGACTCTTTTTATAGGCAAATCGTGGCTGTACGTGGTACCTTTCTCTGCACTGTTGGATCAAGTCTGATCGCCATTGGACGCGATCTGACGGATTTGATTGACGCATCTGATCGCACACCGTTCGATCGTATCCGATAAGTTTGGACGCAATCTAACGGCTCCGCTCGTCGCAACTGATCCCGCACCGTTGGATCGGGATTGATCCAATCGGTCACGATCTGACGGTCCCAATCATCGCATCCGATCCCACACCGTCGGATATTCGTACATCGCACTTAGACAAATAACTACATTCATCGTATTTGGACGTCTTAGATCCTATCTACCTCGATTTTCGAAAACGAAAAGCTCCCTAGCTCCTCACGGCGATGCATACGTGCAAAGTGCAAAATGTTGTGCGCCCAATGCGCCCTAAATCGTCTAATCGCCCTCCTGAGCCTTCCTTGTGTGTGTGTGTTAGTTGAAATACAAGTGTAGTATTCTAGCTACACTTATAAGTAAATAATTAGAATTCTATCTTTCCCATGTGAGACGAAAAGATTGTTTTCAAATTTCACTACAATATCATCAATTAGTGATAGTGATGCTGATGGAGATGATGACAATGATGATGATGATAATGATGGTGATGACAATAACAATGGTGGTCATGATGATGACTCAACACGAGCACCATATGACGATGACGATGACGATGACGATGGCGACGGCGGTAATGTGGGTGGTGGAGGATCACAACAATGGAGTCAGGGTCAAGGACAACAACAAAGTGAAAGACATACACAAAGCTGGGTGCAAATGAGTCCATTTACTGGAGAGAGTCAATATGATCATTATACTCAGGATGCCGACCATGGATCTCGGCCATCATCAATGCATAGACAAAATGTAATCCCCTGAAAATTCTGAAAATCTACTTTCCAATTTCAAATGTAATCCCCTGAAAATTCTGAAAATATCTACTTTCCAATTTTGAAATTATTCTCGCATTCCTTTAAGGAATCAATTACAAATCACACCAAAGAAATCTTGGCAAGTTTTTCAATACAAAATTATGGCAAGTTTCAAATATTATTAATCTTCCTTGCATACGAGATAAAATTTGGATTCCAAAATCTAGAGCACTAGTAACCCTCAATAGAACGATTTAGACTTTTAACAGCTTTAGTTCAACAACGGTTCATAAATAACCCTTGTTAATATTAATAACCTAACAATAAAACCTAACCTAGCGACTCGTTCTCGTCTGCTCTGCCTCTCTCGCCCTGCAATCTCGCTCTCGCCGTGACTCTTTGCTCTCTCTCCCTGCAATCTCGCTCTCGCCATGACTCTTTGCTCTCTCGCCCTGCAATCTCGCCTTTCTCTTCTCTCTTGCTCGAAACTCTCTCGCTCTCAAAACCCTGAACCCAATCGCGCCTCTCTCTTTCAAAACCCAAAACCCTCAAGCTCGTAACTCTCTCTATCAAAACCTAATCACGCCTCACTCTCTCTCGAAACCCAATCGCGCAAACCTCTCTCTCTAAACTCTCCGCTGGTTTGGAAATCGAATCGCACCTCAAATCTCTTTCTGCTGGTGATACGCCGAAAAACACATCAACTGTTCTAGTTCCATCTTCTCCGTAGAGGAAGCTGGTCGGACGCACGTGGAGGACTATGACGGTGTCGTCGGGTCGGAGGTAGTTTTGGACCGCCCATTTCACCGCGTAGGCGCTCTCGTTGCTCAGGTCCACGACAATCACGATTTTTCGGTGAGTGTCGGCGGTGTTGATGGTGTTGCTGCTACTGCTGCTGCTGCCGGAAAAAAGGCCGCACTGTGGGGATGACGGCTGGATGATCGCCGCCACTGGACGAGGAGATTCTGGCTTCGACTGTTGTGGATGCATGCCGAAAAATTTGTTTTGTCGCCTGATATTTAATCGGATATTTTCTCAGATGTGTTTCCTTTGTTTTTTTGGGTCGGATTGATTCAGAGATTAGTCGTATGAGCAGAACGAAGAGCGAGGGGTTTTTGTCGTATGAGCGTTAAATGCAGTTTGGAACCAGGAAGAGCGATTACTCTCGAGTCTTGAGTTGAGCTCGATTCACATGTGCTAATCACGTGATGGGTTTTTAATGTTTTTTTATATTTATCTTCTGTCTGTGGGAATATGCTGCGAATCAAAGGCCCAAGATTTTCAATCAAGGCTTCTGGAGATTTGAGAAGGCTAAAATGCTGGTTGAGACCGACACGTGTCTTGAAACTCAAAAAATGAGGATTAAGCGGTTGAGGTGGGGAAGATTCTATGCCTTCATAATATTTAATTTTAATATAAAGATAGAAATGTTAAATTAATTAGGTCTATAGTATTATTAGATTGCTTATGCATGCCTATTGTACATGATTTTATATATACCATGTTGTAATTGTTAGCCATGATGATATGTGTGTCAACATAACTTTTTTTTTATTAGATGATAATTGGATGCATGCAATTCATGTGATATTTGATTCTCATTTATAAATTATAATGTCAGATGATGAAACGTATGACTTGGAATATTAGCATAGTAAAGTTCATGCGTGAATACTATTATAATTGACTTTGTGACATGATACCATGTGTAGTGGAGTTTGAATATGTTTTATGAATGCACTTAATATCGTACTTATATCGTACGTATGACGTGACATCACTAAGGAACACGATTAAGATAAGAATCAAACATATGAGTCAGTTATTCTAAATAATATCGCCATTGATTATTATGGGGCAGTTATTCTAAGGAATATCGCCAATGTTTATTATGGGGCAGTTATTCATGATGAATATCGCCAATGAGCCTCTAATTTTTGGGTAGTGCCACCCTGGGTTTGATTTCTTAAAGGTACGTGATTTAGAACGTGATAAAATTCTCGACTCAAACAATCTAATGTTGCAACGATTAATGTGTGAAACTTGTTTGTAATGTTCTTGTGTATATATCATGATAAAATGTTGTGAATTGTTTAGATGACCCACTGTGTAACACCCCGTAATTTTAATGAAATACATACGTTGAAGTACGCGTATATCGAGATGTATAATACATGTATTTTATAAGTATGAGCTAAATATACACGTGATAATACACGTATTTGATACGTATGCGCTAAATATACGCGTGCATGATTAGTAAATAAATAAAATTATGAGATTAAGATGATACATATGGGATCATCCTATAAAAAAAATGGAGTTGAATTAAATTGATTAATTTATGGGATTGGTTAAGTATAAATGTGGATTGGAGTATGATTGAATGAATGAAAGTGAAATATCAAGATGGGGAGTTGGTTAACTATTGAGAAAAAGGTGCATGGAATCATTTGTATATATAAATCTAAAAAAATAAAAAAATAAATAAATTCTATCCCTAGTTGGTTCCAACGTGTGACAACAAGCAATAAATAAATAAATAAATAAATAAATGAAATAGAAATCAAAAGAAGAATTGAAAGGAGTTGCTGGAAGGAACAAGAAGCAGAAAGAGAGAAAAGGAAGAACGGCAGAGAAGAAGAAGAAGAAAAAAAGGGAAAACGCGGGATTTGCGCCAAATTCGACGTGCCGGTAAGCTATTTTTGCTATTTTTCGTCGTAAAATTACTATCTAAGCTAGATGTAACCTTTCTAGCGGAGTAATTTTTGTTGTGGGAGCCGTTTTACGGTGTTTTCAAAAAATTGGAGTTTTGACCCAACGTGAATGAAAATCCGCTAGAAAGGTAGAAAAACATTCCCTGGACTATCGGGACCCCGAATATGTGATTAGATTCAATTTTATGATTTTTGGAGACCAATTTACATCTTTCGGATGAATAGTAAATAGTGAATAGTGAATAGTGAATAGTAAATAGTAATATAAACAGTGATTTGATATTTTAGTAGCTACCGATATGGTAAATGATGATTCTCATAATAATCTATGGGTAATTTCAGTGTTTAAATTGAGAGCTTAAGGGCATGGATAAACGCTTTTGAGGAAGCAATGACGTTTATTGTTGCTCGATTTTAGAGGTTGGCTTAGAAACCCCGTGTAACCTCTGTGAGTATAGTTTTCTTGATTTGGTTCTTGTATGACATTGTATGCGTATAAAATGTTTGATTGTATGCATGTTATATTTATATATACATTGAGTTTTATGGATCATGCAAACTGATTTTAGCAATTGGAGTTTGTAATGATGAGGTTTTGCGAGTCCTCATTGTCATTTCGTTAGGACTTAGACCTGGATGAGGTTTTGCGAGTCCTCATTATCAGTAGGCCTGTCCTAACAAGGGTTACGATTCTTGAAATGACTGTGAATTGGGTGATGAGAAGCTGTGTCTGCCTTGTACGACCATACAAGGGTTAGACCCGCTCTCTTACCTTGCGAAGGAGGGAGATTGTGCATTGTGTTATTGAAAACTTATGCAATTTATGTTGTTGACATGTATGATATATTCGTTGAATGATGCATGTGTTGAATAAGTGTTTGAAATGATTTTAAATGTCATATTTCTCTAAATGTATATAATTGTCATCTCAAGAACTATATTCACTGAGCTGTTGTTTGCTCACCCCATTTCCTCCAATATTTCAGGTATTGAGTCGAAGGGAAAAGGAAAAATCCGTGAGTGATAATCACGTGAACCTTCGTCTGGTACGTGTATGTATACTTGGAGGAAATAGATTATATTTTTGTTATTTTGATATGTATAATTATCACACACGATATATATGTAATATCACCTAGATGGGTTGTATGGTAATATTATCTGACGAAATGAGATGATCATAGATATTTATCAGGTGAGACTTTAATTTGTGGAATGAATGAAATGATTATAGAGGTCTATATTGAATTTGATTTGTGGTATATAAAAAAAAAAAAATTCTGTAACTTTTGGGTATTATTGTGAGACTACGTGAAGGCTGACAGTGTATTGTATACTGTATATGGGTATGTACAATGTATAGTACACTGTGCAGGTCATGATGTCAGCCTACGTTAGGGGCGTCGTGACACACTGGGCTTTCAAGCTTACCCCTATTTTTCACATGCAGGTACTTAAAAAATAAAATCGCGAGTTCGTGACGTAGTTCAGAGTAGTAGGGTGGGTTAATTAATTTATTAGTATTGTGGTGACAGGGCTGAATATTTTTAGTTGATTTTTTTAAGGTTTAATTATTTAAACGGGTTGTATTGACAATCGAAATTTAATGAACATTATTACGGTTAGTAAAGACCCTGTGGTTTATTTCACGTATGAATGCCTTGGACTTGAATTCATAAATTCTATTTGATGAATGTATTTAAATGTTGTGTCCATAATGGATGGACAAGGGCAAGTACCCTCACAATAATTTGTATAGTAGAATTATGTGGTCCTTGGTATGAAGATGAAAGGGTATTCGTTTATCTTAACCAGTAAGTTGTTAGAAGAATACAAATTCATAGTTTTTGCAAATTTTACTATCTATATAATGGTTATGGGTTAAGATAGACGAATGCGTTTGACATCTCGATTTTCAGTGATATTTCTCGATAAAATTAAAATATTCATTATTTTACTTGAAATTTAAGTTTAGAAAATCAGGGTGTTACACAAAAATATGGACGTAAAAAGCATGGTCATACGTCTAGATCAAAACATACTAATATTCATGATATTGAATTGGCTATGGGAAACATGAGTGTTGAAGATGACATTGAAGCCATATCATCATCATCATCATCATCATCATCATCATTATATGGCTACCCAAGATATCAACAACAAGAATATGATAATGAAGCCATGTCATCTCAAGGGAGCTACAGTTGGAGCCAACAAGAAAATACTAGTGTAAAGCCAACAGGGTGGATAATGTCAAATGAATATCAAGGTAACATTTCTTCTGAAAGTACATCCATCTCACGTGGTGTAAGACCAATTAGATTGGTCTTGCCCCATGAGTATCAAAGTGATTAGTCTCGCGATCACGCCTATGGTGGCATAAAACCTACTGGATGGACTGAGTATCAAAATGATGGTTCATCAGACTCTTCATCTATTCACTCACTTAACCCACAACCGTACACATATTCCCACGGAAGAAATTTTCAATTTGATCTTGCTTATCCGCGCTTGGGAGTATTAACTAGAGTTGAGACACAAATGTACGAAAAGTTTGTTGAGGATTACAAAAATTATTATTACAGCATGATGTCATGGCCTTAATACTGTAATTATATTGAACATCAATATTTCAAAGGGGGTTCAACTGAAAGTTGAGAGGAAGAAGGACGTCGGTCAATGTGGATATAGTTCTGTATTTGTAAAAGACTTGACAAGTCTTTTGTAACATTTTAATGATATTTTGCCTTGACAATGAAAATGCATTATGTTTCAACTCATTTTAGTCAATTAGCTTGCATTCAATTTCCTCAATAACATATAATAGTATAATAACAATATAAAAAAACTACATTTAAATTTTAAATGTATAGAATTAATGGACAATTAATCAAAATATGAATGAAATCTTTCAAATTAAAAAAAAGTTATTCATGGGAAATAAATAAATCTTAATTTTAAACAATAGACAAACATTTAGATTACAACTTAAATAAGTCTATGAGAGCTACTAACTATACTAACTATACTAGTTAAATTTCAAAAATGCTACTTCATCCTTTTAAGAATGGTCAATCAAGTCTCAACACTCTGAAATTGAAGCATATTGAATTCAATTTAAATCCTTCATAAATCTTTTGACCTGAAAAAAGAAAGAAATTGTTAGATACAAGTAAACAATATAAAATTCATAGTATGCGCGATGCGCATAAACATTGTTAATGTAAAAACACATATTTCAAATGATTATATTTATACTTTTATATGTCTTGTTTCCATCATTTCTAATAGCAATTATGCATATTTTAGCATTTATATACAAATTCGTTAAACTTCTCTAAGTTGGCGAATTTTTACAAAAATTCTCCACGACGAATTAAACTTCTCCGAATTAATTCTGATTTTTGAAGGTCGAAGTTTAGGGCGAAATCGAAGTTTCGAACCTTGCTTTGAACCTTCCCTAGTGAAACACTATCGAATTTTCTAGCTAATCAGTGAACACGATGTCTTGAACTATTCAGCCGTTGTTGCAAACCAAGACAATAATGTACACACAACTCAATTCCAAACAATTTTGGTTCTCACAATCGTGTTTATTTTGGCCCTGAACAACTCCCGGATTCATGAGTGCTTTAGAGAATTCAAGCCTTACAATCCTCATAGAATTGGCCCAGTTCTCACTCACATAGGTGATGACCTATTAAGAGTATCCCTGCTATACCCCACATAATTAATATGTCATAGGAATCATTAAAAGCAATGCTTATCCTTACTCATTTTGCAGGTAGCACTATTGTATCATAGGAATGGGTAGGAGTGTGGTTTTCCTTAGTGCTACACCAAATTTCATAATTTAGTTGTCCCTTTTGAACCTAGTTCTTGAGATCTCCAGTCATCTAGGTTGGGCTTCCACTATGAAACTCTATTTAATAGGCTTTAACCCCATTCCTCTCGATAAACAATGTACTTGATCTCTAGGCAAACCTTTAGTTGGTGGATCCGCAAGGTTGTCCTTTGATTTAATATAATCTATGGATATGACTCCATTTTCAAGTAATTGTTTAATGGTGTTGTGTCTTCGACGTATATGTCTTGACTTACCATTATACATCTTATTCTGTGTTCTAGCTATAACAGACATACTATCACAATGAATGCATATTGCTGAGACAAGTTTGGACCAACATGGAATGTCCTCTAAAAAGTTACGAAGCCATTCTGCTTCTTCTCCCGCTTTATCTAAAGCTATAAATTTAGATTCCATAGTGGATCTGGCTATACATGTTTGTTTTGAAGATTTCCATGACATCGCTCCTCCTCCAAGTGAGAACACATATCCACTCGTAGATTTTGTGTCCTTGGAATCAGATATCCAGTTTGCATCACTATATCCTTCTAGAACAATTGGATATCTTGTATAAGGCAACCCATAATGTTGTGTGTACCTTAGATATCTACGTACCCTAATAAAAGCTTTCCAATGAGCCTTGCCTGGATTGCTTGTAAATCGACTCAATTTATTCATTGCACATGCTATGTCAGGTCGTGTACATACCAGTTAACATACATTAAACTGCCAAGTATACGTGAATATTCCAATTGATTTATGGGTTGCCCTTTATTCTTGATAAGATGTAAATTCACATCTATAGGTGTTTTTATAGGACTAGTATCATATTTTAGAAATGAGATTGAGGCAAGACTAATCCATCATATATTTAGAAATTTTAATCCCTAAAATAACATCAGCAATGCCCATATCTTTCATATAAAAATGTTTAGTCAACATTTTCTTGGTAAGCTTGATTATGGCTTTATTAACCTATAATCAACATATCATCCACGTGAAGGCACACTATGGCATAGCCATTTGGTGTGTTTTTGACATATACAAATTTGTCACATTCATTGATTTTAAAACCATTGGACAACATGACATTGTGAAATTTAATATGCCATTGTTTTGGTGCTTGTTTTAATCCATATTAACAAGTCTACACACCTTATGTTCTTGTCCAGATGCAACGAATCCTTCAGGTTATTGCATATATATCTCTTCTTCTAATTCACCATTTAAGAAAGCTGTCTTAACATCCATTTGATGAATTTCAAGATTGTTTATTGCAGCAAGAGCAATTAACATTCCTATGGATGTTAGTCTAGTTGCCGGTGAATTTGTATGGAAGAAATCAAGGCCCTCTTTTTGTTTAAAGTCCTTGGCTACCAACCTAGCCTTATATTTATCAATTGAACCGCCAGCCTTTAATTTTCTTTTAAAAATCCATTTACACCCTAAATGCGTCATACCTAATGGTAAATCTACCAATTCCCAGGTATGATTGTGCATGATTGATTTAATTTCACTATTTATTGCTTCATTCCAAAAAGGAGCTTCGGGTGTTGACATTGCCTCTTTAAAAGTTTGAGGCTCACTTTTTAACATATACGTTAGAAAATCAAGACCAAAAGACTTTGCAACTTTATCCCTTTTACTGTGTCTAGGTTCATCCTCTAAATTTTTATTTGGAGGATTATTACTGCTATTTGCAGTGTCATAAATTCATTTATTGGAACTTAGCTCTTGCATATTTTTATTTGAAAAAATATGCTCAAAAAATGATACATTTCTAGATTACATAATTGTATTCACATGTATATCAGAAATATATTTGTATACAAGGAACCTATATGCACTACTGTTATGAACATAACCAATGAATATACAATCAATGGTTTTAGGCCCTATCTTGATCTTTTTAGGTTTAGATATTGCTACCTTAGCTAAACACTCCCACACTTTGAAATATTTATAGGAAGGTTTCCAACCTTTCCGCAACTCATAAGGAGTAACATCCTTCTTTTTAAGGGGTATTTTGTTAAGAATGTAGTTAGCAGAGAGAATTGCTTCCCACCACATATTCTGAGGTAACCCAGAACCTATCAACATGGCATTCATCATTTCTTTCAATGTTCGGTTCTTGCGTTCAGCAATACCATTTGATTGAGGCGAATAAGGAGTGGTTGTTTGATGAATAATGCCATGTTCTTGACAGAATGCACCAAAAGGTGCTTCATATTCACCACCTCTGTCACTTCTTACTGCCTTTATCTTTTTTCCAAGTTGATTTTCAACCTCATTCTTATAATGTTTGAATACTTCTATAGCTTCATCTTTGCTTTTAAGCAAATAAACATAACAATATCTTGTACTGTCATCAATAAAAGAAATAAAATATTTTTTTTCACATCTAGTTTGTACAGATTTTAAGTCACATATATCGCTGTGAATTAATTCTAGAGGTTCAGTGTTTCTTTCAACTGAATGAAATGGTGTTTTAGTTAACTTTACCTCAACACATATTTCACACTCATGATTTAGATCAATTTGATAGTTAGGTAATAATTCTAAATTCATCAATTTTCGTAATGAATTAAAATTAACATGTCCTAATCTATCATGCCATAAACAAGAAGACTCCAAAAAATAAACAGAAGATGAATCTTTATTATCTTCAAAGTTGCGGATTACAGACATTGTATTCATTTTGAATAATCCCTTTTCTAAGTACCCTTTTCCCACAAATACACAGTTTTTGGAAAGTACAAATTTTTTGGAGTCAAAGACCATCCTAAAACCACTTTTGCTCAACAGTGAGCCTGAAACAAGATTCTTCCGAATGTCAGGTACATGCAACACATCGATCAAGGTGATTTCCTTTCCTGAGGTCATCTTGAGAACCACCTTCCCAAGACTCGTTATTGCTGAAATTGTTGAATTGCCCATGATTAAATTACGTCCTCTTATTGCTGTATAAGAGGAAAACATGTTCTTATCAGCATAGACATGTCGGGTGGCTCCAGTATCAATCCACCACTCTCTGGGTTCATCAACCATGTTGGCTTCAAAAACCACAGCAGATAGCATCATGTCAGTTATATCTTTAGTCTTCTCCTCAATCATATTGACTTGATCGTTCTTGGACTTGCCTTTTAATTGACAATCTTTGGCTTTGTGCCCTTGTTTTTGGCAATTATAACACTTGCCATTGAACTTCTGGGCTTTGCCTTTCGTTTGGGACTGACTATCATCAATGTACTTGCGCTTCTTGTTCTTGGTGCGCTTTCCCTCCACAAGATTAACTTTAGGCTCTGTAGGGTCTCTAGTTTTCTTGTCATGACTCTTATTGTCTTGTTCAATCCGCAGTCTGACAATAAGATCCTCAAGTCCCATCTCCTTACGCTTGTGCTTGAGATAGTTCTTGAAATCTTTCCAAGTAGATGGCAGCTTCTCAATAATTGTAGCCACTTTAAAAGATTCACTCAAAGACATTCGCTCTGCATGAATCTCATGGAGAATAATTTGTAACTCTTGAACTTGACCCAACACGGTCTTTGAGTCCACCATCTTGTAATCAAGGAACCTACTGACCACAAATTTCTTATGGCCAACATCTTCAGTCTTGTATTTCTTATCCAAAGAATTCCAGAGTTCCTTGGTAGTACGAACTGTACTATACACATTATACAGTGTATTTTCCAGCCCATTCAGAATGTAATTCTTGCATAGAAAATCAAAGTGACTCCATGCTGGAATTGCAGCAATGACATGTTTGTCAATCTCATCATCTCTCCGTTCAGGTTTGTTCAGCACCTTGACCAAGTTGAGGGTGGTCAGGTAAAATAACATCTTCTGTTGCCATCTTTTGAAGTCAGTGCCAACGAACTTCTCTGGCTTCTCAGGTTTCACTGAAGCAGTAGTTGGCTTAGGGGTAGAGTTTATCTCCATTATCATAATTGTCTTAAGATTGTTGATTGAATGGTGGCAATATTCATTGAACAATAGCTTTCAAAATAATCAACTAGATTAGTCTCTAGTCTGAGTGGTGGAGTCACAATGGTCTCGCTTAAATACCACTCTTCCAGAATAGCAAACTGTCTCCCGTTTACTATTTAAAGGTACTAGGGACAAGACTTATACTAGATCAATTACTAAAAATTTCATTGCTTCACAAAAAATTCCTTGGTTTAATATCAAACAGAACATAACTAAAGATTAATCTCGATCTGAAAAATAAAAGGACACCTATATAAAGCCGAAAAATTAATAAACAAAAAAAAACTTATTTTTCTTTTTTCACATTTTTTTGGTGCCAATAAACAGGGATCAGTATGTTTCCTTAAAAAAAAAACATAAAAAAAAAAAATCAAAATATGAATGAAATTTCGTGATGATATATTATTGTATTTTGTTTCGCTTCCAGAATCCTATTCAATTGTTTAAAATTTAATAACATTAAATTGATAAAATTAATTAAACATCATAAACATAATAACTTATTAAAATTAATATTAAATCAAAAACTATTTTTTTTTATTCTAAAGGTTAATTATAAGTATGTTTTTATTCATAATTTTTTTTGTCAAGATTTTATTTATAGCGTTCAAGAAGCTAATTTTTTTTTTTAAAGAAAAAACAAGTATAACCCGTTACCAATCCCACTCGTGGAAAACTTGAGCAACACAAAATCCGACTAATACCAACACTAACAAGACCTGACCCGACGACCCCTCAAAGCTGGCCTATAGTCAATCTGCGCTAATGAGAGAATTTAAAGAAATCTAGTATTTGTCCCTTTAGAGTCCCTTATTGAACCTTTGATTCTGTGTAATAAACCAACCGCATCGAACCAATGCCTTATTGGCAAGAAGAAACGAAATTTTAAATGAAACAAAGAAAATTGTTGTCGGACCCATCATTTGATGGTTCATTTGATCGATCCATTATTTATAAATTTGATCTTAGAAAACCAGCTGTAATAAACCTATTATATATACACATTACTCTATAGGTTGACCATGTCATAACCTAATTTTAATCAATCACATCTTTTTTCATATTATGGCCTTATTTGGGAAACATTTTTCGAAAGTACTTTTTTGAGAAACGCTTCTATCAAAAGTATTTTTTGGAAAAGTTGGTCCCTCTCAGCTTTTTTTAATTAAAAGTTGAAAATTATTTTTCTCCATCGTAATTTAATTAGAAGCAGATGCTGTCAAACACCTTTAAAAATAATTTTGCTCAAAAGATACTTTAGAAAAGCTCTCTCCGAGCCAATATATACAAACAAAAGGAATAAGTTTTAACTTATATGGGTGAGCTTCATGAAAAAAACAAAATCTTTCTACACCAGAAATTTCCAACATAGACAGTGCAACTCCAGCTAATGTTTATAATCCAAATAAAGAAAAAGCTTAACTAAGTCTTTTTTTTTCTTTGTCATATTATAAACACTAAGTTAACTTGTTAGGTTAGCAATTTTTTTGATATATGAACTTATTTACACAAAATAAGTTCATGGGTACAAGTAATCCATGTAATCTCTAAGGACCTCCACATTCAGTTTAAGATAGCCTCGGACACACCATCCCCTGACGACTAAGAAACAAGTGGGAAAAATAAATTCATATATCTCTGTCAGATCTACCCTCTACCGATGCATAACTTTATTACGACAGTAGGACTACGGCTAATAGATATATTTCTTTATTTAATCAAGTCAACCATAGGATCCCAATTTAATTTCTTTCGCACACAATTCATTTCTTAAATTTCTCAGTTTGATCAGTAGGCACAGAGGAGCCTCGTTGAAATTTAAGGAAAAAAAATGGTGAAGCAAAGGTGCGTGAATGGAGAGTTGGATGATTCTAACTATTCTTCCCCAGTGCCTGTGATCGGTTTATACATAGCAGGAGCCACTTGGGTATGCTTACTTTTCATTTTTCTCGGTTATTGCAATAGGAAACGATGGCTACCTTGTCGCTACTTCTCCCTCAATTCTGTTACTCTGACTCTTCTTGCTATAGCTGCAAAACTACCGGTAGATCTTACCACTTCAATGCCTAGTGTTGTAGATAGTTATCTAAGCTCACTGGCACTGCCTTAATATGCACTTGCATGACGGGCTTTTGACATGATTACTTTTAAAAAAAAAAAATTTCACAAATGCCATTCACATGCAAATAATGACTCATTTGTCATAATTTACTATTTATAATACAGTCAGCGTGCCAAACAAGCGCCACGTCCGCGCCGAGGTAGCATTTTAAGGAAGACGTCTTTCATAAATTTTTTTTTTAAGTGAAGGGAACACTTAAAAAAAAAAAATTATGACCTTTCATTCACAAAATTTTTTTTTTTGCAAGTAAAAAGAAATTTTTTTTGCACAATTTGGGATTTCCAAATTGGGTTTCTGTTCTCCGCTTCTTTCTCCATTTTCTGCAGAAAATTCTACCATTTTTGATTCCACACAGCCTTAACTCTAACTTCATCTAAAATTTCTTTAAGAGAACCCACCTCTGATTCAGCCTACTTTAAGCTATATTGAAGCCGTACCGTTTCATCCTTGGCTTCTTGGTCATCTTCCTCTGCCTCCTTAAGCAAACCAATCAATCTATTCACTTCATTTTTAATTTAAGGGGACTCTTCTTCCAAATCCTTTATTGAGTTCATGAATTTGAGCTCCTTTTGATTCCACACAGCCTTAGAATCCTCAATCTCAGTCTTGGATTTTTTAACAGTATTATTAAGGAGATCGACTTCATGTTTTGCCTCATCAAGCATCGTACTTTTCATTGGTTGCTTTTAAAACCAACTTCAAATCTTCCACTTGAGCCTTGGCATTTTTGAGCTCATTCTGACTAGACAAAAGCTTCTCTTGCTTATGAGGAAACTTCATGCAAAGCTGAAGGTAAGCTTTCCATTGCCTTCTTAGACTTCTCTTCTTATCCCTAGATGCTTCAAGATCATTATAAAGTTTATTTTTTTCCTCTAACAGGTTCTGAACACTTGAACCTGCGAGTTCAGTGACTAAAAAAAAAAATCAGTATAGTATGGAAGGTGTCTTTTTCTTAAAATAAAAATAAAAACTTTGAAGAGAAGGCGTCTTTTGAAAAGACGCATTCCCTTCACATAAAAAAAAAATTTAAAGGGAATGCGTCTTTTCAAAATAAATATGCATCAGTAGAAAACATAACATTGAAATCATCCTTTTAAACTCATGTGCAATTCAATATAAATATCAATACATGATTTAAGGACATTTCTCACCACTCTATACATATCATACAATGCATAAAGATAAAATCCTAACCCTCATGAATGTAAGTAAATTTGTATCCCTATTATGTATTTATAGGGAGAATTCATCTTAACAAACCATCATCTCGATCATTCCGAGGTCTACTAAACAAATTTCACTCCCTGAAACTGATCACATACTTTCCTTATTTCGAGTAAGTCTGAGTATATTTGATTTTCAAATCAAAGAGTTTTATGCATCAACAAAACAATGCAAACATGGAGCAATCAAACATGCTCATAATAACAAAGTTTAATTAATACAATGTCATACATAATGTCACGACGCCCCTAACATAGGGTGACGTCATGACCGACACAATATATTATACACTGTCATTCTCCATATACAGTGTACAATACACTATCAGCCTCAACTTAAATACACAAATTTTCAAAAATTTTGGCGTCATGTCCTCAAAAAATGGACAATTCACAAATTTTTCTAATAAACCACACATTCAAATCACATCCATCTAATCTTTTCATCAACTACTTAATCATGCATTCATTATCATCATAATCACTCAAAATAAAACTACCAAACCATTATCCACATTTTTCACCCCACTCATCTAAGTGATAATATATATATATATTCCATGATAATTATACATATCAAATTTAAACAAGTATCCAAACTCCTCCCCACACATACATACACAAAGAGATGATCCCGAAGAGTTTCTACCATTCTCGTGCCTTGCCCTTGTCTTTGGGATCTTTACCTGAAATATTAAAGAAAAATTGGGTGAGCTACAACAAGCTCAGTGAATACATACTATCATGGCATTTGTATGCATTTATGTAAACATGTAATTAAAGTCATTCAAACACTTATTGAACAGATATGCATCATTCAAATATATCATATATGCTTACAATATAAATTGGAGATCATCTTCACTAAAACACACATAGTTTTTAACGAAATTTACAATCTCCCACCTTCCAAGTAATAGAGCGAGTCTCACCCTTTTATAACCGTACAAGGTAGCCATAGCTTCTAGTTACTCAATTCTTATCAATTTTCATTGGACAGTCCACTGCACAGTAAGGTTACCTATAACTCTTACCCGAGACTAATTCGTAATGAAAACAACTCATATTTCAACTTGCCATTGCAAGCCTCACATGTTTTAATGCTAAAACATTTTCATGAATGTCAATTAAACAATGAACCATTCAATATATATATAGCATGCTTACATTCAAATCAACTTTACATATATAAAATGTCATACAAAGAATCAAATCAAGGAATATACTCACAGTGATTACACAACACTAATTCAATTGCCAATCCTACTAAGTCCAACTCTAATTGTTTACTTAGTATTTTCACATCATTTCACTTGCATTCATAAAATTCCCGACACCAATGTTCCCTTTCAACCTTTCACCAACACACTTGTACAATCTCAGCACATGCAACTCATTTTGGATTCCCTATCCAATTTACCAATACTCAATTTTAGATTCCAACTTTTGCAATTATGCATTGCAAACTACATTTAATCATTTTCATCCAACTAAACACAACTAAGCTCACCAAAACACCATTAATGGAGCTCCAAACCCTCAGTTGTTTCAACAATTGGGTTGGAATCATTTCACCATTAAAGTGCATTATTCAAACACAATTTCAAACCCAAATCACATACAAAACATTTATTATACACTTACCAATCCATAACTCATTAATTTCTCATGGTTCCAGCACCAAACTCACGTTTTCAAACACTTAATCCAACTATGGAAAAATAATAAAAATCAATTATGTTGAACAACTCATCAATGGGAGTTCAAAACTAGAATTTTTAGCTCAAAAGACCAAGATTTTACCTTAGATTGGAGCTTCCAAACTTGCCCTTCTTCTCCTTTCGCTCCTCTAATCTTTCTCAACTTCAGCAACTTGATTTTGCTGGAAAAGTCGAGAAATTTTCACTTAAATTCGCGCAACCGCCTCACCGACCATTTAAAAAAAAAAAAAAAGCCCAGACAGCGAGGAGCGCGCTTCTCCTTACCCAAAAACTATATTTTTACCTTGACAATACATATAAGTTAACGATTATGTTTGACTTGAATGTACTAGGCGTTACACATAATAACCAAATTAGAAATACTCACAAATACATGATTTTGTCTAAGTCCACAAGTACACATACACTTAGCCAAATCACCAATCTTGACAGTTACTACACAAGCACCTCACTTGTATGCTGTCCAATTCTCAATTCAATATCAATTCTCTGCAAATTAAATATTGCCATTACACGTCGACATGAATTTCAGCTACAGAAATTCAGTTGCTTAATCACTAAATTAATCACAATGCATCAATAAACACCTCATCAATGCATTCTCAACACTCTAAGTTTCCAGCACATGTATCACACTTGTGCTCATTACCAAATCCAGAATTCACTAATTCTGTGTTCCAATTTCTATAATCCACCATCACCAATCATCCAAGATAAGTTTTCAGTCATTAAACACATTAAAACACCACAATTCAACACTGAAAATGGGTTCTGAAAACCCTTACCCAGCAAGGTCTAGAACTCCCATTTAAGCGATGGAAAATCAATGTTTTTAACATTAAAATACTCACCAAGCATCAAGGATTTAATCCCCAATGATTTCAGCCAGCAAT
Source organism: Paratinospora sagittata (assembly GCA_035771175.1). Classification (NCBI taxonomy): domain Eukaryota; kingdom Viridiplantae; phylum Streptophyta; class Magnoliopsida; order Ranunculales; family Menispermaceae; genus Paratinospora; species Paratinospora sagittata. Next base: position 34,373,885 of record CM069607.1, read on the forward strand.
TTATTGAATTCCAGCACAAAACCCCCATTTTTCAGCTCCAGTTCTAGCCATAAAAAATACTTGCATGTCACATATAATAGACAACTTGAAGAGATAAATCCATTAATGGAATTTTAAGCTCAAAACACCCATTCTTACCTTGGGTTTTAGCCTTCAAGCACAATTCCCTTCCTTTCTTCATTTATTCTCCGTTTCTCTAGTTTTCCTTCAGCCAGCAAGCTCAAAATGAGCTCAAACCGCTCTAAATGGCTGAAATTGGTTGTGTCACCTGTTTAGCAATATACAAAAACCTAATCTCGACCTAAAGAGTAGAAGGACACCTCTACAAAGCTGAAAAACCAATAAATATATTTTTTCTTTTTTTCACATTTTTTTGGTGCCAAAAACAGGGATTAACACATTTCCTTAAAAAAAAAATCAAAATATGAATTAAATTCTGTGATGTTATATTTTTGTATTTTGTTTCGCTTTGAGAATCCTATTCAATTTTTTAAAATTTAATAATATTAAATTGATAAAATTAATAAAACATCATAAAAATAATAACTTATTAAAATTAATATTAAATCAAAAACTATTTTTTTGATAAAATTAATAAAATTGGGGGGATTACAGCTAATATATATATATATATATATATATATATATATATATATATATATTAACTTTTCAGTCAAAAAAGAAAGATTTCTACTCCAAAAGATTATTTTCTAAATTGTACTTGATCGTTTTATATTAAGAATGACTACCAACTTGTAATTAAAGTAAGGTGTGTTAGTATGGTACAAGGAATCCTTGTCTCTTGATCCAAGACTTGCAACTTGTTGCCGTTAGACATATATCACAGCATTGTTTGAGCTATTTTGGCGCTGTCTTCCATATATATTCCACCTTAAGAGCATCTTCGTATGGACTGTATTTTAGAAAAAAAATGTCATATTATTAATGTCAAAAGATTTATTTTTTACGCAACATAAAATATTACTTGATAAATAATCAAGTTAAAAAATATTTTTCAATGTTTTTATTTAAAATACACAATGTCAAGAGATTTGTTTCTTACAAGACATAAATTGAATAGTTGTCAGTACTAAAAAGTTGTCAACGTGACCGTCTACACGTAGAAAATCGTGTTGAAAGCCTCTCCTTTTTTTCTTTTTTTGCCACATCAGCTTAACAATATATTAATTATGATAGTTGCATTAAAAAAGTCTATTTTAACTCAATATTTATTTATCCTATGTGACACTTAATTTTTTTACAATTCACAAGTACATTGGAGATGCTTTAACAATGACCTTAATTAATATAAATATCTTTTTTTTCTAAAGGTTAATTATAAATATGTTTTTATTTATAATTTTTTTTGTCAAGATTTTATTTATAGCGTTCAAGTAGCTAATTTATTTTTATTTTTTTTATTAGAAAAAACAAGTATAACCCGTTACCAACCCCACTCGTGGAAAATCCGAGCTATGCAAAATTCGACTAATACCCACACTAACAAAACCTGACCCGAAGACCCCTCAAAGTTGGCCCATAGTCAGTCCACGCAGTCACTCTGCACTAATGAGAGAATTCGAAAAAATCTAGGATCCCCCTCTGGAGTCCTTCATCAAACCTCTGACCCCGTGTAATAAATCAACCGCTCGAACCATCGAACCAATACCTTATTGGCAAGAAGAAGCTAAATTTTAAATGAAACAAAAAAAATGTTGTCGGGCCCATCATTTGATGCTTCATTTGATCGATCCATTATTTATAAATTTGATCTTAGAAAACCAACTGTAATAAACCTATTATTTATACACATTACTCTGTAGGTTGACCATGTCATCATCAAATTTTAATCAATCACATTTTTTTTTTCATATTATGGCCTAGTTTGGGAAACGTTTTTTCGAAAGTATTTTTTTGAGAAGCGTTTCTGCCAAAAGTATTTTTAGGAAAAGCTGGTCAACCTAAAAATGCTTTTTCTAATTAAAAGTTAAAAAATTATTTTTTTTCACCACAGTTTAGTTATAAACAAATATTGTCAAACACATCTAAAAATAATTTTGCCCCAAAAACACTTTAGAAAAGTTCTCTCAAACGAAGCCAATATATACAAACAAAAGGATTAAGTTTTAACTTGTACGGGTGAGCTTCATGAAAAAAAAAAGTCTTTCTACACCAGAAATTTTCAGCACAGACAATACAACTCCGGCTAATGTTTATAATCCAAATAAAGAAAAAAGCTTAACTATGTCTTTTTTTTTTCCTTGTCATATTATAAACACCAAGTTAACTTGTTTAACATTTTCCTTACTATTAAAAATTTTCCTTAATATTAATATTAAATTTTCATTTAGGTTAGCAATTTTTTTGATAGCATAAGGACCTCCGCATTCAGTTTCAGATAGCCTCGGACACACCATTCCTGACGATGAAGAAACAAGTGGGAAAAATAAATTCATATATCTCTGTCAGATCTCACCTCTACCCATGCATAACTTTATTATGTTCTTAATAAGGTCAACGATGCTCAAAAGAGGAAGTCCAACCTTAAACAAAGAAGTGGTGACTACAGCTAATAGATATATTTCTTTATTTAATCAAGTCAACCATAGGATCCCAATTTAATTTCTTTCGCACACAATTCATTTCTTAAATTTCTCAGTTTGATCAGTAGGCACAGAGGAGCCTTGTTGAAATTTAAGGAAAAAAAATGGTGAAGCAAAGGTGCGTGAATGGAGAGTTGGATGATTCTAACTATTCTTCCCCAGTGCCTGTGATCGGTTTATACATAGCAGGAGCCACTTGGGTATGTTTACTTTTCATTCTTATTGATATTTTTCTCGGTTATTGCAATAGGAAACGATGGCTACCTTGTCGCTACTTCTCCCTCAATTCTGTTACTCTGACTCTTCTTGCTATAGCTGCAAAACTACCGGTAGATCTTACCACTTCAATGCCTAGTGTTGTAGATCAGTTATCTAAGCTCACTGGCACTGCCTTAATATGCACTTGCATGAGCTTCCTCTTGCCTTCCCTGGGAAATAATAGCGTTTCTGATAGTTTCTCAAATATGACTGCCTTGAGCATATTTGTAATCACTGTTGTTGTCAATATTTGCATTCAAATCCGCACGGGTGTTATAATTTTGTTTCGAGTGGAACACATCATTATTATGTGTTGTATGATGCTATTGCTTTGTGGACTTTGGTCCACTTATTTCGGAATGCGTCCCTTGAATGAGGCTTTTAATGATGGTATCAAAGACAACCTCAAAAATGACACTTTACCAAAAAGCAATATGCTATATAGATTGAAGTTGTGTTATTTGTTTGGTTACTGCTCAAACCCGCAATTGACGCTCTGTAAAAGATGGTTAGGCATTGCTTCTGTGTGTTCAGTGAACATTCTTTCTTCAGTTGTTTTGGCAATAGCAGCTTTTCAATCCCTTTTTAATTCTAAAAAGTTGGAGCTTTGCCAAGGATCAAATAGTACTACTTCAGATTATGGGTGGTCAATGAGAATTATAGTTATCTCCCAAATCTTCACCGTTGTTGTGGGTTGTTTGGGTGACATCTTTAGAAGCCTCTCTATGGTTCGTCATGATTCAGAAGAGCTAGACGTGAAAGATGCAGAAGATATAATTGTTGACAACCCAATATTGGATGATCTTCATGATTCTTTTGGAGAGGATATTGCAGATATTGCCAAGGGTTTTTTGTCACTGTTTGTTCTTTCAATAGGACTTTTACTTGCAATACCATGTGATTGGCTGACTGAATTGCTGGATAGGGTTCGTAAATATGACGATGATGATGATGATGAATCTAAAGAATTTATGGGTTTGATCCGTAAAGGAGAGTTTGCAGTGGATGAGTGGTCATTGAAGAAAGGTGTCAAGGACATGAGAAAATGGATGGAAATAAGCAAAACAAAAACATCATCGTCAATGAACAATGTGGTGAAACTCCTAACAAAAACTCCTCCATCTCAAGATCAGACGCTAAAAAACCACTATGATAGTTTGAAGTCAGGGTATAAAATGTCTTCTCTTACAATAGTTATTCTTGAAAGAATTGCCGCCATTTCGTTACCATCTTCATTGATTACTGGATCTCTGGTTTCAAGCTCATTGAAAGAAGTGTTCAAAATCATTCAGTTTGTTGATAGCAAAATGAGTATTGCATCAAGCTTTGAGAATAAAAAGATATCTAGGCTTGCGGAAGCATTGTTCACGGGTGACAATTTTAACAGCTACTTGCTCCCCAAAATTCTGAAGAGACAGGGATATGATGAAATAGCCTTCCAAGCTGAATCTGAATTGGACAGAGCAATTACAATCATTCAGGGATTAGAACATGTTTTGCCTTCTGATTTGGTACGAGATGAATTATGTATCATTGCGAACTTCATATTAGACGGAAGCCAGAGTTATGGATCAGTTGACAATTTATATGGCTATATTGAACAACTATTTGTCGATATGTTAAATGAATTTTTAGTTCAATTGCCCAATGCCATATACAAAGAAATTGTCGAAAGCCCGCCTGCAGAATGCGAGGAAAGAGTAAGATTTGCCATAAAATTGCTTTGCGAAATCGAGCAATTAGAAGGACTTGTTCAATGGTCATTCCCTGTAAGTAGTATCAAAAGCTTCGTAACCGACAATGAAGTTGTGCCAGCATGACTACCAAGAGCCACATAGCATCACAATTGGTGCTAATGATGCCATTTGAGAATTAATTTTAGTTTTTAATAGATGTAGGCCTTTTATTTGACTAATTCGTCGAGGCCTGGATTTTGTTTCTTTTATTTTGTAATTTGGAGCATTATTTAATTGTGCTATAGTATCGTTTTTTATTTATTTTTTGTTATTTTTCAATCATCCAAGTCGAATTGGTAGCACATCCCAAACATACAAACTAAGAACCCATTATTATAAATATCAGTCCAGAAAAAGCAAGCAAATATCCTCTACACAACAAATGAGCTTATAAGACTACACAATATTTAAGCTGATACTACTCTTGATACAAATGGCTCTTATGTCTACTAACAAAGAGTTGGTTCAGAGAGCGAACTATGAGGTGTGGTTGAGAAATTCATCACGAATTCTTTTTAATAGATGTCGGCCTTTTATTTGACTAATGCTTCAAGCTTGGATTTTGTTTCTTTTATTTTGTAAATTGGTGCGTTATTCAATTGTGCTATAGTATCTTTTTTCTTTTTCTTTTTTATTTTTTAATCATCTAAGTCGAAGTCTTAGCACATCCAAGGCATAAAAACTAAGAACCCATCATTATAAATATCAGTCCATAAAGAGCAAGTGGATATCTTCTACACAACAAATGAGTTCTAAGGTGGTGTTTGGTAACTCTAATTCTAACCCTTAATTTCTCTAAACTTTAATTAAAATAGAGGTTGGACAAAATTAGATCGTTTGGTAATAATTTATCAACCTTTAAATAAAATAAAAGTTGACAAATAGTAGAGGTTAAACCTCTAAAATAAAAAGCAAAAAAAGTTTGTTTTTTTCTTGTAGAGGTTTATCCTTTATTTGTAGTAGAGGTTGATTCAACTATATTATAAATAATTTGTAACATATCAAATTTTCATTAATTATTATATAGAATAATTAAGCACACTTAGAGAATAATTTGTACAACGCAAATTTTGTAAGTGATAATTAATACAAAATAAGTATTAATTTAACTAAATATAGTATATGATTACAATATAACAATTAATTTCTATTTTTAATTTTTAAAATAAGAGGTTGGAGTATTTTTGTTACCAAAAAATATTTTTAAAATAATCTTTTATAAAAGTAGAGCTAATTTTTTTAGAATTAAAAGTTGTAGAACTTAAAAATATAGAGGTACCAAACACTACTTAAGCCCACACAATATTTAAGCTAATACTATGATTTGTACAAATGGCTCATATGTCCCACGTTACAAATAGCATTTATTATTATTATTATTTTAGTAAGTAAAGTAGTGTAACATAAACTAGCTTTTGCACATCAAAGGGACTAATCTACTCAAGGAGTGGAGCACCACTAACAGGACTTCAGTGACAACTTCACTGTGACAGGTGTGTCACGACTCTTTCTATAAGGTGACGTCATGACAGACACAAAATATCATATACGTCAAACCTAGACGTATACGATACTCTGTCAGCCTCGTCCTTTAAGACAATATATTAAAATCACTAAAACTTTGTCAAAACCTCCCCATAAATCTGAAGTTCCACAAAATTTCTAATATTCTCATCACATCACATAAACAAATACAAAATTATATATGAATTAACATCATTCATATCTATCCATTCCCAATATACACAAACATTTTCACATTTCTTTCTCCCAAGACTTATATACAACTAAGTCTCCAACAAAACATATACATCAACATGCATCTTTGTCATTTATACAACTCACTAACCATTAAACATAGCTTGGTGTTATATATATACATATACTAAAACAAAAGTATATAACCAGCTTCCTGTGCACACATACTCACAATAATAAAGAGACAAGTTCAATCAACTCTCTGGAGCCTTGCCTTTGCCCTTGCCCTTGTAATCAACACCTGTAATAAAAAGAGAGTGGAGTGAGCTACAACAAGCTCAGTGAGTAATCTAATATTGGAATTAAATATGCATCAGTAGAAAACATAGCATTGAAATAATCCTTTTAAACTCATGTGCAATTCAATATAAATATCAATACATGATTTAAGTACATTTCTCACCACTCTATACATATCATACAATGCATAAAGATAAAATCCTCACCCTCAGGACTGTAAGTAAATTTGTATCCCAATTATGTATTTATAGGGAGAATTCATCTTAACAAACCATCATCTCCATCATTCCGAGATTTTGTAAACAAATTTCACTCCTTGAAACTGATCATATACTTTCCTTATTTCGAGTAAGTCTGAGTATGTTTGATTTTCAAATCAAAGAGTTTTATGCATCAACATAACAATGCAAACATCGAGCAATCAAACATGCTCATAATTCATCAAAACAAAGTTTAATTAATACAATGCCATACATAATGTCACGACACCCCTAACGTAGGGTGACGTCATGACCGACATAATGTACTATACACTGTCATTCCCCATATACAGTGTACAATACACTGTCAGCCTCAACTTAAATACACAATTTTTCAAAAATTTTGGCTTCATGTCCCCAAAAAATGGACAATTCACAAATTTTTCTAATAAACCACACATTCAAATCACATCCATCTAATCTTTTTATCAACTACTTAATCATGCATTCATTATCAAAACTATATACATCATTCTATTTCATTGTCATCATAATCTCTCAAAATAAAACTACCAAACCATTATCCACATTATCACCCCACTCATCTAAGTGATAATATATATATTCCGTGATAATTACACATATCAAAATTAAACAAGTATCCAAATTCCTCCCCACACATACATACACAAAGAGATGATCTCGAAGAGTTTCTACCCTTCTCGTGCTTTGCCCTTGTCTTTGGGATCTTTACTTGAAATATTAAAGGAAAATTGGGTGAGCCACTATAATCCCCTGAAAATTCAAAAAAAAAAAAAAAAAACACCTAAAATCTCTCATCTTCGAATATTTCCAGATTCATGAAAGTAGTTCAAGTCGCTGAAGTTCGCGCGTGCTACGGGTTCCAAATCGCAATCGAGAATATCCCTTGTTCATCGAAGCCGCGATCCGTTTCCAACGTCCGCGCGCACATCCCTTATTCTTCGGAGCTTGCGATCTGTTTCCATCATTTGCGCGCACATTCCTAATTCTTCGAACATTATTCGAGTCGGTTATGTTATTTACACTGATGCTTCTAAGAATGGTCTTGGCGCTGTTCTGATGCAAGAAGGTAAAGTGGTTGCTTATGCTTCTAGGCAACTGAAGACTCATGAACAGAACTACCCGACTCATGATTTAGAATTGGCTGCTATTGTATTCTCCTTGAAGATATGGAGACACTATCTTTATGGAGAGAAATTTGATCTATACTTTGATCATAAGAGTTTGAAGTACATCTATACAAAATGAGTTAAATTTGAGGCAAAAGAGATGGATGGAATTGCTGAATGATTATGATTTTCAGCTGCATTATCACCCAGGGAAAGCCAAAGTAGTCGCAGATGCTTTAAGTCAAAAATCGTATAAGAATGATGCAGAAAAAACCCAAATGTACCAGTTGATTGAAGATTATGATTTAGGCGTACAGAAAGGTGAAAACCAGATTTTTTTATATAATATGAGTTGCAAGCCAGACCTACTACATCAAATTAAGGAAGGTCAAGCTCAAGACAGAAAATTGATAAAATGGGTGGCAGGTGCAAGAGCCAATAATGGAAATGCAAATCTCAAGATCGATTCAGAGGGGTTATTAAGGTTCAGAGATTGAATTTGTGTACCCAGAATGGAGGAAATTAAAAAGCTCTTATTTGATGAGGCACATCAAACTAAATATACTTTACATCTTGGTGGAGATAAGATGTACCAAAATTTGAAGAAAAACTATTGGTGGAAAGGTATGAAGAGAGATGTGGCCAAATATGTGTCTAAATGCCTTACATGTCAGCAAGTTAAGGCCGAACATAAAAGACCGTCTGGATTGTTACAACCTTTAAAAATCCCTGAATGGAAATGGGATAACATAGCAATGAATTTCGTCGGAGCTCTTCCTAGAAATCAGAAAGGTGAGGATAAGGTTTGGGTAATTGTGGATCGACTTACTAAAGTAGCACACTTCTTACCTATTAAATCCACAGATCCGATTAGTAAACTGGGCGAGCTATATGTTAAAGAGATTGTGAAGCTACACAGAGTACCCAAATCGATAGTGTTAGATAGAGATTCCTTATTCACATCTCAATTCTGGCAGAGCTTACAACGGGAATTGGGAACCAAATTAACCATGAGCACCGCCTATCATCCTCAGACAGATGGTCAATCCGAAAGGGTTATTCAGATCTTAGAAGACATGTTGAGAGCTTGTGTACTAGATTTCAAGGGAAATTGGAGTAAATACTTACACCTAGCAGAGTTTTCTTATAACAATAGTTACCAGACAAGTATACAAATGGCTCCATATGATGCTCTATATGGACGACCATGTAGGTCACCACTGTGTTGGGCCGATCGGGAAGATAAGGTACTTACAGGACCATATATGATAATGAAAATGAACGAAAAAGTGAAGTTGATCCAAGAAAGGCTAGTTACTGCACAGAGTAGGCAGAAGAGCTACGCAAATAAGAGGCGCCGACCTTTAGAGTTCCAAAAAGGTGATAAGGTATTTCTGAGAATAAGCCCTCAAAAAGGCATCATGAGGTTTGGTAAGAAAGGGAAATTATCGCCGCGATTCATCGGTCGGTTCAAGATTAGTGATCGAATTGGCGAGAATGCTTACAAACTAGACTTGCCAACTAGTTTATCCGCCATCCACAATGTGTTCCACGTGTCGATGTTGCGAAAATATGAACCAGACCCTTCCCACGCCATCGATTGGAAAGAAGTAAAAGTACAAGCTGATGCCACCTATGAAGAAGGACCTTTAAAGATCCTAGATTGGAAAGTTCATAGTTTGAGAAACAAAGACATTCCATTAGTTAAAGTGTTGTGGAAGCATCATGGAGTTGAAGAAGCCACTTGGGAACCAGAAAGTGAAATGAAGACCAAATATGCCGACTTATTCCAAAGAACGCTCTAGGTTTCGAGATACAACTGGTCAACAGTGGAAAAAGTTGAACATCATCAAGTAAGTAAGCTTAAACTTTAATTTCGGGACGAGATTTCTTTTAAGGCGGGAAGAATGTAATCCCCTGAAAATTCAAAAAAAAAAAACACCTAAAATCTCTCATCTTCGAATCTTTCCAGATTCATGAAAGAAGTTCAAGTAGCCAAAGCTCGCGCGTTCTACGGATTCCAAATCGCAATCGAGAACATCCCTTGTTCTTCGAAGCCGCGATCCGTTTCCAAGGTCCACGCGCACATCCCTCCCTTATTCTTCGGAGTTCGCGATCTGTTTCAAACATCCGCGTGCACATCCCGGACTCTCCTTCCTTATCAAGGAAACTAATCGCCAAACTTCTCTCTCTCCGTTGCAATCTCGCCCTGCAATCTGCAATCTCGCTCTCTCCGCTGCAATCTCGCCCTGCAACCTGCAATCTCGCTATCTCGATCTCATCGTGACTCTTTGCCCTCTCGCCCTACAATCTCGCCCTTCTCTTTCAAAACCCAATCGCGCCTCGTCGGAAACCCAAACTTTTCTTTCTGCTCTTGCTACTCTCGTTCATCGTCAAAAACCCTAAAACCCTGAAACCCAATCCCGCCTCGTCTAAAACCTCAAAACCTCAATCGCACAAACCCCCCTCTCTCTTGAAACCCTCTCGCTTCTCTCTTCTTTCTCCGCTCTCTTCTCTATCTTTCTTCTCTCACGAACCAGTAACTGAAGCGCGCGAAGGACGACAAGAATCCGTAGCAGTATCCACGGTGAGCAACCTCTCCTTTTTTTTTTTTTTCTCTTTTCTCTTTCTCTCCGCACCATAGCTATCCCCTGTTTTCACTGTCATTAACGTAACAACAAGCAACCATTTTTCTTCCTCCTTCTCTTTCTTTCTTGATGAAGTGAGTGTTTACAAGAAATAAGGACGACTTCCCACCGGTGAACGTGGCCCAATAGTCGGAAAGAAGATAGTGAAACAGAGCATGGCGATGCTCTGTTTCTTGACTGCCATTTAAGCAGCAGAAGCAACAACACGGCTGCCTCCTTATTCCTCTCCCATTTCCTCTCTCTTTTTCTCTTCTCTCTTCTTTCTTTTCTTTCTTTTCTTTCTTTCTTTTCTCTCTCTTTTCCCATCCTTTTCTCTCTGCTCACTCTGTTCTCTGCGGCACATCGCCACCACCATATCTCTGCAACTCACCACCATCAATGCCATCTCTTTCCACGCCTCCCTTATTCTTTATTTCCCCTATTTCCTTTTGATTTTTAAACGTCCCACAACAGCACACCTATTATAGATTATATTGTATATCACACCTTTTCAAAACGATTCACACATCACCACACCTTATGTATATATATCACATATTGTATTATACCATGTTATACCATACACATCATTATATCATATCACAAGGCATTCTAATATGTTATTTTATATATATATATATATATACATACTTGTTTAAACATCCCACCACTATATATATGTATATATTTCTACACTCATAATCGTTCTTATGAGTATTTATATTAACAAATGTAATATACGTGTACAGGTTGAGTACTAGGCATAACGAGGAATTTAAGTGATTTGAAATTTAGCGATTCAAGTGGGATGATTCTATGCCTTCATAATATTTTATTTTGATATATAGATAGGAATGTTAAATTAATTAGGTCTATAGTATTATTAGATTGCTTATGCATGCCCATTGTACATGATTTTATATATGCCATGTTGTGATTGTTAGCCATGATGATATGTGTGTCAGCGTGATTTTTGTTCTGATCAAATGGTAATTGGATGCATGCAATTCATGTGGTAATTGAATTCAGTTGTATATTATAATGCCTGATGATGAAATACATGATTTGAGAATATTGACATAGTGAAGTTCATGCGATAATACTATTATATTTAGCATTGTGACATCACACCATGTGTAGTGGACTTTGAATATGTCTTATGAATGCAATTAATATCATACTTATGTTGTATGTATGGTGTGACGTCACTAAAGAACACGATTACTTAGACAAAATCATGTATTTGTAAGTATTTCTAATTTGGTTATTATGTGTAACGCCCCATACATTCGAGTCAAACATAATCGTTGACTTATATGTATTGTTAGGGTAAAAATATAGTTTTTGGGTAAGGAGAAGCGCGCTCCTCGCTGTCTGGGCTTTTTTTTTTTTTTTAAATGCTCGGTGAGGCGGTTGCGCGAATTTAAGTGAAAATTTGTCGACTTTTCCAGCAAAATCAAGTTGCTGAAGTTGAGAAAGATTAGAGGAGCGAAAGGAGAAGGAGGGCAAGTTTGGAAGCTCCAATCTAAGGTAAAATCTTGGTCTTTTGAGCTAAAAATTCTAGTTTTGAACTCCCCTTGATGAGTTGTTCAACATAATTGATTTTTATTGCTTTTCCATAATTGGATTAGGTGTTTGAAAACGTGGGTTTGGTGTTGGAACCTTGAGAAATTAATGAGTTATGGATTGGTAAGTGTATAATTAATGTTTTGTATGTGATTTGGGTTTGAAATTGTGTTTGAATAATGCACTTTAATGGTGAAATGATTCCACCCCAGCTGTTGAAACAACTGAGGGTTTGGAGCTCCATTAATGGTGTTTTGGTGAGCTTAGTTGTGTTTAGTTGGATGAAAATGATTAAATGTAGTTTGCAATGCATAATTGCAAAAGTTGGAATCTAAAATTGAGTATTGCTAAATTGGATAGGGAATCCAAAATGAGTTGCATGTGCTGAGATTGTACAAGTGTGTTGGTGAAAGGTTGAAAGGGAACATTGGTGTCGGGAATTTTATGAATGCAAGTGAAATGATGTGAAAATACTAAGTAAACAATTTGAGTTGGACTTAGTAGGATTGGCAATTGAATTAGTGTTGTGTAATCACTGTGAGTATATTCCTTGATTTGGTTCTTTGTATGACATTTTATATATGTAAAGTTGATTTGAATGTAAGCATGCTATATATATATTGAATGGTTCATTGTTTAATTGACATTCATGAAAATGTTTTAGCATTAAAACATGTGAGGCTTGCAATGGCAAGTCGAAACATGAGTTGTTTTCATTACGAATTAGTCTCGGGTAAGAGTTATACGTAACCTTACTGTGCAGTGGACTGTCCAATGAAAATTGATAAGAATTGAGTAATGAGAAGCTATGACTACCTTGTACGGTTATACAAGGGTGAGACTCGCTCTATTACTTGGAAGGTGGGAGATTGTGAATTTCGTTAAAAACTATGCGTGTTTTAGTGAAGATGATCTCCAATTTATGTGTAAGCATATACGATATATTTGAATGATGCATATCTGTTCAATAAGTGTTTGAATGACTTTAATTACATGTTTACATAAATGCATACAAATGCCATGATAGTATGTATTCACTAAGCTTGTTGTAGCTCACCCAATTTTTCTTTAATATTTCAGGTAAAGATCCCAAAGACAAGGGCAAGGCACGAGAAGGGTAGAAACTCTTCGGGATCATCTCTTTGTGTATGTATGTGTGGGGAGGAGTTTGGATACTCGTTTAAATTTGATATGTATAATTATCATGGAATATATATATATATATATATATATATATATATATATATATATATATATATATATATATATATATATATTATCACTTAGATGAGTGGGGTGATAATGTGGATAATGGTTTGGTAGTTTTATTTTGAGTGATTATGATGATAATGAAATAGAATGATGTATATAGTTTTGATAATGAATGCAGGATTAAGTAGTTGATGAAAAGATTAGATGGATGTGATTTGAATGTGTGGTTTATTAGAAAAATTTGTGAATTGTCCATTTTTTGAGGACATGACGCCAAATTTTTTGAAAATCTGTGTATTTAAGTTGAGGCTGATAGTGTATTGTACACTGTATATGGGGAATGACAGTGTATAATATATTGTACCGGTCATGACGTCACCCTATGTTAGGGGCGTCGTGACATTATGTATGACATTGTATAAATTAAACTTTGTTATTATGAGCATGTTTGATTGCTCCATGTTTGCATTGTTTTGTTGATGCATAAAACTCTTTGATTTGAAAATCAAATATACTCAGACTTACTCGAAATAAGGAAAGTATGTGATCAGTTTTAAGGAGTGAAATTTGTTTAGTAGACCTCGGAATGATCGAGATGATGGTTTGTTAAGATGAATTCTCCCTATAAATACATAATAGGGATACAAATTTACTTACATTCATGAGGGTTAGGATTTTATCTTTATGCATTGTATGATATGTATAGAGTGGTGAGAAATGTCCTTAAATCATGTATTGATATTTATATTGAATTGCACATGAGTTTAAAAGGATGATTTCAATGTTATGTTTTCTACTGATGCATATTTATTTTGTGTAAATAAGTTAATATATCAAAAAAATTGCTAACCTAACTGCAAATTTAATATTAATATTAAGGAAGTTATTTAATAGTAAAGAAAATGTTAAACAAGTTAACTTAGTGTTTATAATATGACAAGGAAAAAAAAAAGACTTAGTTAAGCTTTTTCTTTATTTGGATTATAAAATTAGCTGGAGTTGCACTGTCTGTGTAGGAAATTTCTGGTGTAGAAATATTTTGTTTTTTTTCATGAAGCTCACCTATATAAGTTAAAACTTATTCCTTTTGTTTGTATATATTGGCTCCGTGTGATAGAGCTTTTCTAAAATGTCTTTTGAGCAAAATTATTTTTAAAGGTGTTTAACAACATCTGCTTCTAACTAAATTGCGGTGGAAAAAAATAATTTTTAACTTTTAATTAAAAAAAGCTGAGAGGGACCAACTTTCCCTAAAAATACTTTTGGTAGAAGCGTTTCTTAAAAAAGTACTTTCGAAAAATGTTTCCCAAACAAGGCCATAATATGAAAAAAGATGTGATTGATTAAAATTAGGTTATGCATGGTCAACCTATAGAGTAATGTGTATATATAATAGGTTTATTACAGCTGGTTTTCTAAGATCAAATTTATAAATAATGGATCGATCAAATGAAGCATCAAATGATGGGCCCGACAACAATTTTCTTTGTTTCATTTAAAATTTAGTTTTTTCTTGCCAATAAGGCATTGGTTCGATGGTTCGAGCGGTTGGTCTATTACACAGGATCAAAGGTTCGATGAGGAACTCTAGAGGGGCGGATGCTAGATTTTTTTGAATTCTCTCATTAGCGCAGAGTGACTGCGTGGACTGATTGTGGGCCAGCTTTGAGGGGTCATCGGGACAGGTCTTGTTAGTGTGAATATTAGTCGAATTTTGTGTAGCTCAAATTTTCCACGAGTGGGATTGGTAGCGGGTTATATTTTGTTTTTTCTTTTAAAAAAAAAAAAAAACTTCTTGAACGCTATAAATAAAATCTTGACAAAAAAAATTATGAATAAAAACATACTTATAATTAACCTTTAGAAAAAAAATAGTTTTTGATTTAATATTAATTTTAATAAGTTATTATGTTTATGATGTTTTATTAATTTTATCAATTAATGTTATTAAATTTTAAACAATTGAATAGGCTTCTGGAAGCAAAACAAAACACAATATATAATATAACATCACGGAAATTCATTCATATTTTGATTTTTTTTTTTTGATTTTTTTTTTAAGGAGACATACTGATCCCTGTTTATTGGTACCAAAAAAATGTGAAAAAAAAAAAATGTTTGTTTATTAATTTTTCGACTTCATACAAGTGTCCCTTTTACTCTTCAGGTCGTCATTAGTATTTTTGAAGTTGTGAAGGTCTGTTTTTCGTACGAAGACCAACCCGTGGTTGATTGAAAAAAGATTTTTCTCAAGAATTCTAAAGGATAATTTGTAGGGACCACCCACATGTGGCGTGGCAGACAAGAAAAAGGTGACGTGGCAGACAAGGAAAAGGAGGCATGGCAGACAAGAAGTGCCGAATGTGGCCGCAGCGCGTAGAAAGGAAAAGTGGCGCCGAGTTCGGCCGCCATGCGCCGAAAGCTTTTTTATTTAAATATAAATATATTAAAATAATATATTTATAATTACGAAAATACCTCTGATTACACTTATAAATAGAGCTTAACTTCATTCTTCAAAATTCATTCCTTAGAGTCAGAGAGTTCTATTCTGAAAGATCTATTTAAGAGATCCAATCTGTAAGATTCACCTAAGGGTGTAGTTTGTATTCTCTGATAATACAAGTTTGCTGTCTTCCGTGGACGTAGGCAATTTGTCGAACCACGTTAAATTTGTTGTCTTATTTTTTTCTTTCATACTTTACCACGATTTCGCACAACAAATTGGTATCAGAGCCAAGGTGAAGCTTTGGAAGAAAAAACGGACCCTCTGTCAAATTTTTCGAGACTGCGTCGAAAATTTCGAGATTCTGTAAACGTGATCGGAATTGTTTTCTGATCACCCGTGGAGGTAGCTCTTGTTCCCAGGAGTCCAACGCAATCAACGCCGAGAAAAACGGACAAGAAACGAGTTCCCAGGAGCCGATCAAAGTTTGATCCCTGTACAGCGTTCGCCGACACTGTTCATCCGGCACTGTTCATCCCGACTTGATTGCCGCCGGCTTGTAGCCCGACACTATTCCAAACCGGCCCGGCACTATTCCAACTGGCCCGGCACTATTCCAACCGACCCTGCACTATTCCTTCGGCCTAGTCCGCTTCGGCCCTGCACTATTCCAAAAGGCCGAGTCAGCTTCGGCCCGGCACTATTCCAATCGGCCCAGCTTTCCGGTCTGTCACTGTTCATCGGCCCAGCCCCCTGTTTCGGCCCGTCACTGTTCATCGGCCTCAGCCTCCTGTTTCGGCCTGTCACTATTTAACGGCCCAGACCGCGCTCAGCCCGCCACTGTTCCTCAGGCCCAGTCCGCGTTCAGCCCGACACTATTCATCAATTCCAGTTGACCAACCATATCCGGCTTATTTTTCGTCTAATTTCAGCAAAGTCAGACTCGTTTCCACCATTTTCGACCGTTCCGGACGCAACCGTGCAATCAATTTCTGCAGATTCAGCTGCTAAGTTATTGAAATAGCTTAGTTGGAGTTGTTTATCATTTTTCAAGCACTTTTCGGCGTCATACATATCTTCGGTCTAAATGGCGGAGGAAATCCCAAGCACAAGCAGGCCTTGACAAAGAAGTTCGATGTCCAACGCAAAGTTCGAGGTGGAGAAATTCAACAGCACCAACAACTTTGGCATGTGGCAATGCGAAGTTCAAGATCTCTTATTCCGGGAAGGATCACATATCGCATTGGAAACCAAGCCCAAGGATATGTCCGATGATGATTGGAACTTTGTAAATCGTCAAGCTTGTGGAACAATGAGACTCTGTTTGGCCAAAGATCAGAAGTACTTTGTCATGAAAGAGACTATGGCAACAAGTCTCTGGAAGAAACTGGAGGACAAGTACATGACGAAAAGCGTAGAGAACCGCCTCTACCTGAAGAAGAAGCTCTTCCGTTTTCAGTACAAGCAAGGTACTCCCATGATTGAGCATCTTGATAATTTCAACAAGATTCTCGCTGATCTACTAAATCTTGATGTTGATCCTCTTGATGAGGATAAGGCACTATTGTTGTTAAACTCTTTGCCTAAAAGTTATGAACATTTAACAACAACTTTGCTATATGGTAAAGATGAGGTTAAATTCAGTGATGTTTCAAATGTTTTGGTGAACAACGAGTATCGAAGGAAGGACCAGCGCGATCACAAGGAAGCATCACCAGCAGCCTTGACGGTATCCAGAGGCAGGGCTAACAACAAATCTGATAGATCTAGTGGGCGAGGCCGATCTCGCTCAAAGTCAAAAGGACCTTCATCACGTCAACGTCTTGCAAAGGATGAATGTGCCTATTGTCACCAAAAGGGGCACTGGAAGAAAGATTGTCCAAATAAGGGCAAGACAGATGCAAATGTAGCACAGAAAGCTGAAGAAGATTCTGCGTTATCAGTTTCATCTATAGACATTCAGTCTGATAGATGGATATTAGATTCTGGATGTTCCTATCATATGTGTCCGAATCACCATTGGTTCTCAAAATTGGATGAGTTCGATGGAGGAGTCGTGGTCATGGGCAACAACAATACCTGCCACACAAAAGGTATTGGAACTATACGCCTAAAGATGCATGACGGTACAACAAGACGGCTGACGGAAGTCAGATATGTCACAGATCTGAAGAAAAATCTGATATCACTAGGAGTCCTTGATTCCAGCGGTTACAAGGTAACCATTGAAGGTGGAGTTCTGAAGGTTGTACGTGGAGCATTCTTGGCCATGAAGGGTACTCAAAAAGGAAATCTCTATTTCCTTGACGGCAACACAGTAATCGGAAGCGTCTCAGCTTGCACCAATTCTAATGATGTTTCATCGGACACTTCCCGCCTTTGGCACATGCGGCTTGGACATATTGGAGAGAAGGCTCTTCAAACCTTGATAAAGCAAGGTTCTCTGAAAGGTGCAAAAACCGGGAAACTTGACTTATGCGAGCACTGTATCTTAGGCAAGCAGACGAGAGTCAAGTTTGGCACTGCAATCCACCGCACAAAAGGAACATTGGATTATGTTCATACCGTCGTTTGGGGACCCTCTCAAAATGTTTCATTGGGCGGTAAACGTTGGTTTGTTACTTTCATTGATGACTTTTCACGCTATGTTTGGGTTTATACCATGAAGCATAAAGATGAAGTGCTAGATATCTTTCTTATATGGAAGAAAATGGTAGAAACCCAAACGGGAAGGAAGATTAAGAGGCTCAGATCTGATAATGGAGGAGAATATAAGTCAGACCCATTTCAGAAATTTTGTGAGAATGAAGGGATTGTCAGACATTTCACTGTCCCAGGCACGCCACAACAAAACGGTGTTGCTGAACGCATGAATCGTACTTTGGTAGATAAAGTTCGCTGCATGTTATCTCATTCTGGACTGAGCAAGGCATTTTGGGCTGAAGCTTTGTCATATGCCTCTCATATCATCAATAGACTTCCTGCAGCAGCACTAGATGGCAAAACTTCCAAGGAGGTATGGTCTGGACACCCCGTTTCAGATTATGATTCTCTGCGCATTTTTGGATGCATTGCATATTTCCATGTGAAGGAATCCAAACTGGATCCTAGGTCCAAGAAAGTGATTTTCATGGGCTTTAGTGAAGGAGTTAAGGCTTTCCGATTATGGAACCCTGAGACAAAGACGATTGTAAAAAGTCGAGATGTAACTTTTGATGAATCTGTGATGTTAAAGCATACAGTTTCTGATAAAGAAAATCGAGATGCAGATTTGCCTCAGCAGGTGGAGTTAGATATTCCAGTAACTCCTAGCAAGTCAGCAGAGATATCCAACCATCCTGAAGAAGAGGAGGAAATCTCAGTTGAGGTGGAGGCTCCAGGACCAGACATCAGTCAAGAACCAGAATCAATTGCCACCAGTCGACCACGAAGAGAAATTCGCAAACCTGCTCGGTACACTGACATGGTTGCATATGCATTTCCAGTCACCAGAGATGATATTCCATACAATTACAAAGATGTTATTCAGAGTATGGAAAGTGATAAGTGGAAAATGGCAATGAATGAGGAGATGAAATCACTCCATCAGAATCAGACTTGGAAGTTGGTTCCACTTCCGAAAGGAAAGAAACCAATTGGCTGCAAATGGGTTTTCGCTAAGAAGGAAGGCTCTCCCAGCACAGATGGTATCCGATACAAAGCCAGACTGGTAGCAAAAGGCTACGCTCAGAAGGAAGGAATTGACTACAATGAGGTATTCTCACATGTTATTAAGCATTCATCAATTCGAATATTATTGGCTTTGGTTGCACAGTTTGATCTCGAGTTAGCCCAACTCGATGTCAAAACTGCTTTTCTACACGAGAATTTGGAAGAGGAGATATATATGTCTCAACCAGATGGATTCAAAGTACCAGGAAAAGATAATTAGGCTTGCAAGTTGAACAAGTCACTGTATGGCCTGAAGCAGTCACCGAGACAGTGGTACAAGCGATTTGACAGCTTCATCCAAGGGCAAAAATATACTCGGAGTCAGTTTGATCATTGTGTCTACTATCGCAAACTTCAAGATGGTGCATTTATCTACTTGCTTATGTAGATGATATGTTAATCGCATCTAAAAGCACGGTGGAGATTAACAAGCTGAAGGCTCAATTGAGCTCAGAGTTTGAAATGAAGGATCTTGGAGAGGCCAGAAAAATTCTCGGGATGGAGATAACTCGAGACAGGGCCAAAGGCAAAATCTGTTTGACTCAGACTCAGTATTTGAAGAAAATTCTTCAAACTTTTGGCATTGACAATGACACAAAACCTGTCAGCACACCATTGGCACCACATTTCAAGCTAAGTTCATCAATGTCACCAAATTCTGAGGATCAGAAGAAGCAAATGGAGAATATTCCATATGCAAATGCAGTTGGTGCCTTGATGTATGTTATGGTGTGTACCAGACCTGACATTTCACATGATGTAAGTATGGTAAGTCATTACATGCACAACCCCGGTAAGGGCCACTGGCAAGCAGTGAAGTGGATTCTACGGTATATTCATGGTACTGTGGATATTGGTTTAAAGTTCGAGAGAGATATGAAAAGTTGTAAGCATCTAATCGGATATGTGGATTCGGACTATGCTGGAGATCTTGACAAGCGTAGATCTACTACTGGTTATGTTTTCACTATGGCAGGAGACCAGTAAGTTGGAGATCAACACTACAGTCAACAGTTGCTTTGTCTACTACAGAGGCAGAGTACATGGCAGTAACAGAAGCTTTCAAGGAAGCAATCTGGCTTCATGGATTGACTAAAGACTTGGGAATTGTGCAGAAGAATGTTGAAGTTTTCTGCGACAGCCAGAGTGCCATTTGTTTGGCAAAGAACCAAGTTCATCACAGTCGAACGAAGCATATTGATGTTCGTTTTCATTTTGTTCGAGAAATAGTAGAAGAAGGGAGTATTCTTCTGCAAAAGATCAAGACTGCAGATAACCCCGCAGATATGCTTACAAAGGTGGTTACAGGGATCAAGTTCCAACATTGTTTGGAGTTGATCAATATCTCACGAGCTCGGAGTGCCTAAGGGCACTAATGGAGGCAGCAATAGTTTTTTGAAGGAAGCTTGATATCTGTAGAGATATTGCAGGTGTGGAGGAGCCCGTTCCACATGAGGTGGAGGTGGAGATTTGTAGGGACCACCCACATGTGGCGTGGCAGACAAGGAAAAGGTGGCGTGGCAGACAAGGAAAAGGAGGCATGGCAGACAAGAGGCGCCGAATGTGGCCGCCGCGCGCAGAAAGGAAAAAGTGGCGCCGAATTCGGCCGCCACGCGCCAAAAGCTTTTTTATTTAAATATAAATATATTAAAATAATATATTTATAATTACGAAAATACCTCTGATTACACCTATAAATAGAGCTTAACTTCATTATTCAAAATTCATTCCTTAGAGTCAGAGAGTTCTATTCTGAGAGATCTATTTAAGAGATCCAATCTGTAAGATTCACCTAAGGGTGTAGTTTGTATTCTCTGATAATACAAGTTTGCTATCTCCCGTGGACGTAGGCAATTTGTCGAACCACGTTAAATTTGTTGTCTTATTTTTTTCTTTCATACTTTACCACGATTCTGCACAACATAATTAACACTTTCAAAAAAGAAAAAATATATAATCGCGACATCTCTTTCCTTGTCGTGATAGTTTAAACCTAAAAACAAAAACAAAAAACAATCACGGGAGAACCCGCGCGAATAAATATGGCGAGACCATCGGAAGAGTTAATTCAAACCACTCTCCCACTTCTATCTTCTTCCCCGTTACCTCCAACCCCTCCCTCTGCTTCCTTCTTTTTTCTTCTTCATTCTCTTCCCTGTCTTCTTCCAACAATTTTCTCTCCATCAAATCAAAGGGTTTTCAAAGGGCTTCTTCAATAGAAGAGGGCTACTTCGATTTGGCCAAAGAGGAGATCGCCAATGCCGTTCGTGCTGAAGAATGGGGACTGATCGATGATGCGATCTCTCACTATAGGAACACCCAGCAAATATAGTTAGAAGCAAAGGAAACTAGAGCTCCTTCGTTCATCTCCCCCAGGCAAGAGTCGATAAAAATTGGTGTAGTTATGTTCTGTTTGATATTAAACCAAGGAACTTTTTGTGAAACAATGAAGTGGAAAAGGTGAAGGCATGTCATCAGAAGAAAAGGTGAAGGCATATCATCAAAAGATATTGAAATCGGCGACCTGGTTCGCTAGGTCATATTTCTTAATACTTTCTCTTCTTGTTCTAATGTTTAAATTTGTTGATTATAACTTTACTTTTGTACTAGAGGATGATTGGTTGCTTATTCCTGAGTTCAGAAACTCAGGAATAAGTAGATTCCATTGGTTAGAATCAAATGAAAATTTCATGATAATGAAAAGCAGACGTGGGAGCGAGAGGATCAAATGCAGGAGCAGTTTCCTGATTTGTTCACCACTTGAGGTATGTTCCTTGATTTAAATTTCGAGGACGAAATCTTTTAAGTTGGGGAGATTGTAATGCCCTTTATGTACGAGTCAAACTTATACGTTGACTTATAGGTATTGTTAGGCATATTATTGGTACCCTAAGAGGGTAGTTGTATCATAAAATGCCCAATACTTAGTGAAATTTGAAATTTTGGTGCAAGGAGCGTGCTCCCAAAGAGGAGAAGCGCGCTCCTGTGGAAAACCCGAGAATGAGATTTTCTGGAAGTTCAGAGAAGCACGCTCCTGAGTTGGAGAAGTGCGCTCCTCACGGGTTTTCCAGAAAGCCCAATTTTCTGAATGACGAGAAGCACGCTCCTTGGTAGGCCTGTAATTTTTTTTAAAGAAATTTGGTCGGTGAGGCGGTTTTTGCATGTTGCTAAACAGGTGACACAACCAATTTCAGCCATTTAGAGCTGTTTGAGCTCATTTTGAGCTTGCTGGCTGAAGGAAAACTAGAGAAACGAAGGATAAAAGAAGAAAGGAAGGGAATTGTGCTTGAAGGCTAAAATCCAAGGTAAGAATGGGTGTTTTGAGCTAAAAATTCCATTAATGGATTCCTCTCTTCAAGTTGTCTATTAAATGTGACATGCAAGTGTTTTTCATGGCTAGAATTGGAGCTGGAAAATGGGGGTTTTGTGCCGGAATTCATTGAATTGCTGGCTGAAATCATGGGGGATTAAATCCTTGATGCTTGGTGAGTATTTTAATGTTAAAAACATTGATTTTCGATGGCTGAAATGGGAGTTCTAGACCTTGCTGGGTAAGGGTTTTGGGAACCCATTTTTAGTGTTGAATTGTGGTGTTTTAATGTGTTTAATGACTGAAAACTTATCTTGGATGATTGGTGATGGTGAATTACAGAAATTGGAACACAGAATTAGTGAATTCTGGATTTGGTAATAAGCACAAGTGTGAAACATGTGCTGGAAACTTAGAGTGTTGAGAATGCATTGATGAGGTGTTTATTGATGGATTGTGATTAATTTAGTGATTAAGTGACTGAATTCCTGTAGCTGGAATTCATGTCTAAGTGTAATGGCAATATTAAATTTGCAGAGATTTGATATTGAATTGAGAATTGGACAGCAAACAAGTGAGGTTCTTGTGTAGTAGTAACTGTCAAGATTGGTGATTTGGCTAAGTATGTGTGTACTTGTGGACTTAGACAAAATCATGTATTTGTGAGTATTTGGTTATTATGTGTAACACCCCGTACATTCGAGTCAAACATAATCGTTGACTTATATGTATTGTCAGACGTATTTATGCACGTATACGTATAAAATGGTCTTCGATGAGTGTATTTGTGTGTATTTACCTTAAAATAACATGCTTGAGTGAATTATAAGGGATTGGTACCCTAGCATGTTAGTGGTATCGTGAGAAGCCCTTAAAAAGTAAAAATTTTAATTTTGAATGCAAGGAGCGCTCCTTAGGGAGAGAAGCGCGCTCTTGTGACCAAAATCGAGAAGGAAATTTTCAGAATGTTTAGAGGAGCGCACTCCCAAAGGGAAGAAGCGCACTCACGAATTTCAAGGTAAAAATATAGTTTTTGGATAAGGAGAAGTGCGCTCCTCGCTGTCTGAGAATTTTTTTTAAAAAAATCGTTGGTGAGGCGGTTGCGCGAATTTAAGTGAAAGTTTCTTGACTTTTCTAACAAAATCAAGTTGCTGAAGTTGAGAAAGAATAGAGGAACGAAATGAGAAGAAGGTCAAAGGGTTTGGAAGCTCCAATCTAAGGTAAAATCTTGGTCTTTTGAGCTAAAAATTCTAGTTTTGAACTCCCCTTGATGAGTTGATCAACATAATTATTGCTTTTCTATGGTTGGATTAGGTGTTTGAAAAAGTTGATTTGAATGTAAGCATGTTAAATATATATTGAATGGTTCATTGTTTAATTAACATTCATGAAAATGTTTTAGCATTGAAACATGTGAGGCTTGCAATGGCAAGTCGAAACATGAGTTGTTTTCATTAGGAATTAGTCTCGGGTAAGAGTTATAGGTAACCTTACTGTGCAGTGGACTGTCTAATGAAAATTGATGAGAATTGAATAATGAGAGGCTGTGGCTATCTTCTATGGTCATACAAGGGTGAGACCCGCTCTATTACTTGGAAGGTGGGAGATTGTGAATTTCGTTGAAAACTATGCATGTTTTAGTGAACATGATCTCCAATTTATATTGTAAGCATATATGATATATATGCATTGTATCATATGTATAGAGTGACGAGAAATTTACTTACATTCCTGAGGGTGAGGATTTTATCTTTATGCATTGTATGATATGTATAGAGTGACGAGAAATGTACTTAAATCATGTATTGATATTTATATTGAATTGCACATGAGTTTAAAAGGATGATTTCAATGCTATGTTTTCTATTGATATATATGTAATTCCAATATTAGATTACTCACTGAGCTTGTTGTAGCTCACCCCACTCTCTTTTTATTACAAGTATTGATTATAAGGGCAAAGGCAAGGCTCCAGAGAGTTGATTGAGTTTGTCTCTTTACTATTGTGAGTATGTGTGCACAAGGAGCTGGTTATATACTTTTGTTTTGGTATATGTATATATATAACACCAAACTATGTTTAATGGTTAGTGAGTTGTATAAATGACAAAGATATATGTTGATGTATATGTTTTGGAGACTTAGTCGTATATAAGTCTTGTGAGAAAGAAATGTGAAAATTTTTGTGTATATTGGGAATGAATTGATATGAATAATATTAATTCATATATAATTTTGTATTTGTTTATGTGATGAGATGATAATATTAGAAATTTTGTAGAACTTCAAATTTATAGAAATTCAAATCAAGGAAATATACTTCTTCTATAGTAGCGTAAAGAAACGAATCATCAATGGCGATGAAGAGCGCTGCGGCGGTAATTGGGTCTAGAGCCCTCAACTCTATTCGCCTCTCTTCCCCATCTGCTCTCAGCAGACACCTTCATTTACACTATTTTCTGTTAATTTTCATCTCGAAATACTTTAATTTTCGCTTTTTATGACCATTGGGATCACCGACGTCTTTCCTGTGTTTTTTTTTGGTTTCTGATCTGATTTAGCCCATCATTTTGGGCTTGCTCTGTTCGGTAATTCATGGCTGGTTTGATTGAAAATTTTAATGGGTTAGTCGTGAACTGATCGAAATTTTGAACGAGCATCTATGTTCAGATTTTGGGTACTGGGTACCCTTTATTTTGCTTGGGAAGATATGATATATTATCAGCCTAAATAGTTAAAACATTGTGAGTTTTGATTTTTGATTTTTATTTTATGTGGTGTTTTTGAAGGTTTTCTGTTGTAGTGAGCTTATTAGTAGATTCTGGTTGACTATAAATGGATAACCAGAAGTCTGATGGTCAATGAAATTACTGGGACTGCCTGATCTTTTGATTTTTCAGAATTTCTCCAGCTATGATCAGTAATTCTTCTCCCCCACATGACCCCCCGTTTTGTAGCTGTTCAATTAGTTTGCACAATCCTTTAATTGATCCATAAATCATAACCAGTGTTTTTAGTTGAGAAGTAGAAACATTTGGATCCTCTTTCCGTCCGCTCTTCCCGAAGTGAGCGAATTCCATGTAGAGATCCGTAGGGGCAAAAATCTCAGCCTTCCTTATGGTGCCTTGGTTTATCTTGGAATTTAGCTTCTTGTTTTCAATTCGCTTAGCCTTAGCCATTCGTCTTGGTAATTTTTTCTAATGGCAATGTTGTTCTTTCAAAATTTTGGATCTCTTATATATCATATCTTTTCAGGCAATTATATTTCAATTTTCCTTGATTTGGATAGTATTGCTTGTGCTATAGGCTTCGCCCGGAAGCAAGAAGATTGTAGGTGTGTTCTACAAGGCCAACGAGTATGCCCTAGTTTAATTGCAAGTTGGTGGTTATGGACTCGTTCTTAATATAAAAAGATGAAGTACAATTTAGAAAATAATCTTTAATTTGGTGTAGAAATCTTTTTTTCTTTTTTTCTTTTCTTTCTTTCCTTCTCTTTTTCTAACAGAATGCCTAGTAGAAATTGAAAATGCTTGGGCCAAAACTTAAGTCACCACTAATAATATATACAATTACAATTACAAATGACCAAGGTCAAGAGTATTCCTAATCATGTTTATGACTTGAGATTAAATGCTTATATCGAGAAAATAAATGTTATTTACCCTTTAAGCATAGAGCAGGTAGTCCAAGACTCAGATGGAAGAGCTATGAGTCTCCATGCACAAGGAACTACGGGAGACTTGACTTTGCTCGGGGTGCAAACCCTTACTTTGTAGGCCAACATGGGAACACTTACCTACCACAGTGAAGATGTCATTGAAGTCCTATTAGTGGTGCTCCACGAGTGGATTAGTCCATGTGGTGTGCAAAAGTTTAGGTTACACCACTTTGCTTACTAAAAATAAAATAAATGCGATTTGTAACGTGCATGAGACATATGAGCAATTTTTTATTTAATTTTTGGTACCGATTTTCTGGCACCCAGTCTCTTTGAGATGAGACTAATCTTTTTGAATTTTGAGGATTTGCAGGGGCAAGGGCGCCTCTCCCAACAGAGATGGATGAGGGCGAGCTCAAACTCGCGATAAATCTCTCAATCACACCTCGTAGTGTGCTCTTTGAACCAACTCCTTGTTAGTAGACATATGAGCCATTTGTACCAAACATAATATCAGCTTAAATATTGTGTAGTCTTATAAGCTCATTTGTTGTGTAGAGGATATTTGCTTGCATTTTCTGGACTGATATTTATAGTAATGGGTTCTTAGTTTGTATGCTTGGGATGTGCTACCACTTCGACTTGGATGATTGAAAAATAACAAAGTAAAAGAAAAAAACGATACTATAGCACAATTAAATAATGCTTCATATTACAAAATAAAAGAAACAAAATCCAACCCTTGACGCATTAGTCAAATAAAAGGCCTACATCTATTAAAAAGTAAAATTAATTCTCAAATGGCATCATTAGCACCAATTGTGATGCTATGTGGCTCTTGGTAGTCATGCTGGCACAACTTCATTGTGAAGCTTTTGATACTACTTACAGGGAATGACCATTGAACAAGTCTCTCCAATTGCTCCATTTCGCAAAGTAATTTTATGGCAAATCTTACTCTTTCCTCGCATTCTTCAGGCGAGCTTTCGACAATTTCTTTGTATATGGCATTGGGCAATTGAACTAAAAATTCATTTAACATATCGACAAATAGTTGTTCAATATAGCCATATAAATTGTCAACTGATCCATAACTCTGGCTTCCGTCTAATATGAAGTTTGCAATGATACGTAATTCATCTCGTACCAAATCAGAAGGCAAAACATGTTCTAATCCCTGAATGATTGTAATTGCTCTGTCCAATTCAGATTCAGCTTGGAAGGCTATTTCATCATACCCCTGTCTCTTCAGAATTTTGGGGAGCAAGTAGCTGTTAAAATTGTAACTTGTGAACAATGCTTTAGCAAGCCTAGATATCTTTTTATTCTCAAAGCTTGATGCAATACTCATTTTGCTATCAACAAACTGAATGATTTTGAACACTTCTTTCAATGAGCTTGAAACCAGAGATCCAGTAATCAATGAAGATGGTAACGAAATGGCGGCAATTCTTTCAAGAATAACTATTGTAAGAGAAGACATTTTATACCCTGGCTTCAAACTATCATAGTGGTTTTTTAGCGTCTGATCTTGAGATGGAGGAGTTTTTGTTAGGAGTTTCATCACATTGTTCATTGATGATGATGTTTTTGTTTTGCTTATTTCCATCCATTTTCTCATGTCCTTGACACCTTTCTTCAATGACCACTCATCCACTGCAAACTCTCCTTTACGGATCAAACCCATAAATTCTTTAGATTCATCGTCATCATCATCATCATCTTCATATTTACGAATCCTATCCAGCAATTCAGTCAGGCAAACACATGGTATTGCAACTAAAAGTCCTATTGAAGGAATAAGCAGTGACAACAAACGCTTGGCAATATCTGCAATATCCTCTCCAAAAGAATCATGAAGATCACCCAATATTGGGTTATCAACAATCATACCTTCTGCATCTTTCACGTCTAGCTCTTCTGAATCATGACGAACCATAGAGAGGCTTCTAAAGATGTCACCCAAACAACCCACAACAACGGTGAAGATTTGGGAGATAACAATAATTCTGATTGACCATCCATAATCTGAAGTAGTACTATTTGATCCTTGGCAAAGCTCCAACTTTTTAGAATTAAAAAGGGATTGAAAAGCTGCTATTGCCAAAACAACTGAAGAAAGAATGTTCACTGAACACACAGAAGCAATGCCCATCCATCTTTTACAGAGCGTCAATTGCGGGTTTAAGCAGTAACCAAACAAATAACACAACTTCAATCTATATAGCATATTGCTTTTTGGTAAAGTATCATTTTTGAGGTTGTCTTTGATACCATCATTAAAAGCCTCATTCAAGGGACGCATTCCGAAATAAGTGGACCAAAGTCCCCAAAGCAATAGCATCATACAACACATAATAATGATGTGTTCCACTCGAAACAAAATTATAACACCCGTGCGGATTTGAATGCAAATATTGACAACAACAGTGATTACAAATATGCTCAAGGCAGTCATATTTGAGAAACTATCAGAAACGCTATTATTTCCCAGGGAAGGCAAGAGGAAGCTCATGCAAGTGCATATTAAGGCAGTGCCAGTGAGCTTAGATAACTGATCTACAACACTAGGCATTGCAGTGGTAAGATCTACCGGTAGTTTTGCAGCTATAGCAAGAAGAGTCAGAGTAACAGAATTGAGGGAGAAGTAGCGACAAGGTAGCCATCGTTTCCTATTGCAATAACCGAGAAAAATATCAATAAGAATGAAAAGTAAACATACCCAAGTGGCTCCTGCTATGTATAAACCGATCAGAGGCACTGGGGAAGAATAGTTAGAATCATCCAACTCTTCATTCACGCACCTTTGCTTCACCATTTTTTTTGGGAAATTTAAGAAATGAATTGTGTGCGAAAGAAATTAAATTGGGATCCTATGGTTGACTTGATTAAATAAAGAAATATATCTATTAGTTGTAGTCACCACTTCTTTGTTTAGGGTTTGACTTCCTCTTTTGAGCATCGTTGACCTCAAGAACATAATAAAGTTATGCATGGGTAGAGGTGAGATCTGACAGAGATATATGAATTTATTTTGCCCACTTGTTTCTTAATCGTCAGAGAATGGTGTGTGCGAGGCTATCTTAAACTGAATGCGGAGGTCCTTAGGCTATCAAAAAAATTGCTAACCTAAATGAAAATTTAATATTAATATTAAGGAAGATATTTAATAGTAAAGAAAATGTTAAACAAGTTAACTTGGTGTTTATAATATGACAAGGAAAAAAAAAGAGACTTAGTTAAGCTTTTTCTTTATTTGGATTATAAACATTAGCTGGAGTTGCACTGTCTGTGTTGGAAATTTCTAGTGTAGAAAGATTTTGTTTTTTTCATGAAGCTCACCCATACAAGTTAAAACTTTTCTAAAGTGTCTTTGGAACAAAATTATTAGAGGTATTTGACAACATCTGTTTCTAACTAAACTACGGTGGAGAAAATTAATTTTCAACTTTTAATTAAAAAAAGCTGAGAGGAACCAGTTTTTTCTAAAAATGTTTTTTGTAGAAGCGTTTCTCAAAAAAGTACTTTCGAAAAACGTTTCCCAAACAAAACCATAATATGAAAAAAGATGTGATTGATTAAAATTAGATTATGACATGGTCAACCTATAGTGTAATGTGTAAATATAATAGGTTTATTACAGCTGGTTTTCTAAGATCAAATTTATAAATAATGGATCGATCAAATGAAGCATCAAATGATGGGCCCGACAACAATTTTCTTTGTTTCATTTAAAACTTAGCTTCTTCCTGCCAATAAGGCATTAGTTTGATAGTTCGAGCGGTTGGTCTACTACACAAGATCAGAGGTTCGATGAGGGACTCCGGAGAGGCGGATACAAGATTTCTTCGAATTCTCTCATTAGCGCAGAGTGACTGCGTGGACTGACTGTGGGCCAGCTTTGGGGAGTTGTCGGGTCAGGTTTTGTTAGTGTGGGTATTAGTCAGATTTTGCGTAGCTTGGATTTTTCACGAGTGGGGTTGGTAACGGGTTATACTTTTTTTTCTCAAAAAAAAAAAATTAGCTACTTGAACGCTATAAATAAAATCTTCACAAAAAAAAAATATAAATAAAAACATATTTATAAATAACCTTTAGAAAAAAAACATATTTATATTAATTAAGGTCATTGTTAGAGCATCTTCAATGCACTTGTGGATTGTTAAAAAATTAAGTGTCATGTAGGATAAATAAAAATTAAGTTAAAATAGACTTTTTTAATGCAACTATCATAATTAATATACTGTTAAGCTGAGGTGGCAAAAAAAGAAAAAAGTAGAGGCTTTCAACATGATCCTCTACATGTAGACGGTCACGTTGACAACTTTCTATTACTGACAACTATTCAATTTATATCTTGTAAGAAACAAATATCTTGACATTGTGTATTTTAAATAGAAGCATTAAAAAATATTTTTTAACTTGATTATATATCAAGTAATAGTTTATGTTACTTAAAAAATAAATCTCTTGACATTAATAATATCATGACATGTTTTTCTAAAATACAATTTAGAAAATAATCTTAAGGGGTAGAAATCTTTCTTTTTTGACTGAAAAGTTTATATATATATATATATATATATATATATATATATATATATATGTGTGTGTGTGTGTGTGTGTGTGTGTGTGTGTGTGTATATTAGTTGTAATCCCCCCAATTTTATTAATTTTATCAAAAAAATAGTTTTTGATTTAATATTAATTTTAATAAGTTATTATTTTTATGATGTTTTATTAATTTTATCAATTTAATATTATTAAATTTTAAAAAATTGAATAGGATATTCCAAGCGAAACAAAATACAATAATATAACATCACGGAATTTCATTCATATTTTAATTTTTTTTTGTTTAAGGAAACGTACTGATCCCTGTTTATTGGCACCAAAAAAATGTAAAAAAAAGAAAAAAAAGATTTTTTTTATTGGTTTTTCGGCTTTATGGAGGTGTCCTTCTACTCTTTTTAGTCGAGATTAGGTTTTTGCATATTGCTAAACGGTGACACAACCAATTTCAGCCATTTAGAGCTGTTTGAGCTCATTTTGAGCTTGCTGGCTAAAAGAAAACTAGAGAAACAAAGAATAAAAGAAGAAAGGAAGGGAATTGTGCTTGAAGGCTAAAACCTAAGGTAAGAATGCGTGTTTTGAGCTTAAAATTCCGTTAATGGATTCTTCTCTTCAAGTTGTCTATTATATGTGACATGCAAGTGTTTTTTATGGCTAGAATTAGAGCTGAAAAATGGGGGTTTTGTGCTGGAATTCATTAAATTGCTGGCTGAAATTATGGGGGATTAAATCCTTGATGCTTGGTGAGTATTTTAATGTTAAAAACATTGATTTTCCATCGCTGAAATGGGAGTTCTAGACCTTGCTGGGTAAGGATTTTGGGAACCCATTTTCACTGTTGAATTGTGGTGTTTTAATGTGTTTAATGACTGCAAACTTATCTTGGATGATTGGTGATGGTGAATTACAGAAATTGGAACTAAGAATTAGTGAATTCTGGATTTGGTAATGAG
This sequence comes from Paratinospora sagittata, assembly GCA_035771175.1. NCBI lineage: Eukaryota > Viridiplantae > Streptophyta > Magnoliopsida > Ranunculales > Menispermaceae > Paratinospora > Paratinospora sagittata. Next base: position 34,405,886 of record CM069607.1, read on the forward strand.
CACAAGTGTGATACATGTGCTGGAAACTTAGAGTGTTGAGAATGCATTGGTGAGGTGTTTATTGATGCATTGTGATTAATTTAGTAATTAAGTAACTGAATTTTTGTAGCTGAAATTCATGTCTAAGTGTAATGGCAATATTAAATTTGCAGAGATTTGATATTGAATTGAGAATTGGACAGCAAACAAGTGAGGTGCTTGTGTAGTAACTGTCAAGATTGGTGATTTGGCTAAGTATGTGTGTACTTGTGGACTTAGACAAAATCATGTATTTGTGAGTATTTCTAATTTGGTTATTATGTGTAACGCCTCGTACATTCAAGTCAAACATAATCGTTAACTTATATGTATTGTCAAGGTAAAAATATAGTTTTTGGGTAAGGAGAAGCGCGCTCCTTGCTGTCTGGGCTTTTTTTTTTTTTTAAATGGTCGGTGAGGCGGTTGCGCGAATTTAAGTGAAAATTTCTCGACTTTTCCAGCAAAATCAAGTTGTTGAAGTTGAGAAAGATTAGAGGAGCGAAAGGAGAAGAAGGGCAAGTTTAGAAGCTCCAATCTAAGGTAAAATCTTGGTCTTTTGAGCTAAAAATTCTAGTTTTGAACTCTCATTGATGAGTTGTTCAACATAATTGATTTTTATTGTTTTTCCATAGTTGGATTAGGTGTTTGAAAACGTGAGTTTGGTGCTGGAACCATGAGAAATTAATGAGTTATGGATTGGTAAGTGTATAATAAATGTTTTGTATGTGATTTGGGTTTGAAATTGTGTTTGAATAATGCACTTCAATGGTGAAATGATTCCACCCCAGCTGTTGAAACAACTGAGGGTTTGGAGCTCCATTAATGGTGTTTTGGTGAGCTTAGTTGTGTTTAGTTGGATGAAAATGATTAAATGTAGTTTGCATTGCATAATTGCAGAAGTTGGAATCTAAAATTAAGTATTGGTAAAATGGAAAAGGAATCCAAAATTAGCTGCATGTGTTGAGATTGTACAAGTGTGTTGGTAAAAGGTTGAAAGGGAACATTGGTGTCGGGAATTTTATGAATGCAAGTGAAATGATGTGAAAATACTAAGTAAACAATTAGGGCTGAAACTTAGTAGGATTGGCAATTGAATTAGTGTTGTGTAATTACTGTGAGTATATTGCATGATTTGGTTCTTTGTATGACATTTTATATATGTAAAGTTGATTTGAATGTAAGCATGTTATATATATATTGAATGGTTCATTGTGTAATTGACATTCATGAAAATGTTTTAGCATTAAAGCATGTGAGGCTTGCAATGGCAAGTTGAAACATGAGTTGTTTTCATTACGAATTAGTCTCGGGTAAGAGTTATAGGTAACCTTACCGTGCAATGGACTGTCCAATGAAAATTGATAAGAATTGAGTAAGGAGAAGCTGTGGCTACCTTGTACGGTCATACAATGGTGATACCCGCTCTGTTACTTGGAAGGTGGGAGATTGTGAATTTCGTTAAAAACTATGCGTGTCTTTGTGAAGATGATCTCCAATTTATATTGTAAGCATATATGATATATTTGAATGATGCATATCTGTTCAATAAGTGTTTGAATGACTTTAATTTCATGTTTACATAAATGCATACAAATGCCATGATATGATGTATTCACTGAGCTTGTTGTAGCTCACCCAATTTTCCTTTAATATTTCAGGTAAAGATCCCAAAGACAAGGGCAAGGCACGAGAATGGTAGAAACTCTTCGGGATCATCTCTTTGTGTATGTATGTGTGGGGAGGAATTTGGATACTTGTTTAATTTTGATATGTATAATTATCACGAAATTTATATATATATATTATCACTTAGATGAGTGGGGTGATAATGTGGATAATGATTTGGTAGTTTTATTTTGAGAGATTATGATGATAATGAAATAGAATGATGTATATAGTTTTGATAATGAATGCATGATTAAGTATTTGATGAAAAGATTAGATGGATGTGATTTGAATGTGTGGTTTATTAGAAAAAATTGTGAATTGTCCATTTCTTGGGGACACGACGCCAAAATTTTTGAAAAATTGTGTATTTAAGTTGAGGCTGACAGTGTATTGTACACTGTATATGGGGAATGACAGTGTATAGTACATTGTGCCGGTCATGGCGTCAACCTACGTCAGGGACGTCGTGACATTATGTATAGCATTGTATTAATTAAACTTTGTTTTGATGAATTATGAGCATGTTTGATTGCTCCATGTTTGCATTGTTTTGTTGATGCATAAAACTCTTTGATTTGAAAATCAAACATACTCAGACTTACTCGAAATAATGAAAGTATGTGATCAGTTTCAAGGAGTGAAATTTGTTTAGTAGACCTCGGAATAATCGAGATGATAGTTTGTTATGATGAATTCTCCCTATAATTACATAATAGGGATACAAATTTACTTACATTCCTGAGGGTGAGGATTTTATCTTTATGCATTGTATGATATGTATAGAGTGGTGAGAAATGTACTTAAATCATGTATTGATATTTATATTGAATTGCACATGAGTTTAAAAGGATTATTTCAATGCTATGTTTTCTACTGATGCATATTTAATTCCAATATTAGATTACTCACTGAGCTTGTTGTAGCTCACTCCACTCTCTTTTTATTACAGGTGTTGATTACAAGGGCAAAGGGAAGGCTCCAGAGAGTTGATTGAACTTGTCTCTTTACTATTGTGAGTATGTGTGCACAGGAAGCTGGTTATATACTTTTGTTTTAGTATATGTATATATATAACACCAAGCTATGTTTAATGGTTAGTGAGTTGTATAAATGACAAAGATGCATGTTGATGTATATGTTTTGTTGGAGACTTAGTTGTATATAAGTCTTGTGAGAAAGAAATGTGAAAATGTTTGTGTATATTGGGAATGGATAGATATGAATGATGTTAATTCATATATAGTTTTGTATTTGTTTATGTGATGTGATGAGAATATTAGAAATTTTGTGGAACCTCAGATTTATGGGGAGGTTTTGACAAAGTTTTAGTGATTTTAATATATTGTCTTAAAGGACGAGGCTGACAGAGTATCGTATACGTCTAGGTTTGACGTATATGGTATTTTGTGCCTGTCATGACGTCACCCTATAGAGAGAGTCGTGACACACCTGTCACAGTGAAGTTGTCACTGAAGTCCTGTTAGTGGTGCTCCACTCCTTGAGTAGATTAGTCCCTTTGATGTGCAAAAGCTAGTTTAGGTTCACTACTTTACTTACTAAAATAATAATAAATGTTATTTGTAACGTGGGATTTATAAGTCATTTGTACCAAGTATAGTATTAGCTTAAATATTGTGTGGGCTTACGTAGTGTTTGATACCTCTATATTTTTAAGTTTTACAACTTTTAGTTCTAAAAAAATTAGCTCTACTTTTATAAAAGATTAGTTTAAAAATATTTTTTGGTAACAAAAATACTCCAACCTCTTATTTTAAAAAATTAAAAATAGAAATTAATTGTTATATTGTAATCATATACTATATTTAGTTAAATTAATACTTATTTTGTATTAATTATCACTTACAAAATTTGCGTTGTACAAATTATTCTCTAAGTGTGCTTAATTATTCTATATAATAATTAATGCAAATTTGATATGTTACAAATTATTTATAATATAGTTGAATCAACCTCTACTACAAATAAAGGATAAACCTCTACAAGAAAAAAACAAACTTTTTTTGCTTTTTATTTTAGAGGTTTAACCTCTACTATTTGTCAACTTTTATTTTATTTAGAGGTTGATAAATTATTACCAAACGATCTAATTTTGTCCAACCTCTATTTTAATTAAAGTTTAGAGAAATTAAGGGTTAGAATTAGAGTTACCAAACACCACCTTAGAACTCATTTGTTGTGTAGAAGATATCCACTTGCTCTTTATGGACTGATATTTATAATGATGGGTTCTTAGTTTTTATGCCTTGGATGTGCTAAGACTTCGACTTAGATGATTAAAAAATAAAAAAGAAAAAGAAAAAAGATACTATAGCACAATTGAATAACGCACCAATTTACAAAATAAAAGAAACAAAATCCAAGCTTGAAGCATTAGTCAAATAAAAGGCCGACATCTATTAAAAAGAATTCGTGATGAATTTCTCAACCACACCTCATAGTTCGCTCTCTGAACCAACTCTTTGTTAGTAGACATAAGAGCCATTTGTATCAAGAGTAGTATCAGCTTAAATATTGTGTAGTCTTATAAGCTCATTTGTTGTGTAGAGGATATTTGCTTGCTTTTTCTGGACTGATATTTATAATAATGGGTTCTTAGTTTGTATGTTTGGGATGTGCTACCAATTCGACTTGGATGATTGAAAAATAACAAAAAATAAATAAAAAACGATACTATAGCACAATTAAATAATGCTCCAAATTACAAAATAAAAGAAACAAAATCCAGGCCTCGACGAATTAGTCAAATAAAAGGCCTACATCTATTAAAAACTAAAATTAATTCTCAAATGGCATCATTAGCACCAATTGTGATGCTATGTGGCTCTTGGTAGTCATGCTGGCACAACTTCATTGTCGGTTACGAAGCTTTTGATACTACTTACAGGGAATGACCATTGAACAAGTCCTTCTAATTGCTCGATTTCGCAAAGCAATTTTATGGCAAATCTTACTCTTTCCTCGCATTCTGCAGGCGGGCTTTCGACAATTTCTTTGTATATGGCATTGGGCAATTGAACTAAAAATTCATTTAACATATCGACAAATAGTTGTTCAATATAGCCATATAAATTGTCAACTGATCCATAACTCTGGCTTCCGTCTAATATGAAGTTCGCAATGATACATAATTCATCTCGTACCAAATCAGAAGGCAAAACATGTTCTAATCCCTGAATGATTGTAATTGCTCTGTCCAATTCAGATTCAGCTTGGAAGGCTATTTCATCATATCCCTGTCTCTTCAGAATTTTGGGGAGCAAGTAGCTGTTAAAATTGTCACCCGTGAACAATGCTTCCGCAAGCCTAGATATCTTTTTATTCTCAAAGCTTGATGCAATACTCATTTTGCTATCAACAAACTGAATGATTTTGAACACTTCTTTCAATGAGCTTGAAACCAGAGATCCAGTAATCAATGAAGATGGTAACGAAATGGCGGCAATTCTTTCAAGAATAACTATTGTAAGAGAAGACATTTTATACCCTGACTTCAAACTATCATAGTGGTTTTTTAGCGTCTGATCTTGAGATGGAGGAGTTTTTGTTAGGAGTTTCACCACATTGTTCATTGACGATGATGTTTTTGTTTTGCTTATTTCCATCCATTTTCTCATGTCCTTGACACCTTTCTTCAATGACCACTCATCCACTGCAAACTCTCCTTTACGGATCAAACCCATAAATTCTTTAGATTCATCATCATCATCATCGTCATATTTACGAACCCTATCCAGCAATTCAGTCAGCCAATCACATGGTATTGCAAGTAAAAGTCCTATTGAAAGAACAAACAGTGACAAAAAACCCTTGGCAATATCTGCAATATCCTCTCCAAAAGAATCATGAAGATCATCCAATATTGGGTTGTCAACAATTATATCTTCTGCATCTTTCACGTCTAGCTCTTCTGAATCATGACGAACCATAGAGAGGCTTCTAAAGATGTCACCCAAACAACCCACAACAACGGTGAAGATTTGGGAGATAACTATAATTCTCATTGACCACCCATAATCTGAAGTAGTACTATTTGATCCTTGGCAAAGCTCCAACTTTTTAGAATTAAAAAGGGATTGAAAAGCTGCTATTGCCAAAACAACTGAAGAAAGAATGTTCACTGAACACACAGAAGCAATGCCTAACCATCTTTTACAGAGCGTCAATTGCGGGTTTGAGCAGTAACCAAACAAATAACACAACTTCAATCTATATAGCATATTGCTTTTTGGTAAAGTGTCATTTTTGAGGTTGTCTTTGATACCATCATTAAAAGCCTCATTCAAGGGACGCATTCCGAAATAAGTGGACCAAAGTCCACAAAGCAATAGCATCATACAACACATAATAATGATGTGTTCCACTCGAAACAAAATTATAACACCCGTGCGGATTTGAATGCAAATATTGACAACAACAGTGATTACAAATATGCTCAAGGCAGTCATATTTGAGAAACTATCAGAAACGCTATTATTTCCCAGGGAAGGCAAGAGGAAGCTCATGCAAGTGCATATTAAGGCAGTGCCAGTGAGCTTAGATAACTGATCTACAACACTAGGCATTGAAGTGGTAAGATCTACCGGTAGTTTTGCAGCTATAGCAAGAAGAGTCAGAGTAACAGAATTGAGGGAGAAGTAGCGACAAGGTAGCCATCGTTTCCTATTGCAATAACCGAGAAAAATATCAATAAGAATGAAAAGTAAACATACCCAAGTGGCTCCTGCTATGTATAAACCGATCACAGGCACTGGGGAAGAATAGTTAGAATCATCCAACTCTCCATTCACGCACCTTTGCTTCACCATTTTTTTTCCTTAAATTTCAACAAGGCTCCTCTGTGCCTACTGATCAAACTGAGAAATTTAAGAAATGAATTGTGTGCGAAAGAAATTAAATTGGGATCCTATGGTTGACTTGATTAAATAAAGAAATATATCTATTAGCTGTAGTCACCACTTCTTTGTTTAAGGTTGGACTTCCTCTTTTGAGCATCGTTGACCTTATTAAGAACATAATAAAGTTATGCATGGGTAGAGGTGAGATCTGACAGAGATATATGAATTTATTTTTCCCACTTGTTTCTTCATCGTCAGGAATGGTGTGTCCGAGGCTATCTGAAACTGAATGCGGAGGTCCTTATGCTATCAAAAAAATTGCTAACCTAAATGAAAATTTAATATTAATATTAAGGAAAATTTTTAATAGTAAGGAAAATGTTAAACAAGTTAACTTGGTGTTTATAATATGACAAGGAAAAAAAAAAGACATAGTTAAGCTTTTTCTTTATTTGGATTATAAACATTAGCCGGAGTTGTATAAAACTTTTCCTTAATATACATAGTTTGATTTTCAAATCAAAGAGTTTTATGCATCAACATAACAATGCAAACATCGAGCAATCAAACTTGGTATTATAAACATAGTTAAGCTTTTCAAGACTAATTTTTTTTTTGTAAAACAATGAATATTTAAATTTTATATAAAATATCACCGAAAATCGAGATGTTACACGTATCCGTCTATCTTAACTCATAATCATTGTATACGTAATAAAATTTGAAACACTATAAATTTAAATATATATATATATATATATATATATTTAACCAACTTACTTGTTAAGATAAACGAATACCAATTTATATTATTTTCATGCCAAGGACCACATAATTCCACTATACCAATTTCTATAGTGAATTATGAGGGTACTTGCCCTTGTCCATCCATCATGGACACAATATCTTAATACCTTCATCAAATAGAATTCAAGTCCAAGGCACATATATTTAAAGTAAATCATGATCCCTTCAATGATCATAAAAAGGTTTTATCAAAATCCCTAATGTCAATACAACCCTTACTAAATAAAAGTTCACGAAATTAAACAAGTAATTAACTCATTCTCTAATTAAAATATTGTCCAAATTTCCATCCTACCCCTATCACTGAACCACGTCACAACTTGCTACTTTATTTTCTAAGTACCTGCATGTGAAAAATAGGGGTAAGCTTGAAGGCCCAGTGGATCATCTAAACAATTCACAACATTTTACTATGATACATACATAAGAACGTTACAAACAAGTTTCACACATTAATCGTTGCAACATTAGATTGTTTGAGTCGAGAATTTTATCACGTTCTAAATCACGTACCTTTAGGAAATCAAACACAGGGTGGCACTACCCAAAAATTAGAACTCCATTGGCGATATTCATTATGAATAACTGCCCCATAATAAACATTGGCGATATTCCTAAGAATAACTGCCCCATATGTGTGATTTTTATCTTAATAGTGTTCTTTAGTGATGTCACACCATAAATACAACATAATCATGCTATTAATTGTATTCACAAACCATGTTCAAATTCCACAACACATACTATCATGTCACAATGTCAAATATAATAGTATTAACACATGAACCTTACTATATCAATATTCCAAGTCATATGTTTCATTATCCGACATTATAATTTATAAATGAGTCTCAAATATCATATAAATTTCATGCATCTAATTATCATCTAATCAAAACCATAAGTCATGTTGACACATATCATCATGACTATTAATCACAGCATGGTATAAATAACATCACGTACAATAGGCATGCATTAGCGATATAATGATATTATAGACCTAATTAATTTAACATTCCTATCTATATATCAAAATAAAATATCATGAGGTCTAGAATCATCCCCACCTGAATCGCTAAATTCCAAAAGTGTGGAGATTCCTCGACGTTGGGCGTTATCAACCTATTCACGCATAAATCACACGTTAATCACTTGTTTTGTATTATATTATATTAATATAATGTGCATACATGTCTATGTTGTATGGTGGTGGTCACATTATACATATAATATAACTTAGTTAATAAACTTCCACCTTATATACATATAATATGATGATAACTTAACTAATAAGCTAATATTATACATATAATATAATATGATGATAACTTAGCTAATATTAGCTAATATTATGGTAACTTAGCTAATATTATACCATATCATCATATAATATGATGATAGCTAGTTAATTTTATACCATAATATAACTTAGCTAATATTATACATATAATATGATAATCTAGATTGGGTTGCTTAAAAGAAAAGAAGAAGAAATAAAAATAAAATAATAAAAATAATTAACACATGCATTAGAGATTGAATGGCGGAAGGAAGAAACAGGGAGGAGAAAAAAAAACGAAAAGAAAAAGGGATGAGGAGAAAAGAAGAAGAAGAAGAAAGGACGGCGAGATCAGGGAGCTCAAAGTGATGAGGAACCGAAGGGATGAGGAGCAGAGGGATATGGCGGAGCTCAAAGTGACGTTACAAGCGGTGGTAGTGGCGTCGGTGGCTGTGGAAGTGGAGGCGGAACTGCCGGAGTGGAAGAAAGAAAGAGAAAAGAGAAAAAGAAAGGAAGAGGAGGAGTTGCTCACCGTGGTTAATGCTGCGGACTCTTGCTCGCGTGCTTCAGTCACCGGTTCGTGAGAGAAGAGAAACAGAGAAGAGAGCGGAGAAAGAAGAGATGAGCGAGGGTTTCGAGAAAGAGAAGGGGTTCGTGCGATTGAGTTTTGAGCTTCAGGCGAGGTGATTTGGGTTTTGAAAGAGAGGGTTAGGTTTTGGTTTTGTGCGGTTTGTTTCGAGATGATTAGGTCTCAGCGATTGAGTTGCAGAACGAGATTTCAGCGAAAGAGGCGTGATTGGGTATGAGGTGAGATTTCAGCGAAAGAGTCGTGATTGGGTTTTGAAAGAGAGAGGAGATTTCTTGTGGTGTTGGACTCGGAATCCTTGCAAATCCAATTTGAGAGTAATTAGGACTCTCTTTTTTTCTGATTTCATCAACGTGGTTAACCTTTTAAGGGTGTCGATTTGGCTGAGGTTCTTGGCTACATCCAGTCCGTTATTTCAGGGGATTACATTGAAACTTCTGGATATAGCAGGTATGCTTACTTCTGGCTTTTTTTTTTCTGAGTTGATTTTGTGCTTTTGTGTGGATCAGTTTTTCTCTTAGTCCTAGCACATAGACACATGGCAGATAGTCCTACATTTTGAATTGGTAAATCAGTTACTACTAAACTTGAATATGATTTTCCCTAACATCCTTTTTAAACTATTAAAGCCAAATTATCAATGAGGAGCTTGATACCTTCTGCTTAAGACAGTTATTTCAGGGGATTACATTCTTCCCGCCTTAAAAGAAATTTCGTCCCGAAATTAAAGTTTAAGCTTACTTACTTGATGATGTTAAACCTTTTTTCCGCTGCTGACCAGTTGTACCTCAAAACCTAGAGTGTTCTTTGAAATAAGTCGGCATATTTGGCCTTCATTTCACTTTCAGGTTCCCAAGTGGCTTCTTCAACTCCGTGATGCTTCCACAACACTTTAACTAATGGAATGTCTTTGTTCCTCAAACTATGAACTTTCCAATCTAGGATCTGTAAAGGTCTTTCTTCATAGGTGGCATCAGCTTGTACGTTTACTTCTTTCCAATCGATGGTGTGGGAAGGGTCTGGTTCATATTTTCGCAACATTGACACGTGGAACACATTGTGGATGGCGGATAAACTAGTTGGCAAGTCAAGTTTGTAAGCATTCTCCCCAATTCGATCACTAATCTTGAACGGACCGATGAACCGAGGCGATAATTTCCCCTTCTTACCAAACCTCATGATGCCTTTTTGAGGGCTTATTCTCAGAAATACCTTATCACCTTTTTGGAACTCTAGAGGTCGGCGTCTCTTATCTGCGTAGTTCTTCTGCCTACTCTGTGCTGTAACTAACCTTTTCTGGATCAACTTCACCTTCTCGTTCATTTCCATTATCATATCAGGTCCTGTAAGTACCTTATCTTCCCAATCGGCCCAACACAGTGGTGATCTACATGGTCGTCCATATAGAGCTTCATACGGAGCCATTTGTATGCTCGCCTGGTAACTATTGTTATAAGCAAACTCTGCTAGGTGTAAATATTTACTCCAATTTCCCTTGAAATCCAGTACACAAGCTCTCAACATGTCTTCCAATATCTGAATAACCCTTTCGGATTGACCATCCGTCTGAGGATGATAGGCGGTACTCATGGTTAATTTGGTTCCCAATTCCCGCTGTAAGCTCTGCCAGAACTGAGATGTGAATAAGGAATCTCTATCTGACACTATCGATTTGGGTACTCCGTGTAGCTTCACAATCTCTTTAACATACAGCTCACCCAGTTTACTAATTGTATCTGTGGATTTAATAGGTAAGAAGTGTGCCACTTTAGTAAGTCGATCCACAATTACCCAAACTTTATCCTCACCTTTTTGATTTCTAGGAAGAGCTCCGACGAAATCCATTGCTATGTTATCCCACTTCCATTCAGGAATTTGTAAAGGTTGTAACAATCCAGACGGTCTTTTATGTTCGGCCTTAACTTGCTGACATGTAAGGCATTTAGACACATATTTGGCCACATATCTCTTCATACCTTTCCACCAGTAGTTTTTCTTCAAATTTTGGTACATCTTATCTCCACCAGGATGTAGAGTATATTTAGTTTGATGTGCCTCATCAAATAAGAGCTTTTTAATTTCCTCCATTCTGGGTACACAAATTCGATCTCTGAACCTTAATAATCCCTCTGAATCGATCTTGAAATTTGCGTTTTCATTATTGGCTCTTGCACCTGCCATCCATTTCATCAATTTTCTATCCTGAGCTTGACCTTCCTTAATTTGATGTAGTAGATCTGGCTTGCAGCTCATATTATATAAGAAAATCTGATTTTCACCTTTTTGTACACCCAAATTATAATCTTCAATCAATTGGTACATCTGGGCTTTTTCTGCATCGTTCTTGTAAGATTTTCGACTTAAAGCATCTGCAACGACGTTGGCCTTCCCTGGGTGATAATGCAGCTGAAAATCATAATCATTCAGCAATTCCATCCATCTCCTTTGCCTCAAATTTAACTCCTTTTGTGTATAGATGTACTTCAAGCTCTTATGATCAGAGTATAGATCAAATTTCTCTCCATAAAGATAGTGTCTCCATATCTTCAAGGAGAATACAATAGCAGCCAATTCTAAATCATGAGTCGGGTAATTCTGTTCATGAGTCTTCAGTTGTCTAGAAGCATAAGCAACCACTTTACCTTCCTGCATCAGAACAGCGCCAAGACCATTCTTAGAAGCATCAGTGTAAATAACATAACCGACTCCGCTTGCAGGAGTGATCAATATTGGGGCTGTAGTCAATCGTCTCTTCAACTCTTGAAAGGAATTCTCACATTTTTCATCCCAACTAAATTTGGCATCCTTCCTTGTTAGCTTTGTCATAGGCTCAGCTAATCTCGAAAAATTTAGAATAAATCTTCTATAGTAACCAGCTAGTCCCAAAAAGCTTCTAATTTCTGTCACTGACTTTGGCTTTTCCCAGTTCATTACTGCTTCAACTTTTGCTGGATCCACGGATATCCCTTCTGATGACACTACATGGCCCAAAAATTTGACTGACTTCATCCAAAATTCACATTTTTCAAATTTGGCATACAATTGATTTCGCCTCAATGTTTCCAAAACTACTGTAAGGTGTTCCTGATGTTCCTCATTGGTCTTTGAATAAACCAAAATATCATCAACAAATACCACCACAAATTTGTCAAGATGAGGCCTAAACGTCCTATTCATTAGATCCATAAATGCTGCTGGTGCATTAGTGAGTCCAAATGGCATGACTCTGAATTCAAAGTGTCCATACCTAGTTCTGAATGCTGTCTTCGGTATATCTTACTCTTTGATTCTAAGTTGGTGATAACCGGACCTTAGGTCGATCTTGGAAAAACAAGTTGCTCCCTTCAGTTGATCGAACAAATCATCTATTCTGGGAAGGGGGTATTTGTTCTTGACTGTGACTTGATTTAATTTTCTGTAGTCAATACACAGTCTCATCGACCCATCTTTCTCTTTGACAAACAATACTGGTGCTCCCCAGGGTGATTCGCTCGGCTGGATAAATTCCTTTGCACTAAGATCATCAAGCTGAGTCTTTAGTTCTATTAGTTCGCCAGGGGCCATTCTATATGGTGACATGGCTATGGGGTCTGTTCCAGGGTACAGTTCTATCTTGAACTCTACTTCCCGCTTAGGAGGTAATCCTGGTAATTCTTCGGGAAACACTTCAGGAAAATCTCTAACCACCAAGTAGTCTTCTAAATTCCTCATGGTCTTTAGAGGCTCGACTGCTGTTAAGGTTTTGAATTTCTCTTTTTGATTCACAGGTTCGAGAAGTGCGGACATGATATTCCTCGGGATTTTGTTTCTATCCCCATAGATTTTCAACAACTCTCCCGAAGGTAACCGCAAGGTAATCTTCTTTCGAAGGCAATCAATCTGGGGTTGATACTCAGATAACCAATCCATACCCAAGATTACATCATAATCATTAATGGGTAAGAGTATCAATTCAGCTGAAATCAGCTTATCATCAATTCTAAGGTCACAACTACATTTTTCAGTTGTTGGGACGTTTACTCCTACTGGAGTTGAAATCTTCATAACGACAGATAAAGGTACAGTGGAAAGTTGTAGTTTTCTGGCTAAGTTTTCAGAAATAAAAGACCTTGATGCTCCAGAATCAAACAAGATTTTAACTGTAACATGAAATAAAATGAATGTACCTTCTACCACTTCGTTTGTACCAACTTCTTGTTCAGAATTTCCTTCTGTCATTGCAAAGACTCTGCCTTGATTTTGATTTTGGATTAGATTCTGATTGTAGCTTGGGCGATTGACTTGATTTCGTCCTTGCACATTGTTGTTGTTCTGCCAGTTGCCCGGACGGAAATTTTGTCGAACTCCTTGCATAGTGCAGTTTCGTGCCAAATGACCCGGTCGGTTGCATTTAAAGCAAAGTCTCGTAGCTACTACTTGATTTTGATTTTGTTGGGGTGCACGAATATTATTTTGCTGCATCTGTTGTCCACCATTATACCTAGATCCTCCTGATCCATTGTTGTGATTCTGTCCCCTGTTCCACTGGTTCCCATTGTTGAACTTGTTTCTGTTCCAATTATTATTATTTCCACCGAAGTTATTCAGATTCTGTCTCTTGTTGTGATTACTCTGGTAATCAGAATTCTGTCCTTGCGGCCTTTTGTTCCTGTTCCATATTGTTTCTTGTAAGTTCAGTTCTCTTTCTACTAACAGAGCTCGTTCAACCACCTCTTTATAAGTCTCCAGATTCATCGGAACAACCACCTTTCTAATCTCTATTCTGAGACCTTCTGCAAATCTACTAGCTTTCATCTGTTCATTGACTACCAGTTCATGAGCAAATCTGGAAAGTTCGATGAACTTAGCCTCATATTCTGCCACTGTCATGTTCCTCTGTATCAGCCTCACAAATTCAGATTGTAGTTCTTTTCTGTTCGCCTTAGGAAAGAATTTATCATAAAATATTTCTTCAAAAGTTACCCAGGTCATAGTGTTCACATCCACTGTAGGACTTTCTTTAACCATTCTCCACCAATGTTTGGCCTCGCCTATGAATTGGTGAGCCGCAATCGCCACCATTCTTGGACCAGTCACTCCCAGAACTTCCAAGTGTTCCTTAACCTCTTGGAACCACTTGTCAGCTTCCTTTGGATCTGGTTTTCCTTCAAATTTCGAAGGATGCATACGTTGGAAATCTCTCAATTGATCTGCCCATTCTTTTTCTTCAGGCCTCCTCATGTTTCGAGCTCCTGGTTCATTCTGCACCACAATTGTTGGATTCAGTTGAGGTTGAGGCATCTGTCTGGTCACCTGTTCCACTACTTGCCTCACAAATTCTGCCATCATCTCTGGTCCCAAAACAATTCCAGGGGTTGGAACTGCTGCAGATTGGACATTCTCTGCTCCAGTGGAGTCAACATTCGCTGCTAGATTTGCGTGTTCTTGCTCCGTCGACTGAGGTTCGAATGTCGGTTGTGTCTGCACAACTGGTTCAGTGTCCCTTATGAGCTCACTCACAGACCTTCTGTTTCTTCTTCGAGGTGCAGCCATCTATAAAATTTCAACTCATCTTTAGTACTACAGGAGATAATTATTTTCGGTTAGGGTGACTCTAGATTCAAAATTCTAAGTTCTCGAAAATAAAATGATCCTATTGATTCAGTTTCTAGGTTTTATAAGATTTTGACAATCCATGATTGTCACAGGGTACAAGATTTGGTTTTGATATATGTAAACAAGACAAGCAAACAAACAAACAACATACCACACAACAATAGTATAAAGAGAATTCCCAAACTTTCACTTATACCCTCCGTATTCAAGTGTCCCATACCACTCTAGCCCGGTGATATAAGCTTCCATAAAGAAACTTCAATACACCCAAACAATGCGCAAATGTCCTACCAACTAAGGCTTCCCAGGTACCCACTACGTCTAAGCTGTCCCATACCAGTTGAACGTAGCGATACAAGCTCGTCCAGAGTTGTTAGTCACTCACCAAACATGGCCTGTCAGTCTCTAAGTTCAAGACTCCCCAAATACCCTTAAATTCCTCCACGTCCCATACCGCTTTGGAACCAAGAATATAAGATTCATCCTGATCTCAGATTCTAACCAAACAGTTTTCATACAAGTTTTTGTCTCTAACCGATGTCCTAAAAGCTTTGAATTCGTTAGACCCACTGTACTTTCATTCTCGAGATTAGGTTATAAAGTTTATAATTTGCATATTTATCTAGTTCAAGTTGAACCCTAATCTCATAAAGATTTGATACCTACTCTTTGATACTAAGCTTCTCAAAATTTGTTGTAACACTTCCCATGATCTGAAGCCTAAAGCTCTGATACCAAACTGTAACACCCCGATTTTCAAGACTAGTTTTTTTTTTGTAAAACAATGAATATTTAAATTTTATATAAAATATCACCGAAAATCGAGATGCTACACGTATCCGTCTATCTTAACCCATAATCATTGTATACGTAATAAAATTTGAAACACTATAAATTTAAATATATATATATATATATATATATATATTTAACCAACTTACTTGTTAAGATAAACGAATACCAATTTATATTATTTTCATGCCAAGGACCACATAATTCCACTATACCAATTTCTATAGTGAATTATGAGGGTACTTGCCCTTGTCCATCCATCATGGACACAATATCTTAATACCTTCATCAAATAGAATTCAAGTCCAAGGCACATATATTTAAAGTAAATCATGATCCCTTCAATGATCATAAAAAGGTTTTATCAAAATCCCTAATGTCAATACAACCCTTACTAAATAAAAGTTCACGAAATTAAACAAGTAATTAACTCATTCTCTAATTAAAATATTGTCCAAATTTCCATCCTACCCCTATCACTGAACCACGTCACAACTTGCTACTTTATTTTCTAAGTACCTGCATGTGAAAAATAGGGGTAAGCTTGAAGGCCCAGTGGATCATCTAAACAATTCACAACATTTTACTATGATACATACATAAGAACGTTACAAACAAGTTTCACACATTAATCGTTGCAACATTAGATTGTTTGAGTCGAGAATTTTATCACGTTCTAAATCACGTACCTTTAGGAAATCAAACACAGGGTGGCACTACCCAAAAATTAGAACTCCATTGGCGATATTCATTATGAATAACTGCCCCATAATAAACATTGGCGATATTCCTAAGAATAACTGCCCCATATGTGTGATTTTTATCTTAATAGTGTTCTTTAGTGATGTCACACCATAAATACAACATAATCATGCTATTAATTGTATTCACAAACCATGTTCAAATTCCACAACACATACTATCATGTCACAATGTCAAATATAATAGTATTAACACATGAACCTTACTATATCAATATTCCAAGTCATATGTTTCATTATCCGACATTATAATTTATAAATGAGTCTCAAATATCATATAAATTTCATGCATCTAATTATCATCTAATCAAAACCATAAGTCATGTTGACACATATCATCATGACTATTAATCATAGCATGGTATAAATAACATCACGTACAATAGGCATGCATTAGCGATATAATGATATTATAGACCTAATTAATTTAACATTCCTATCTATATATCAAAATAAAATATCATGAGGTCTAGAATCATCCCCACCTGAATCGCTAAATTCCAAAAGTGTGGAGATTCCTCGACGTTGGGCGTTATCAACCTATTCACGCATAAATCACACGTTAATCACTTGTTTTGTATTATATTATATTAATATAATGTGCATACATGTCTATGTTGTATGGTGGTGGTCACATTATACATATAATATAACTTAGTTAATAAACTTCCACCTTATATACATATAATATGATGATAACTTAACTAATAAGCTAATATTATACATATAATATAATATGATGATAACTTAGCTAATATTAGCTAATATTATGGTAACTTAGCTAATATTATACCATATCATCATATAATATGATGATAGCTAGTTAATTTTATACCATAATATAACTTAGCTAATATTATACATATAATATGATAATCTAGATTGGGTTGCTTAAAAGAAAAGAAGAAGAAATAAAAATAAAATAATAAAAATAATTAACACATGCATTAGAGATTGAATGGCGGAAGGAAGAAACAGGGAGGAGAAAAAAAAACGAAAAGAAAAAGGGATGAGGAGAAAAGAAGAAGAAGAAGAAAGGACGGCGAGATCAGGGAGCTCAAAGTGATGAGGAACCGAAGGGATGAGGAGCAGAGGGATATGGCGGAGCTCAAAGTGACGTTACAAGCGGTGGTAGTGGCGTCGGTGGCTGTGGAAGTGGAGGCGGAACTGCCGGAGTGGAAGAAAGAAAGAGAAAAGAGAAAAAGAAAGGAAGAGGAGGAGTTGCTCACCGTGGTTAATGCTGCGGACTCTTGCTCGCGTGCTTCAGTCACCGGTTCGTGAGAGAAGAGAAACAGAGAAGAGAGCGGAGAAAGAAGAGATGAGCGAGGGTTTCGAGAAAGAGAAGGGGTTCGTGCGATTGAGTTTTGAGCTTCAGGCGAGGTGATTTGGGTTTTGAAAGAGAGGGTTAGGTTTTGGTTTTGTGCGGTTTGTTTCGAGATGATTAGGTCTCAGCGATTGAGTTGCAGAACGAGATTTCAGCGAAAGAGGCGTGATTGGGTATGAGGTGAGATTTCAGCGAAAGAGTCGTGATTGGGTTTTGAAAGAGAGAGGAGATTTCTTGTGGTGTTGGACTCGGAATCCTTGCAAATCCAATTTGAGAGTAATTAGGACTCTCTTTTTTTCTGATTTCATCAACGTGGTTAACCTTTTAAGGGTGTCGATTTGGCTGAGGTTCTTGGCTACATCCAGTCCGTTATTTCAGGGGATTACATTGAAACTTCTGGATATAGCAGGTATGCTTACTTCTGGCTTTTTTTTTTCTGAGTTGATTTTGTGCTTTTGTGTGGATCAGTTTTTCTCTTAGTCCTAGCACATAGACACATGGCAGATAGTCCTACATTTTGAATTGGTAAATCAGTTACTACTAAACTTGAATATGATTTTCCCTAACATCCTTTTTAAACTATTAAAGCCAAATTATCAATGAGGAGCTTGATACCTTCTGCTTAAGACAGTTATTTCAGGGGATTACATTCTTCCCGCCTTAAAAGAAATTTCGTCCCGAAATTAAAGTTTAAGCTTACTTACTTGATGATGTTAAACCTTTTTTCCGCTGCTGACCAGTTGTACCTCAAAACCTAGAGTGTTCTTTGAAATAAGTCGGCATATTTGGCCTTCATTTCACTTTCAGGTTCCCAAGTGGCTTCTTCAACTCCGTGATGCTTCCACAACACTTTAACTAATGGAATGTCTTTGTTCCTCAAACTATGAACTTTCCAATCTAGGATCTGTAAAGGTCTTTCTTCATAGGTGGCATCAGCTTGTACGTTTACTTCTTTCCAATCGATGGTGTGGGAAGGGTCTGGTTCATATTTTCGCAACATTGACACGTGGAACACATTGTGGATGGCGGATAAACTAGTTGGCAAGTCAAGTTTGTAAGCATTCTCCCCAATTCGATCACTAATCTTGAACGGACCGATGAACCGAGGCGATAATTTCCCCTTCTTACCAAACCTCATGATGCCTTTTTGAGGGCTTATTCTCAGAAATACCTTATCACCTTTTTGGAACTCTAGAGGTCGGCGTCTCTTATCTGCGTAGTTCTTCTGCCTACTCTGTGCTGTAACTAACCTTTTCTGGATCAACTTCACCTTCTCGTTCATTTCCATTATCATATCAGGTCCTGTAAGTACCTTATCTTCCCAATCGGCCCAACACAGTGGTGATCTACATGGTCGTCCATATAGAGCTTCATACGGAGCCATTTGTATGCTCGCCTGGTAACTATTGTTATAAGCAAACTCTGCTAGGTGTAAATATTTACTCCAATTTCCCTTGAAATCCAGTACACAAGCTCTCAACATGTCTTCCAATATCTGAATAACCCTTTCGGATTGACCATCCGTCTGAGGATGATAGGCGGTACTCATGGTTAATTTGGTTCCCAATTCCCGCTGTAAGCTCTGCCAGAACTGAGATGTGAATAAGGAATCTCTATCTGACACTATCGATTTGGGTACTCCGTGTAGCTTCACAATCTCTTTAACATACAGCTCACCCAGTTTACTAATTGTATCTGTGGATTTAATAGGTAAGAAGTGTGCCACTTTAGTAAGTCGATCCACAATTACCCAAACTTTATCCTCACCTTTTTGATTTCTAGGAAGAGCTCCGACGAAATCCATTGCTATGTTATCCCACTTCCATTCAGGAATTTGTAAAGGTTGTAACAATCCAGACGGTCTTTTATGTTCGGCCTTAACTTGCTGACATGTAAGGCATTTAGACACATATTTGGCCACATCTCTCTTCATACCTTTCCACCAGTAGTTTTTCTTCAAATTTTGGTACATCTTATCTCCACCAGGATGTAGAGTATATTTAGTTTGATGTGCCTCATCAAATAAGAGCTTTTTAATTTCCTCCATTCTGGGTACACAAATTCGATCTCTGAACCTTAATAATCCCTCTGAATCGATCTTGAAATTTGCGTTTTCATTATTGGCTCTTGCACCTGCCATCCATTTCATCAATTTTCTATCCTGAGCTTGACCTTCCTTAATTTGATGTAGTAGATCTGGCTTGCAGCTCATATTATATAAGAAAATCTGATTTTCACCTTTTTGTACACCCAAATTATAATCTTCAATCAATTGGTACATCTGGGCTTTTTCTGCATCGTTCTTGTAAGATTGTGACGCCCCGAAAATTATTTCATCTAGCCCATAACCCAATTGTGTTTTGCCCAAACTCTATGTGTTGCCTTGATATGTTTGGTGTTTGTTTGATGATTGTTTAATGTTTGTATAGTTAATGCTTGATAATGTATATAAATATATGTATCATAAATTGTATATGAGTCATGTTAAATTAAAGTTTAATGCATATGTTATTATTTATGCATGGGCTCATTAAACCATGAATTGATATGGGTTAGGATTGATTGAATAAAAGGATAAATGAGAATGAAAATTTGGTGTATTAAATGGATTGGACATTTAAAATAAATGGAAGCATGAAATTGGTTAAAATACATGTGATTGGTATGGGTAGTATGAGACCAACACATGTGAAGGTTGGTGCATGAAAGTGGACAAGTGTCCCATGCCCTCAAGGAAGTGCTAGAATGAGTGGAGGAAATCAAGGAGGGAATCAAGGAGAGAATTAAAGAGGAAAACAAAGAGGAAAACAAGGAGAGAATCAAGGAGAGAATCAAGGAGAGAATCAAGGAGGAAAATAAGGAGAGAAACAAGGAGAGAATCAAGGAGGAAAATAAGGAGAGAAACAAGGAGAGAATCAAGGAGGGAATCAAGGAGGGAATCAAGGAATTGCTAGAAAGAGGTGAGTGGAGAGAAAGGAAAGAAGAAGAGAAAGAAAAGAAGAGAAAGGAAAGAAGAAGAGAAAGGAAAGAAGAAGAGAAGGAAGGAGAGAGTTGCAGGAGGAAGATCCCTGCGACGTTTCCATCAAAGAGGTAGATCTTTGGAATATACGGTCAGATTGAGCTCAAATTTTATCAGCACATTCGTAGCTTATGGTTCTTCATTCTGGTCGGTGGAGATCTTGATCAGAGGTTTCGTCTAAGAGATCTAAAATCTCAAACAAAGCTGGTCGGAAAGTCTGGATTTCTCGCACCATTTCGCTCAAACTTATAGATCTCCTAAATCTACCGTTAGATGGTTATCAAATTTGGGTATGTAGTTTATAACTGATATTTATACATTCTGAACGGTAGAGATCGTAATTAGAAGCTTGTGCTAAGAGATATAACCTCTGAAACAAAGCTGGTCGGAATTTCTGGGTTTCTCGTTCCGTTTCGGTAAAACTTGTAGATCTCCTCAACGTACCGTTGGATGGATATCAAATTTGAGTATGTAGTTTACAACAGATATTTCTGTATTCGGAACGGTCGAAATATTTATATGTTAATTATTGTGTGTGATATAGCCATCTGAGTTTGGGTATTTGCAGCAGGAAAGGAGAAACTGTCTGATTAGACACTTGCTCATCAAAGATACATATCTTTTCGGTCCACCGTTGGATTGGGCTGATATTTGGACAGAAGGTTTGTTTCTTCACATACTTCAATCTGTACGGTTGATTTTGTGATTACATATTTCTGTTGGTAGATTGATACATCTGAACAGAATAATACATGTGAAGAATTGGTAGGGTTGTTTGTATTAGACCTACATTTAGAATATGAACTTAGACCTTTCCAAATAGCTTGCATGTCAACTATGTTGACCTAGTTGCCATTGTGGATGAACCCATGATGCAAAATCAGTGATATACATGGCTGAACATGGCGACCTAGTGTAAATCGACAATATGGCCTAAGTATGGAAAATTTCATATTTTAGGGCTTTTGATGCTTTTGGCTTAGAATCATTGAATTGATGCAACTTATGTTTAATTAAGCATGATTAGGGTTGATTATGCTACTGATTTGGTGGTTGTGACCATATCATGGGTTAGGCCTACTTGTGATCAAGTGACCCAAATTTGGACATGTTTATGCCTAAGGAATTGAAAATCAGTATTTTTGATTAATAGAATGGTTTATGAATGAGAACTATGCATTAGAGGCCTAAGTCATGTGATTTGAGTTGAATGATGGGATTAAATGGGATTTAGGCCTATTAATTATATGTGGGCTGATTTAGGGTTGATTTGTAATGTCTATGTAATTGAGCATAGAAATTGATGTATGGTAGGATATTGATGTATGTTTCAGGATCTTGATTGGGTTGATTCGGTTTGGTGGTCGTGTGTGATTAAATACTCTCGCGAGGCTTGGTTGTGAGTAGGCTTCACTTATGATTATATCATTTATGTCATCATATCACTTATATATATTGTATGTTGAAAGCATGAATGTGTTCTAATGTTTTGAATGATGCATTGATTTGAGAAAACCTTATGACTTTGGTTGGGCCCATCTATCTGGCTAATAGGGGGACTTGACCTTGTCATAGGAGGGTTTTAAGAAGGAAATGATTGGGATCAACGGCACGGTGAAATAGACGTGGACTAGTAACCCAAGTAAACATGATTGGGATCAACGGCACGGCGAAATAGACGTGGACTAGTAACCCAAGGCATGTGGAATGTGGATCCAAATTGATAAACTTTTACTTGCATCGAACTTATTATAAATGCTTGATATCTATATGTTATGAGCTTTTAATCATGCTACACATTGACATGCATACATGGTTTTTATTGATGAGTATTGATAGCATATTTGAATTCTATTCACTGGGCATCGTTGGCTCACCCTCATTTTCCTCTTTCAGGTCCTTCTGTCCCGAATAAGGGCAAGGGAGTAGTCATATCTTGAGGGCCTTGCCTGCGAGAGAATCCAAGTCCTCTATGTGAGTTGAGAGGCATTTTGATTGAATTGTGTTTTATATTATGAAGTATTATATTTTGGATTATGTAATTATAATACTTACCACATTTTAGTATGGGTGAGTTGGGACTTGCTAGATAGACCATGTGGGCACATGACGGTTTTTTTTTATTTGTACCCACAATTTTGGACTTTATGTGTATGTCAATTTTTAATGGACTGTAGGAATTATGATTTTATTTATGGTTCATTTTTATGGATTATCTCGTCTTTGATGATTAATACAGTGGGTAGTTTTGTTTAGTACCTTTTGATATTATGTCGTTGTTTGAGATAAGGCTCGTAGGGTCTCAACCACCTCACGGGAGTTGAGGAGTGGTCGGAGATGCCTACGCCGGGCGTCCCGCCTCGGCATTCCGCATGCCATTCCCTGTGGGGTTGGTGGTCCGGGGCGCGGGGTCGCCACGCAGATAGTCCGGGGCGCGGGGTCGCCACAGTTGGTATCAGAGACTGATTTTACTAGGTTTGGTCTATGTATTGGACTTAGATGACTTTGACCTAGGAATTTGGTGAGAGATTTAGGTGATTAAAAAGCTTAAAGGAATTAACTTAAAAGCCTTACTATCATATTTTCTGTGTGTATTATATGATATGGGTAGTTATAAGGCGGGCACTAGTGGGGCTGAGGCTAGTGGAGCTGCAGGGGCAGCAGGACCTCAAATGGTTGTACCTCAGCCTATGCCTACACCTGCTCCTATTGTTGTGGAGAACCCCACTAATCGGCAGATCAAACTGCTAGAGAAGTTCATGAAACTAAAGGCTAAGGAATTCACTGGTGGAGTTGACTTAAAAAAGGCCGAAGATTGGCTGAAGAATGTCGAGAAGATCAGTCGCTCTTTAGAGCTTGATGAAGAGTCTCAGGTCCTATGTGCTGCTCACACACTGGAGAGTGATGCAGAGGACTGGTGGCTTTCAGTGTTGGTATGTCTACACGGGCAGCTCCAGGTGAACAGACTTCACAAGCAAAGTCTGGGGGGCAGTTCCAGACTCCGTGGAAGAAGGGAAGATGGGAAAGGAAGAGAAAGTTTTATGGAGGAGCACAGTCCGAGGGTACTCAGAGTAAGACATCCCAGGTTCAGACTGGTATGATGGCCTCACCAGTGGTTTCCTCTCCTGTCCCGATTCCTATTCAGGCACCGAGTGCACCGAGACCCCATTCTCACAGACTGCTGGCCGAGGCAGAGGTAGAGGCCGAGGAAGCTATGTGACGACATCTCAGACTGGATCATTTGCGCCCAGGGCTCCATTTTTATGTTATCAATGTGGGCAGGCTGGGCATAGGAAGTCCGAGTGTCCAAATTTTTAGAGAGCTCAGGGATTTGTGTAGCAGTCCAGTGCCAGAGAGACAACAAAGGCAGCTACTGAGCCAGACCCGACAGCATCCAGGACTTTGGTGGAAGGTACTCTTATTATTTGTGGTACTTCTATGCATGTATTATTTGATGCTGGTTCTACATTATCATTCATATCTGGACGTATGGTAGATAGTTTGCATTTGACTCCCATTAGGGCTAGTACATGGTTAGTGGTGAGTACTGTAGCTGGGGAAAGGATCTACCCGAACATGATTTGTAGCCAGTGTGTGGTTCAGATTGGTGATGTTGAGATGCCTATTGACTTTCGAGTCCTAGAGTTTTTAGAGTTTGATGCAATTCTAGGGATGGATTGGCTCGCAGCTTATCATGCAATTATCGACTGTTTCACGAAGAGAATCATTTTTCAGATCCCCGGACACCCAATGTTTACACTACAGGGTAGAGCTTCAGACCAGACAGTCACAAGGGGTAGATTTGTGACTGATGGAGATAGGGAGATTTTGGCTGGGTTAGTACCTAATGAGGAAGAGACTAGTGAGGTGATACTTGAGGATATTGCCATTGTTAGGGACTTTGAAGATGTGTTCCCTGCGGATCTTCCAGGATTACCACCGAAACGAGAGATCGATTTCATTATTGAACTAGTCCCTGGCACGAAGCCTATCTCCATGGCACCATATAGAATGGCGCCAGCCGAGTTGAAAGAGTTGCAGAAACAGCTCGAGGAGTTATTGGCTAAAGGCTTTATTTGCCCGAGTGTGTCACCCTGGGGAGCTCCAGTTCTTTTTGTGAAAAAGAAAGATGGGAGCTTGCGGTTGTGCATCGACTATCGCCAATTGAACAGGATGACCATCAAGAACAAGTATCCTCTCCCAAGGATTGATGACTTGTTTGATCAGTTGAGGGGAGCGAGGTATTTTTCAAAGATTGATTTGCGCTCCGGGTATCATCAACTGAGGATCAGGGAGGAAGATGTGCCTAAGACAGCATTCAGAACCCGCTATGGACATTATGAGTTCCTTGTGATGCCATTTGGTGTGACTAATGCACCAGCGATGTTCATGGACCTGATGCAGAGGGTCTTTAGGCAGTATCTGGATAAGTTTGTCATCGTCTTCATTGATGACATATTGGTGTATTCCAAGACTCGAGCTGAGCATGAGGAACACCTTAGAGTGACTTTGCAAACCCTGAGAGAGCATAGGCTATATGCAAAGCTGAGCAAGTGCGAATTTTGGATCACCGAAGTGAAGTTCTTAGGTCATGTGGTGAGTTCTGAGGGGATTTCAGTTGATCCGTCTAAGGTTGAAGCCATTATCAGTTGGCCTAGGCCTACCACAGTGACCGAGATCAGAAGCTTTCTTGGGTTAGCTGGTTACTATAGGAGATTCGTTCAGGGATTCTCCAAGATAGCTACGCCTATGACTAGGCTCACCCAGAAAGATGTGTCATTTGCATGGACCGAGGAGTGTGAGAATGCCTTTTTAGAGCTGAAGAAAAGATTGACATCTACGCCAGTGTTGATTTTGCCAGAGCCTGATCAGGAGTTGGTTATCTATACTGATGCCTCTCGCATCGGCTTAGGTTGCGTGTTGATGCAGAAGGATAGGGTCATTGCTTATGCATCGAGGCAGTTGAAGGTGCATGAAAAGAACTACCCTGTTCATGACTTAGAACTGGCCGCAGTGGTTTTTGCTTTGAAGATTTGGAGGCATTATCTCTATGGTGAGAGATTCACTTTGTATTCTGACCATAAGAGCCTCAAGTACTTGTTCTCTCGGAAGGAATTGAACATGAAGCAGAGAAGGTGGTTAGAGCTCCTCAAAGACTATGATTTTACATTGGAATACCACCCAGGTAAAGCCAATGTAGTGGCTGATGCATTGAGCAGGAAGCGGGTAGAGACAGTTATGGTAGCACACCAGATGTCTCATGAGTGGAGACTACTTGAGGCGGCTACGGTTATGAGTATATGTGCTACCCCTTCAGATCAGATTGTAATATGTGCTCAAATGAGAGCTCAGCCTACACAAGTCCAGAAGGTAATTGACCAACAGAGACTTGACGTTGATTATGGGATATACAAGTCTTGGGTTGAGAGCAATGATTTTACTGATTGGCACTTGTCATCTGATGGTGCCTTGAGATTTAGGGGACGTTTATGGGTTCCCGCAGATCCACGACTTAGACGGAGTGTTCTCCAAGAGGCTCACAGATCTCATTATGCTATTCATCCTGGCGGAACCAAGATGTATCATGATATGAAAAGAATGTATTGGTGGCCCGACACGAAGAGAGAAATAGCTCAGTTCATTCAGAGGTGTGAGATCTGTCAAAGAGTCAAAGCTGAGCATCAGAGGCGTGGAGGGCAGATGCAACCGCTTGCCATTCCTGAGTGGAAATGGGAGCATGCCACTATGGACTTTGTTGTGGGATTACCCAACACCCCGAGGAGACATAATGCTGTTTGGGTTATTATTGATCGCTTGACCAAGTCCGCTCACTTTCTGCCGGTGAACACTAGAGATTCTATGGACAAGCTGAGCAGACTCTATATGCGAGAGATAGTCAGATTACATGGAGTGCCTGTTTCGATTGTGTCAGATAGGGATCCGAGGTTTACATCGGTATTCTGGCAGGGGTTGCAGAGGCAGCTCGGCACTAGACTAGATCTCAGTACCGCTTTTCACCCCCAGACGGATGGCCAGTCTGAGAGGTTGATATCGATTTTAGAGGATATGCTTCGAGCTTGTGTCCTTGAGTCCAGTGGTAACTGGGAGGAGTACATACATTTGTGTGAGTTCGCGTACAACAATAGTTATCAGTCCAGTATTGGCATGGCTCCTTTTGAGGCATTGTATGGTCGACCCTGTAGATCTCCGATCTGTTGGACGGAGGTAGGGGATGTTGCGATGATGGGACCAGAGTTTGTACATGAACACACAGAGAAGATTAAGAGGATCAAGCATAATATAAAGGTAGCCCAAGACAGGCAGAAGAGTTACACTGATGCCAAGCGGAAGACCGTAGAGTTCGAGGTGGGTGACCAAGTTTTATTGAAGGTCTCACCTCAGAAGGGCCAAACTAGATTTGGGATAAAAGGCAAGCTCGCTCCGAGATTTATTGGGCCGTTCGAGGTTTTAGAACGAATTGGCCCCGTCGCTTACCGATTAGCCTTGCCACCTCAGTTAGCAGCAGTCCACAATGTCTTTCACGTGTCAATGCTGAGAGTATACAAGAGTGATTTTGATCACGTCTTGGACTGGAGGAACATTGAACTGAGGCAGGATGGGACTTATGATGAGGAACCTATTCAGATACTTGACCGGAAGGTCCAGAGGTTACGTAACCGTGAGATTCCGATGGTTAAGGTGAGATGGCAGTTCCATGGCGAGGAACAGGTTACTTGGGAGCGTGAGGACTACATGATGGAGCACTTTGCCGAGTTCATGGGCTTAGGTAATTCTTAACCTTAAAACTTCGAGGACGAAGTTCATTCTAAGGTGGGTGTGATGTGACGCCCCGAAAATTATTTCATCTAGCCCATAACCCAATTGTGTTTTGCCCAAACTCTATGTGTTGCCTTGATATGTTTGGTGTTTGTTTGATGATTGTTTAATGTTTGTATAGTTAATGCTTGATAATGTATATAAATATATGTATCATAAATTGTATATGAGTCATGTTAAATTAAAGTTTAATGCATATGTTATTATTTATGCATGGGCTCATTAAACCATGAATTGATATGGGTTAGGATTGATTGAATAAAAGGATAAATGAGAATGAAAATTTGGTGTATTAAATGGATTGGACATTTAAAATAAATGGAAGCATGAAATTGGTTAAAATACATGTGATTGGTATGGGTAGTATGAGACCAACACATGTGAAGGTTGGTGCATGAAAGTGGACAAGTGTCCCATGCCCTCAAGGAAGTGCTAGAATGAGTGGAGGAAATCAAGGAGGGAATCAAGGAGATAATTAAAGAGGAAAACAAAGAGGAAAACAAGGAGAGAATCAAGGAGAGAATCAAGGAGAGAATCAAGGAGGAAAATAAGGAGAGAAACAAGGAGAGAATCAAGGAGGAAAATAAGGAGAGAAACAAGGAGAGAATCAAGGAGGGAATCAAGGAGGGAATCAAGGAATTGCTAGAAAGAGGTGAGTGGAGAGAAAGGAAAGAAGAAGAGAAAGAAAAGAAGAGAAAGGAAAGAAGAAGAGAAAGGAAAGAAGAAGAGAAGGAAGGAGAGAGTTGCAGGAGGAAGATCCCTGCGACGTTTCCATCAAAGAGGTAGATCTTTGGAATATACGGTCAGATTGAGCTCAAATTTTATCAGCACATTCGTAGCTTATGGTTCTTCATTCTGGTCGGTGGAGATCTTGATCAGAGGTTTCGTCTAAGAGATCTAAAATCTCAAACAAAGCTGGTCGGAAAGTCTGGATTTCTCGCACCATTTCGCTCAAACTTATAGATCTCCTAAATCTACCGTTAGATGGTTATCAAATTTGGGTATGTAGTTTATAACTGATATTTATACATTCTGAACGGTAGAGATCGTAATTAGAAGCTTGTGCTAAGAGATATAACCTCTGAAACAAAGCTGGTCGGAATTTCTGGGTTTCTCGTTCCGTTTCGGTAAAACTTGTAGATCTCCTCAACGTACCGTTGGATGGATATCAAATTTGAGTATGTAGTTTACAACAGATATTTCTGTATTCGGAACGGTGGAAATATTTAGATGTTAATTAGTTTGTGTGATATAGCCATCTGAGTTTGGGTATTTGCAGCAGGAAAGGAGAAACTGTCTGATTAGACACTTGCTCATCAAAGATACATATCTTTTCGGTCCACCGTTGGATTGGGCTGATATTTGGACAGAAGGTTTGTTTCTTCACATACTTCAATCTTTACGGTTGATTTTGTGATTACATATTTCTGTTGGTAGATTGATACATCTGAACAGAATAATACATGTGAAGAATTGGTAGGGTTGTTTGTATTAGACCTACATTTAGAATATGAACTTAGACCTTTCCAAATAGCTTGCATGTCAACTATGTTGACCTAGTTGCCATTGTGGATGAACCCATGATGCAAAATCAGTGATATACATGGCTGAACATGGCGACCTAGTGTAAATCGACAATATGGCCTAAGTATGGAAAATTTCATATTTTAGGGCTTTTGATGCTTTTGGCTTAGAATCATTGAATTGATGCAACTTATGTTTAATTAAGCATGATTAGGGTTGATTATGCTACTGATTTGGTGGTTGTGACCATATCATGGGTTAGGCCTACTTGTGATCAAGTGACCCAAATTTGGACATGTTTATGCCTAAGGAATTGAAAATCAGTATTTTTGATTAATAGAATGGTTTATGAATGAGAACTATGCATTAGAGGCCTAAGTCATGTGATTTGAGTTGAATGATGGGATTAAATGGGATTTAGGCCTATTAATTATATGTGGGCTGATTTAGGGTTGATTTGTAATGTCTATGTAATTGAGCATAGAAATTGATGTATGGTAGGATATTGATGTATGTTTCAGGATCTTGATTGGGTTGATTCGGTTTGGTGGTCGTGTGTGATTAAATACTCTCGCGAGGCTTGGTTGTGAGTAGGCTTCACTTATGATTATATCATTTATGTCATCATATCACTTATATATATTGTATGTTGAAAGCATGAATGTGTTCTAATGTTTTGAATGATGCATTGATTTGAGAAAACCTTATGACTTTGGTTGGGCCCATCTATCTGGCTAATAGGGGGACTTGACCTTGTCATAGGAGGGTTTTAAGAAGGAAATGATTGGGATCAACGGCACGGTGAAATAGACGTGGACTAGTAACCCAAGTAAACATGATTGGGATCAACGGCACGGCGAAATAGACGTGGACTAGTAACCCAAGGCATGTGGAATGTGGATCCAAATTGATAAACTTTTACTTGCATCGAACTTATTATAAATGCTTGATATCTATATGTTATGAGCTTTTAATCATGCTACACATTGACATGCATACATGGTTTTTATTGATGA
The DNA here is from genome assembly GCA_035771175.1 of Paratinospora sagittata. Lineage (NCBI taxonomy): Eukaryota > Viridiplantae > Streptophyta > Magnoliopsida > Ranunculales > Menispermaceae > Paratinospora > Paratinospora sagittata. Next base: position 34,435,971 of record CM069607.1, read on the forward strand.
GTATTGATAGCATATTTGAATTCTATTCACTGGGCATCGTTGGCTCACCCTCATTTTCCTCTTTCAGGTCCTTCTGTCCCGAATAAGGGCAAGGGAGTAGTCATATCTTGAGGGCCTTGCCTGCGAGAGAATCCAAGTCCTCTATGTGAGTTGAGAGGCATTTTGATTGAATTGTGTTTTATATTATGAAGTATTATATTTTGGATTATGTAATCATAATACTTACCACATTTTAGTATGGGTGAGTTGGGACTTGCTAGATAGACCATGTGGGCACATGACGGTTTTTTTTTATTTGTACCCACAATTTTGGACTTTATGTGTATGTCAATTTTTAATGGACTGTAGGAATTATGATTTTATTTATGGTTCATTTTTATGGATTATCTCGTCTTTGATGATTAATACAGTGGGTAGTTTTGTTTAGTACCTTTTGATATTATGTCGTTGTTTGAGATAAGGCTCGTAGGGTCTCAACCACCTCACGGGAGTTGAGGAGTGGTCGGAGATGCCTACGCCGGGCGTCCCGCCTCGGCATTCCGCATGCCATTCCCTGTGGGGTTGGTGGTCCGGGGCGCGGGGTCGCCACGCAGATAGTCCTACATTTTGAATTGGTAAATCAGTTACTACTAAACGTGAATATGATTTTCCCTAACATCCTTTTTAAACTATTAAAGCCAAATTATCAATGAGGAGCTTGATACCTTCTGCTTAAGACAGTTATTTCAGGGGATTACAGTGTCTTTGGAGCAAAATTATTTTTAGAAGTATTTGACAACATCTGTTTCTAATTAAATTACGATGGAGAAAATTAATTTTCAACTTTTAATTAGAAAAAGCTGAGAGGGACCAACTTTTCCTAAAAATGCTTTTGGTAGAAGTGTTTCTCTAAAAAATACTTTCGAAAAACGTTTCCCAAAGAAAGCCATAATATGAAAAAGATGTGATGGATTAAAATTAGATTATGACATGGTCAACCTACAGTGTAATGTGTAAATATAATAGGTTTATTACAGCTGGTTTTCTAAGATCAAATTTATAAATAATGGATCGATCAAATGAAGCATCAAATGATGGGCCCGACAACAATTTTCTTTGTTTCATTTAAAATTTAGCTTCTTCTTGCCAATAAGGCATTAGTTCGATGGTTCGAGCGGTTGGTCTATTACACAGAATCAGAGGTTCGATGAGGGACTCCATTTCTTCGAATTCTATCATTAGCGCAGAGTGACTGCGTTGACTGACTGTGGGCCAGCTTTGAGGGGTTGTCGGGTCAAGTTTTGTTAGTGTGGGTATTAGTCAAATTTTCCACGAGTGAGGTTGGTAACGGGTTATACTTATTTTTTTTCAAAAAAAAAAAAGATTAGCTACTTGAACGCTATAAATAAAATCTTGACAAAAAAAATTATAAATAAAAACATATTTATAATTAACCATTAGAAAAAAAACATATTTATATTAATTAAGGTCATTGTTAGAGCATCTTCAATGCACTTGTGGATTGTGAAAAAATTAAGTGTCACATAAGATAAATAGATATTGAGTTAAAATAGACTTTTTTAATGTAACTATCATAATTAATAAACTGTTAAGCTGAAGTGGCAAAAAAAGAAAAAAACGGAGGCTTTCAACCTGATCCTCTACATATAAACGGTCACGATGACAACTTTTTATTACTGAGACGCTCTTCAGGTAGAATATATATGGAAGACAGGCGCCAAAATAGCTCAAACAATGCTATGATACACACAATTAACTATTAAATATATGCCTGACGGCAACAAGTTGCAAGTGTTGGATCAAGAGACAAGGATTCCTTGTACCATACTAACACACCTTACTTTAATTACAAGTTGGTAATCATTCTTAATATAAAACGATCAAGTACAATTTAGAAAATAATCTTTAGGAGTAGAAATCTTTCTTTTTTGACTCAAAAGTTAATATATATATATATATATATATATTAGCTGTAATCCCCCCCAATTTTATTAATTTTATCAAAAAAATAGTTTTTGATTTAATATTAATTTTAATAGGTTATTATTTTTATGATGTTTTATTAATTTTATCAATTTAATATTATTAAATTTTAAAAAATTGAATAGGATTCTCAAAGCGAAACAAAATACAATAATATAACATCACGGAATTTAATTCATATTTTGATTTTTTTTTTTTTTTAAGGAAACGTGCTGATCCCTGTTTATTGGCACCAAAAAAATGTGAAAAAAAGAAAAATTATATTTATTGGTTTTTTGGCTTTGTAGAGGTGTCCTTCTACTCTTTAGGTCGAGATTAGGTTTTTGCATATTGCTAAACAGGTGACACAACCAATTTCAGCCATTTAGAGCGGTTTGAGCTCATTTTGAGCTTGCTGGCTGAAGGAAAACTAGAGAAACGGAGAATAAATGAAGAAAGGAAGGGAATTGTGCTTGAAGGCTAAAACCCAAGGTAAGAATGGGTGTTTTGAGCTTAAAATTCTATTAATGGATTTCTCTCTTCAAGTTGTCTATTATATGTGACATGCAAGTATTTTTTATGGCTAGAATTGGAGCTGAAAAATGGGGGTTTTGTGCTGGAATTCAATAAATTGCTGGCTGAAATCATTGGGGATTAAATCCTTGATGCTTGGTGAGTATTTTAATGTTAAAAACATTGATTTTCCATCGCTTAAATGGGAGTTCTAGACCTTGCTGGGTAAGGGTTTTCAGAACCCATTTTCAGTGTTGAATTGTGGTGTTTTAATGTGTTTAATGACTGAAAACTTATCTTGGATGATTGGTGATGGTGAATTATAGAAATTGGAACACAGAATTAGTGAATTCTGGATTTGGTAATGAGCACAAGTGTGATACATGTGCTGGAAACTTAGAGTGTTGAGAATGCATTGATGAGGTGTTTATTGATGCATTGTGATTAATTTAGTGATTAAGCAACTGAATTTCTTTAGCTGAAATTCATGTCGACGTGTAATGGCAATATTAAATTTGCAGAGAATTGATATTGAATACAACTACCCTCCTAGGGTACCAATAGCCTTAAAATACATGCATTCACACCATGTAAAGCTCATGTACATATGTATATGCATACAAATACGCCTAACAATACCTATAAGTCAACGTATAAGTTTGACTCTTACATAAAGGACGTTACAACCTCCCCAACTTAAAAGATTTTGTCCTCGAAATTTAAATCAAGGAACATACCTCAAGTGGTGAACAAATCAGGAAACTGCTCCCGCATTTGATCCTCTCGCTCCCACGTCTGCTTTTCATTATCCTGAAATTTTCATTTGATTCTAACCAATGGAATTTGCTTATTCCCAAGTTTCTGAACTCGTTTGGCTACAATCTGAATTGGTTGTTCAAGATATGTAGTGTTCTCCCCAACTTGTAACTGAGTTACATCCAAAATATGAGATGGTTTTGGATACTGAGTCGAGTCTGTATGGTATTTTCTCAACATAGAAACATGAGATACATTATGGACACCAGCCAACTATGATGGTAGAGCAAGTCGGTAAGCTAATGGACCTATCCTCTCAAGGATCTCAAATGGTCCCACAAATCAAGGAGCAAGCTTTCCTTTAACCACGAATCTCATCTGACCTTTCATTAGAGAAACCTTCAATAGAACCTGGTCTCCCACTGAAAACTCTAGACGTTTGTGCCTCTTGTCAAAATAACTCTTTTGACGATCTTGAGATATCTTTAATCTCTGTCTAATCTGCTTGATCTTTTCTGTGTGATTCATAATAATCGTTGGCCCCAATTACTGTGACTTTCCAACCTCAAACCAACGAGCCGGAGATTTACAAGGTCGGCCATACAAGGCCTCAAAAGGTGCCATACCAATACTAGCCTGATAGCTATTATTGTATGCAAATTCACACAAATGAAGATGTTTTCTCCATTTCCCACCAAACTCTAATATACAAGATCTGAGCATATCCTCCAGCATCTGTATCACCCTCTCAATCTGGCCATCTGTCTGAGGATGGAATGTTGTACTGAGACGTAGATGAGTCTCAAATCAAGTCTGCATCAAATGCCAAAAGCTCGATGTAAATCTCGGATCTCTGTCCGATACAATAGATACAGGAACTCCATGCAATCTCACTATATCTCGTATATACAATCTGCTCAGTTTATCAACAGAGCCTCTGATGTTAATCGGAAGAAAATGTGCAAATTTAGTCAACTTGTCAACAATAACCCATATGGTATCGTATCTACCCTAAGATTTAGGTAATCCTGTGATAAAATCCATAGTAATATGCTCCCATTTCCATTCTTGAATAGATAATGGTTGCATTTGTCCTCCAGGTTTCTGGTGTTCAACCTTAACCAACTGACACACCCCACATTTCTGAGCATACTCAACTATATCCTTCTTTATCCCATTCCACCAAACTATACCTTTCATGTTATGATACATTTTGGTTGACCATGGGTGAATAATATACCGAGATCTATGTGCTATATGGAGTAATTCAGCTCTCAAATCACGGTCAACAGGAACCCATAATCTCCCCTGAAATCGTATTACACCATTTGAATCTCGTTGTCAATTAGCCCATTCAATTCTATCAGCCCATGAGTTATACATATCATAATCAGGATCGTGCCGCTGCAAATCCTTAATCTTCTAAATATGAGCATCAGTCAGTTGTATATGCATCTGAGCACAAATATCGACATGCGGGGCAATAGAAAGTATACTCATCACTGTAGCTCTCTCTAACAATCGCCACTCGTGGGCCATCTGACAGGCCACCACGACAGTCTTTGTACGTTTCCTACTCAGTGCATCAACAACGACATTGGCCTTCCCAAGATGATACTCCAACGTGAAGTCATAATCCTTCAGGAATTCTAGCCATCTTTTTTTTCTCATATTCAGCTCTTTCTGATCAAACATATATTTCAAACTCTTATGATCAGAAAAAAAAAATGTGAACTTCTCACCGTGGAGATAATGCCTCCACAGTTTCAGTGCAAAAACAACTGCAGCCAATTACAAATCATGCACAGGGTAATTCTTCCCATGCACCTTCAATTGTCTAGATGCATAAGCCACAACTCTACCCCCTTGCATTAATACAGAACCCAATCCGGAATGTGATGCATCTGTATAGATCACCAACTCTTTTTCGGGCTTTAGAAGTACTAACACTGGTGCAGTAGTCAATTTTCTTTTTAGCTCTATGAATGCCTTTTCATAAGCTACAGTCCACGCAAATGGTACATTTTTCTGAGTCAGCCTGGTAAGTGATACAACCAATTTGGAAAAGCCATCCACAAACTTTCTGTAATAACCTGCTAGACCTAAAAAACTTTGAATTTCTGTCACTGTGGTCAGTCTTGGCCAAATTATGTTTGCTTCCACCTTGGCAGAATCAACAGATATCCCATCTGCACTCACCACATGACCCAGAAACTTCACTTCATTTATCTAAAACTCACACTTACTGAGATTGGCATATAGCCTATGCTTTCTCAGTGTCTGCAATGTAATCTTGAAATGTTGCTCATGCTCTTCTCATGTCTTGGAATAAATCAGAATGTCGTCTATAAAGACTAAAATAAACTGATCCAGATATGGCTTAAATATCCTTTGCATCAAGTCCATAAACATGGCAGGTGCATTGGTCAAGCCAAATGGCATTACAAGGAATTCGTAATGCCCATATCTCGTTCTGAATGTAGTTTTTGGTATATAATTTTCCTGAATCCTCGACTGATGGTACCCAGATCGAAGATCAATCTTGGAAAAGAACTTGGCCTCATTCAGTTGATCAAACAAATCATCAATACGCGATAGATGATACTTATTTTTAATGGTCACCTTGTTCAACTGACGATAATCTATACACAGACATAGACAACCATCTTTCTTTTTCACAAACAAGACGGGTGCTCCTCATGGTGACACACTAGGTGAAATAAACCTTTTTTTCCATCAACTCACCAAGTTGCACTTTGAGTTCTTGTAACTCTTTTGGGGCCATTCTATATGGAGGAATAGAAATAAGCCTTGTGCTAAGTATTAGTCCAATAATGAAGTCTATATCCCGCTTAGGTGGTAATCATTGTAGATCATCAGGAAATACATCAGGATACTCACACACAATGGGGATCTCAGACAACTGAATATCTTTATCTTTTTCTCCCTCTGGCTTAATACTAGCCAAAATTTTTATTTCTTCATCTGTAACCAATCTACCTCTAGTAGGTGGTGTAGATGCAACTGTACCTATGTACACAAATGATGACTGTCCCGGTATCTGGAATACTACCCTTTTGGAAAAATAATCCACCAGGGCATGATATGCAGCTAACCATCCATACCTAGGATTGCATCAAATTTCAGGAATTCTAATATCCTGAGGTCAACAATCATCTCATGTCCCTCATATTTAACTATGCAGTTCTAACAGATCAGATTAGGGTAGATCCTCTCCCCTGCTGTTGTACTCAAAATTAATGGTGTACTAGTTCTAACATGAGTCAAATGCAGTCTATCTACCATACTACCAGATATAAAAGACAAGGTAGACCCAACATCAATCAGAATATACATTAAAGTATCACAAATACTGATTATACCTTATATCAATGTCTTACTCGCCTTTAGATTTGGCTCTGTCACTGCCTTTGCTTGTTCTCGTGTACCGGACGGTGTCACACTGAAAGCCGTTGTCAAAATCTTGGGAACCTACTGAAAAGGACACTACTTGATTCTGTGGCCCTAAATGCCACACCTGAAACACGTGATCGAAATTCATGGAGTAGAAGATGCAGTCTGAGACTCTGAACCAGGCACTGGAATCCAACTACCACCGGACCCCTTCAGCTGAGGCCACGATGGCTTAACTAAAGAACTTTGACTCTGAGGTCTCCCTGTCGTATGTGTCCCTCTGCTCGCTAGTAAAGCCATGTATGACACTCCTTGAATTGGTGCCATCTGAGTTGTCTACTGCTCACCACTAACTACTTCGGCCATTCTGGCTTTTTTTTACCTCTGTCCCAAATTTCTTCCCCCATTTACCCTTTTTCTTTCTAGGGAATGGAAAATACTGCTCTGTATATGCCGGCTACTAAGGTGGTACTGATGGTGTTGTATGAACAATAGGTCTGACTGCTTCTGCCTCTACAGTCTTAAAGTCCATCACCTGTCATAAAGCAAGCTCATAGGTCTGCACACCTGACAATGCCAAACCCTTCTTAATCTATTCTCATCAGTTTGTACCAGCTCAAGTGCATAAACAGATAGTTTGTTAAACTCGTGCTCATACTGACGCACAGTCATATTCCCCTGCTTCAGATTCATAAAAGTTTTTCTCTTCTTATCACACTCAGCCTTGGGATAGAAGGAATCATAGAACACTTTGTTGAATTTGGCCCAAGTGTTGATCTCATTATGTGCTCTTTCCATGGACTTCCACCATTTCATAGCATCATCAGTAAATTTAAACTTGGCCAATCTCACCTTATCCCTCTCAAGTACTTGCATATCATCAAAAATTGTTTCCATTCTAAAAAACCAATTTTCAACAGCTTCTAATTCTAATCCGCCCATGAGTACAGGTGGATCTCGCCTCTTGAAGGCCTTCATAACTACCTCATATCTTTTTTTCTCATCGATGTCTCCTCTGACATCAATCATCGGGGCATCAACCTCAGCCACATGCTCTGCTGCTGCTGGTACACCAACACTACTAGCTCCCAGATCAGGAATTACCGGTGTCTCATGTTTCTGCCTAGCTTGAGCCTTGCCACTAGTTCTATTAGCTGGGCATTTTGCTGTTGTTGGGCAACCAATAATTCTTCCAACTTTTTTATCCTCTCTTGATCAGTTGGATCCATGATCTTTCTTGATTATCTCTTTTCAATCTGAAAATCATTGATAAAAGAGATCATTAACCAATTGATCATGTTATTTATCATAATCTAACTACCCTACAATATACCCAAACATAGAAACATAGCATAATAAGGCTTTAATCTTTTTAAGGCTCTTAAACCTAACAATCTTAACACACAATCATAAACCTTCGCTTTGATACCAAACTTGTCACAACCCCCTCCGTAAGGTGAAGTCATGACCGACACAGAATACCACATACGCCAAACATAGACGTATACGGTACTATGTCAGCCTCGTTCTTTGAGACAATACATTAAAATCACTAAAAATTTCGACAGAACCTCCCCATAAATCTGAGGTTCCACAAAATTCCTAATATTCTCATCACATCACATAAACAAATACAAAATCATATATGAATTAACATCATTCATATCAATCCATTCCCAATATACACAAACATTTTCACATTTCTTTCTCACCAAACTTATATACGACTAAGTCTCCAAAACATATACATCAACATATATCTTTGTCATTTATACAACTCACTAACCATTAAACATAATTTGGTGTTATATATATACATATACCAAAACAAAGGTATATAACCGGCTCCGTGTGCACACATACTCACAATAGCAAAGAGACAAGTTCAATTAGCTCTCTGGAGCCTTGGTTTTGCCCCTGTAATAAAAAGGGAGTGGGGTGAGCTACAACAAGCTCAGTGAGTAATCTAATATTGGAATTACATGTGCATCAATAGAAAACATGGCATTGAAATCATCCTTTTAAACTCATGTGCAATTCAATGTAAATATCAATACATGATTTAAGTACATTTCTCTCCACTCTATACATATCATACAATGCATAAAGATAAAATCCTCACCCTCAAGAATGTAAGTGAATATGTATCCCTATCATGTATTTATAGAGAGAATTCATCTTAACAAACCATCATCTCAATCATTCCGAGGTCTAGTCAACAAACTTCCCTCCTTGGAACTAATCGCATACTTTTCTTACTTCGGGTAAGTCTACGTATGTTCGATTTTCAAATCAAAAAGTTTTATTCATCAACAAGACAATGCAAACATGGAGCAATCAAACATGCTCATTATTCATCAAAACAAAGTTTAATTAATAATATGTCATACATAAGAACCAAATTAGAAATACTCACAAATACAGGATTTTGTCGAAGTCCACAAGTACACACACACTTAGCCAAACCACCAATCTTGACAGTTACTACACAAGCACCTCACTTGTTTGCTGTCCAATTCTCAATTCAATATCAAATCTCTGCAAATTTAACATTGCCATTACACTTAGACATGAATTCCAGCCACAAAAATTCAGTGACTTAATCACTAAATTAATCATAATGCATCAATAAACACCTCACCAATGCATTCTCGACACTCTAAGTTTCCAGCACATGTATCACACTTGTGCTCATTACCAAATCCAAAATTCACTAATTTTGTGTTCCAATTTCTGTAATTCACCATCATCAATCATCCAAGATTAGTTTCCTGTCATTAAACACATTAAAACACCACAATTCAACACTGAAAATGGGTTCCCAAAATCCTTACCCAGCAAGGTCTAGAACTCCCATTTCAGCCATGGAAAATCAATGTTTTTAACATTAAAACACTCACCAAGAATCAATGATTTAATCCCCCATGATTTCAGCTAGCAATTCAATGAATTCCAACACAAAACCCCCATTTTTCAGCTCCAATTCTAGCCATGAAAAACACTTGCATGTCACATATAATAGACAACTTTAAGAGAGGAATCCAATAATGGAATTTTTAACTCAAAACACCCATTCTTACCTTGGGTTTTAGCCTTCAAGCACAATTCCCTTCCTTTCTTCTCTTATTCTTCGTTTTTCTGGTTTTCCTTCAGCCAGCAAGCTCAAACAGCTCTAAATGGTTGAAATTGGTCGCGTCACTTGTTTAGCAACGTGCAAAAATCGCCTCACCGACCACATTTCTTTAAAAAAATTTGTAGGCCCATCGAGGAGCACCCTTCTCCCTCCCTGGGAGCGTGCTTTTCTTCGTTCAGAAACCTGAGTTTTCTAGAAAACCTGTGAGGAGCGCGCTTCTCTGAACTTCCAAAAAATTCCATTCTCAGGTTTGCCACAGGAGAGTGCTCAGAAGCGTGCTCCTTGCACCCAAATTTTAAATTTCACTAAGTATTGGGCATTTTATGATACAACTATCCTTCTAGGGTACGAATAGCCTTAAAATACATGTATTTACACTATCTAAAGGTCATGTACATATGTATATGCATACAAAGACGCCTAATAATATGTATAAGTTAACGTACAAGTTTGACTCATACATACGGGATATTACAAGGTGAGTATTCTCATATTAGACCACAAAGTAAGGGCTTGCACCCTGAGTAAAGTCGTGTCTCCTGTAGTTCCTTGTGCATGGAGACTTGTGGCTCTACCATCTGAGTCACAACTACCTGCTCTATACTTAAATGGTAAATAGCATTTATTTTCTTGGTATAAGCATTTAATCTCTAGTCATAAACACCATTAGGAGTACTTTTGGCCTTCCTACCAAGTGGTCATTTGTGATTGTACCGTAATACAGGTTGGCTTATTATTTAATAAAATGAATGAGCGTGTATGTGTTATTAGTGCTGACTTAAGTTTTGGCTCAAACATTTTCAATTTCTACGAGGCATTCTGATAGAAAAAGAGAAGGAAAGATTATTTTCTAAATTGTACTTCATCTTTTATATTAAGAATGAGTCTATACTATCAACTTGCAATTAAACTAAGGCGATTATTTTCTAAATTGTACTTGATCGTTTTATATTAAGAATGACTAACAACTTGCAATTAAACCTAGGGGTGCATCTGTATGGCACAATAAATCCTCGTCTCCCATCCAAGACGTGCAACTTGTCCTTGTCAAACGTCAGTTTTTAATATATAATAGTTAATTGCGAGCATCGTTGATATTTGAACTATTTTGGCGCCGTTCACGTAACAATGGCCTCAATTAATATAAATATGTTTTTTTATTCCTAAGGTTAATTATAAATATGTTTTTATTTATGTTAGTAATAATGTAAGGACAAACCCTAAAATCTCGTGTTTTCACCTGTTGTGATAAAACTGGTTTTTGTGATTTCATGATTTTTATTAGGAGGTTATGCCAAATTTTTTCCCGAGGTTTTATGTATAGGAAGGTTGACAGAGTATTATATATGTCGATGTATGACGTATGTGGTATTCTGTGTCAGTCATGACGCCGCCCTACGGAGTGGATCGCGACACAAACAAATAAGAACTGAAGTAATATTAAAATAAAACAACAATATGCTTATTAATAATTATAACAAAACAACATAACAAATTTGGAAAATAAACCAAATTAAGCAAAACAAAAGTTAAACAAGAAGAAACCGAAGTTTGTGTAGCACACAATGTCTTTAAAACAGATTCGTCCCTTATGTTAGTGCAAGAAGTAAATCAGCGTCTGTCTCACATGATACAACGATAGATGAGCATCTGACTAGCATTTCATCACTATTCGGACGAATTAAGCTTTGCAGAAGACTATCTCCACAAACTAACATATCTCAAAACCAAAAATAAAAAATAAAGAAAAGAAAAGAATTCCAGAAGCAAATGAGGAGTTTTGAGAATTAGTGTGGAAAAAAAATGAGGAGAGACACCCCTTTTATATTAGTAAAAGGAGTAGTATTGTAACACTCCGTAATTTTACTGAAATACATAGGTTGAAGTACGCGTATATCGAGATGTATAATACACATATTTTATATGTATGAGCTAAATATACACGTGACAATACACGTATTTGATACGTATGCGCTAAATATACGCGTGTATGATTAGTAAATAAATAAAATTATGAAATGAAGATGATACATATGGGATCATCCTATAAAAAAAATGGAGTTGAATTAAATTGATTAATTTATGGGGTTGGTTAATTAAACATGTGGATTGGAGTATGATTGAATGAATGAAAGTGAAATATTAAGATGGGGAGTTGGTTAACTATTGAGATCAGGAGCATGGAATCATTTGTATATATAAAAAAAATAAAAATAAAAATAAAAAAAATAAAAATTTCTTCCTAGTTGTTTCCTACGTGTGACAACAAGGATATAAAAATAATAATAAAAATAAAATAGAAATCAAAAAGAAGAAGAGAAAGGAGTTGCTGAATGAAAGAGAAGGACGGACGGAACGAGAGAAACAGAGGGAAGAAGGAAAAGAAGAAAAAGGAGAAACCTGAGATTCGCGTCAAATTCGGCCTCGCGGTAAGTGATTTTCACTCTCTTTCTTCGTAAAATTACTATCTAAGCTAGATGTAACCTTTCTAGCGGACTAATTTTCGCTATAAGAGCCGTTTTACGGCGTTTTCAAAAATTGGGGTTTTGACCCAACGTGAATGAAAATCCGCTAGAAAGGTAGAAAAACGTTCCCTGGACTGTCGGGACCCCGAATATGTGGTTAGATTCAATTTCATGATTTTGGGAGACCATTTGACAATTTTAATACAATTTACATCTTTCGGATGAATAGTGAATAGTAAAAGTAAATAGTGAATAGTACTGTGAATAGTGAATAGTACTGTGAACAGTGATTTGATATAGTAGCTACTGATATGGTAAATGATGATTCTCATGATACTCTATGGGTAATTTCAGTGTTTAAATTGAGGCTTAAGGGCATGGATAAACGCTTTTGAAGAAGCAATGACGTTTATTGTTGCTCGATTTTAGATGTTGGCTTAGAAACCCTGTGTAACCACTGTGAGTATAGTTTCATTGATTTGGTTCTTGTATGACATTATACATATATAAAATGTTTGATTGTATGCATGGTATATTTATATATACATTGAGTTTTATGGATCATGCAAACTGATTTTAGCAATTGGAGTTTGTAATGATAAGGTTTTGCGAATCCTCATTGTCATTTCGTTAGGAATTAGACCCGGCTGAGGTTTTGTGAGTCCTCATTGTCAGTAGGTTTGTCCTAACAAGGGTTGCGATCCTTGAAATGACTGTGAATTGGGTGATGAGAAGCTGTGTCTACCTTGTACGATCATACAAGGGTTAGACCCGCTCTTTTACCTTGCGGAGGAGGGAGATTGTGCATTGTGTTATTGAAAACTCGTGCAATTTATGTTGTTGACATGTATGATATATTCGTTGAATGATGCATATGTTGAATAAGTGTTTGAAATGATTTTAAATGTCATATTTCTTTAAATGTATATAATTGTCATCTCAAGAACTATATTCACTGAGTTGTTGTTTGCTCACCCTGTTTCCTCAAATATTTCAGGTATTGAGTCGAAGGAAAAAGAAAAAATCCGTGAGTGATAATCACGTGAACCTTCGTCTGGTACGTGTACGTATGCTTGGAGGAAATAGATTATATTTTTGTTATTTTGATATGTATAATTATCACACAAGATATATATGTAATATCACATAGATGGGTTGTGTGGTAATATTATATAATGCTTGGGGATGATGAAATGAGATGATCATAGATATTTATCAGATGAGACTTTAATTTGTGGAATGAATGGAATGATTATATTATAGTTTATTAAAAAAGAAAAATTGGCTGTAACTTTTGGGTATATTGTGAGACTACGTGAAGGCTGACAGTGTATTATATATTATATATGGGTATGTACAGTATATAGTACACTGTGCCGGTCATGACGTCAGCCTACGTCAGGGGCGTCGTGACAATATTGGTATCAGAGCCACGTTTATGATTAAAAGCCTAAAAGATTAAAAGCTTTAGTATCTTATGTTTGTTTTATAGGTTTATGTACGAGTAAATAACGTATCTATACAAATTTAGTAATCGGATTGGCTGACTTATATGCTCCTTGATCTCTGTGAATGACAGATTGAAAGGGAAGTATCAGGCAATCATGGACCCACAAGAAGAAAGGTTCAAGAAACTGGAAGAAATGGTTATAGCTCAGCATAAACAAAATGCTGAGATGATGCATATGTTGACACGTCTTCAGGATAATTTACAAGGGCCTCCAGCACCTGTAGTACCCGAGGTTGGCGCCAGTAGTGCGGGTGCGTCTGCCGAGCAACCTGTGCCAGTGCAGGAGACAGTAGAGCCTCATGATGATATAGAAGAGACTCGCAGATATGAAGATGTGATGAAAGCATTTAAGATACGAGAACCGCCTATATTTGATGGCAGTCTATAGTTAGAGGTTGCTGAGGATTGGCTTCTGCGGATAGAAGCTATATTTGAGGATATGCATGTACAGGATAAGGACAAGATTAGACTTGCTCGATTTAAATTTTCGAGTAAGGTTGAGAGATGGTGGCAGACAATAGGCCGAGCTCAAGGACCCATAGATACTTGGGATAAGTTTAAAGAAGTATTCTACAAGACTTACTATCCCCCGTCTGAGGTTGATAAAAGGCATAAGCAATTTATAGAATTGAAGCAAGGGAACATGTCTGTGAGAGAATATGAATATGAGTTCAATAGGCTAGCCTTGTTTGCCCCTGAAATGGTACAAACAGATATGATGCGAATGAAGAGGCTCAGGGAAGGATTTAATGACCCAATCCAGAAAGGTTTAGCTCTTGCTGGTGTTCAGACCTATGATCAGGCAGTGCGACAGGCACTGGATTATGAGACAGTCGAGATGATAGGCCACCACGGGCAACGCCCACATCACAGGCAGGTATAGAGCAGCAAGTACCTTATCAGAGTCCGAGAAAGCAGAGATGGGACAAAAAATGGTGGGGTGAACAGAAAAAGGCAAAGATAGTTGAGAGGCCTACTGCTATGGAGATTCCAATTACTCCTCCAACAGCAACGCTACCACCACCGGCAGGCAGAATATCACAGTCTGTTACGAGGCCACCAACACAGGGATCGTCGGTTCGGGCACCGTGGCCGCATAGGGGACCAGGCAGTCAGAGTGGTTGGCGTTCCATGCCAGGCACTGCGTCGCAGACCGCTTCATCTGCATATCGTCCTCTTTTCACATGTTATAGATGTGGGAACAAGGGACATAAAGCGTACCAGTGTCCTTTTCAGTCAACCCCGCGGACTCCAACAAATCCATCTGCTACAGTTACTATTCCCACGCCTGTCAGAGAGCAAGCCAGGGCTGTTACAGAGCCAGATCCAGAGGCGAACAAGAACTTGGTGGAAGGTATGCTTTCTATTTGCGACACTATGATGTATGTGTTAATTGATGCTGGATCCACCTTGTCATTTATTGCTGGCCACATGGTAGATAGGTTGCATTTAACTCCTGTTAGGATTAGTACACCGTTGGTTCTTAGTACTGCAGCAGGAGACCGAATCTACCCAAATATGTTGTGTGAAAAGTGTGTGGTCAAATATGTGGATCATGAAATGATTGTGAATCTTAGGGTTTTAGAATTCCTGGAATTCGATGCTATACTGGGTATGGATTGGTTGGTTGCCTATCATGCCCATGTGGACTGCTTTGATAAGAAAGTAGTCTTTCAAATACCAGGACAACCCGCATTTATTTATAGTGGCAAGACGTCTTTCAACTCTCCCACTCGAGGCAGGATGGCCACTAATGCAGAGATAGGGATGTTGGCTAGTATAAAGCCAGTAAATGAAAAGGACTTAGGCGTTCAGATAGCAGATATTCCTATAGTATGTGAGTACCCAGATGTTTTTCCAGAGGATTTACCAGGATTACCACCAGTACGGGAAATTGATTTTATTATTGAACTGATACCTGCTACAAAGCCTATTTCAATTCCACCCTATCGAATGGCGCCAAAAGAGTTACACGAACTCAAGATGCAATTAGAGGAGTTAATGGAAAAAGGGTTTATCACCCCGAGTATGTCACCATGGGGCGCGCCTGTCCTGTTTGTGAAGAAGAAGGATGGCAGCTTGAGGTTATGCATTGATTATAGACAGCTAAACAGGGCGACAGTGGAAAATAAGTATCCTTTACCCCGTATCGATGATTTATTCGATCAGTTGAATGGTGCTAAATTTTTCTCTAAAATTGATTTAAGATCTGGATACCATCAGCTAAGAATACGGGAAGAGGATGTACCAAAGACTGCGTTTAGAACACGGTATGGTCACTATGAGTTTCTTGTTATGCCCTTTGGACTAACCAATGCCCCAGCCATGTTTATGGATTTGATGCAAAGGGTATTCAGACCATATCTGGATCAGTTCATTATTGTGTTTATTGATGATATACTCATTTATTCCAAGACTCAGGAGGATCATGAGCAGCACCTCCGCATCACTTTGCAAACACTGAGAGAGCATCGGTTGTATGCTAAATTCAGTAAATGCAAGTTTTGGATACATGAGGTGATATTTTTAGGTCATGTGGTTAGTGCAGAAGGTATTTCTGTTGATTCTGCTAAGGTTGAGGCAATCATAAATTGGCCAAGACCAACCACAGTGACTGAAATCCGTAGTTTTCTAGGTCTCGCTGGTTATTACCGAAGATTTGTGGAAGGCTTTTCCCGATTGGCTTCCCCACTTACAAGGCTGACTCAGAAAAATGTGTCATTTGTGTGGACTTCTGCATGTGAGGATGTTTTCACTGACTTGAAGAAGAAACTAACTACTACCCCAGTTTAGTCCTCCCAGAACTTGGAAAGGAGTTGGTGATTTACACAGATGCATCACATTTAGGTTTGGGATGTGTATTGATGCAAGAGGGTAGAGTGATTGCTTATGCATCCAGACAGCTGAAGATACATGAGAAGAATTATCCTGTGCATGATTTAGAACTAGCAGCTGTGGTATTTGCATTGAAATTGTGGAGACATTACCTCTATGGGGAAAAGTTCACACTGTATTCAGATCACAAAAGTCTGAAATATTTGTTTGACCAGAAAGAGTTGAATATGAGACAGCGTAGATGGTTGGAATTCCTAAAAGATTATGATTTCACGTTAGAATATCATCCTGGAAAGGCCAACGTCGTAGCTGATGCATTGAGCCAAAAATGGGTTGAGACCCAGGTGGTAGCTTGTCAGATGGCCCAGGAGTGGCGACTTTTAGAGAGAGCGACTATGATGAGTGTTCTCTCCATGGCTCCACACGTTGACATTTGTGCTCAGATGCATATACAGGTGACAAATTCTTCTATTCAAAAGATTACGGATATGCAGCAGCATGATCCTGATCTTGGTATGTATGAGTCTTGGGCAGATAGTGCAGACAGGGCAGATTGGCAGAGAGGTCCAGATGGTGTCCTGCGTTATCAGGGGAGATTATGGGTACCCGTGGATAGGGCATTGAGGGCTGAGTTATTAGAAAAAGCACACAGATCTCAGTATACCATTCACCCAGGGTCTACAAAAATGTATCATGATATGAAGAGAACAGTATGGTGGCATGGGATGAAGAAAGATATAGCTGAGTATGTGCGAAATTGTGAGGTGTGTCAGCAAGTGAAAGCCGGACATCAGAGACCAGGAGGTCAGATGCAACCATTATCTATTCCAGAATGGAAATGGGAGCATATCACGATGGACTTTATCACAGGACTGCCCAGATCCCAGGGTAGATTTGACGCCATCTGGGTAATAGTTGACAGATTGACTAAATCTGCACACTTTCTTCCAATGACCACTAAAGACTCGATTGATAGACTGAGCAGATTGTATGTGCGGGAGATTGTCAGGTTGCATGGTATACCTATTTCTATTGTGTCGGATAGAGATCTGCGGTTCACATCGAGCTTTTGGCAGGCTATGCAGGCCCGATTTGGTACTCATCTCCGTTTTAGTACAGCATTTCATCCTCAGACTGATGGCCAGACTGAGAGGGTGATTCAGATGCTGGAAGACATGCTCAGATCGTGTATTTTAGAGTTTGGTGGGACTTGGAGTGAAAGTTTACCATTGTGTGAGTTTGCTTATAATAACAACTATCAGGCCAGTATTGGCATGGCACCTTATGAAGCTTTGTATGGTAGGCCGTGCAGATCTCCGACTTGTTGGTATGAGGTTGGACAATCACAGTTGTTGGGACCGAAAGTTGTTATTGATCACACTGAGCAGGTTAAACAGATCAGACAGAGACTGAAAGTTGCCCAAGACCGACAGAAGAATTATTTTGATAACCGCCACTGACCTTTAGAGTTTGCAGTAGATGACCTCGTGTTGCTTAAAGTCTCGCCACGTAAAGGTCAGATGCGGTTTGGGGTGAAAGAAAAATTGTCTCCTCGCTTTATTGGACCGTTTAAAATCACAGAGAGGATTGGTCCATTAGCATACCGGATTGCTTTGCCTCCTCAGTTAGTCGGTGTTCATGATGTGTTTCATATTTCTATGTTGAGAAAATATCATACAGACCCGACGAAGTATCCACCCTCGACACATCTTTTAGATGTAACACAGTTACAAGTTGGGGAGGATGCTACATATGAAGAGAAGCTCATTCAGATTCTTGATAGGAATGTTCAACAATTGCGAAATAAAGCAATTCCTTTGGTCAGAGTCAAATGGCAGTTTCATGATAATGAGGAACAAACTTGGGAACGCGAGGACTGGATGAGGGAGACATTTCCTGATCTCTTTACCACTTGAGGTACATTTCTCCTTATCTGTTAAATTTCGAGGACGAAATTCTTTAAGTTGGGGAGATTGTAACACCCCGTAATTTTACTGAAATACATACGTTGAAGTACGCGTATATCGAGATGTATAATACACATATTTTATATGTATGAGCTAAATATACACGTGACAATACACGTATTTGATACGTATGCGCTAAATATACGCGTGTATGATTAGTAAATAAATAAAATTATGAAATGAAGATGATACATATGGGATCATCCTATAAAAAAAATGGAGTTGAATTAAATTGATTAATTTATGGGGTTGGTTAATTAAACATGTGGATTGGAGTATGATTGAATGAATGAAAGTGAAATATTAAGATGGGGAGTTGGTTAACTATTGAGATCAGGAGCATGGAATCATTTGTATATATAAAAAAAATAAAAATAAAAATAAAAAAAATAAAAATTTCTTCCTAGTTGTTTCCTACGTGTGACAACAAGGATATAAAAATAATAATAAAAATAAAATAGAAATCAAAAAGAAGAAGAGAAAGGAGTTGCTGAATGAAAGAGAAGGACGGACGGAAGGAGAGAAACAGAGAGAAGAATGAGAAGAAGAAAAAGGAGAAACCTGAGATTCGCGTCAAATTCGGCCTCGCGGTAAGTGATTTTCACTCTCTTTCTTCGTAAAATTACTATCTAAGCTAGATGTAACCTTTTTAGCGGACTAATTTTCGCTATAAGAGCCGTTTTACGGCGTTTTCAAAAATTGGGGTTTTGACCCAACGTGAATGAAAATCCGCTAGAAAGGTAGAAAAACGTTCCCTGGACTGTCGGGACCCCGAATATGTGGTTAGATTCAATTTCATGATTTTGGGAGACCATTTGACAATTTTAATACAATTTACATCTTTCGGATGAATAGTAAATAGTAAATAGTGAATAGTAAAAGTGAATAGTGAATAGTACTGTGAATAGTGAATAGTACTGTGAACAGTGATTTGATATAGTAGCTACTGATATGGTAAATGATGATTCTCATGATACTCTATGGGTAATTTCAGTGTTTAAATTGAGGCTTAAGGGCATGGATAAACGCTTTTGAAGAAGCAATGACGTTTATTGTTGCTCGATTTTAGAGGTTGGCTTAGAAACCCTGTGTAACCATTGTGAGTATAGTTTCATTGATTTGGTTCTTGTATGACATTATACATATATAAAATGTTTGATTGTATGCATGGTATATTTATATATACATTGAGTTTTATGGATCATGCAAACTGATTTTAGCAATTGGAGTTTGTAATGATGAGGTTTTGCGAATCCTCATTGTTATTTCGTTAGGAATTAGACCCGAATGAGGTTTTGTGAGTCCTCATTGTCAGTAGGTCTGTCCTAACAAGGGTTGCGATCCTTGAAATGACTGTGAATTGGGTGATGAGAAGCTGTGTCTACCTTGTACGATCATACAAGGGTTAGACCCGCTCTTTTACCTTGCGGAGGAGGGAGATTGTGCATTGTGTTATTGAAAACTCATGCAATTTATGTTGTTGACATGTATGATATATTCGTTGAATGATGCATATGTTGAATAAGTGTTTGAAATGATTTTAAATGTCATATTTCTTTAAATGTATATAATTGTCATCTCAAGAACTATATTCACTGAGTTGTTGTTTGCTCACCCTGTTTCCTCAAATATTTCAGGTATTGAGTTGAAGGAAAAAGAAAAAATCCGTGAGTGATAATCACGTGAACCTTCGTCTGGTACGTGTACGTATGCTTGGAGGAAATAGATTATATTTTTGTTATTTTGATATGTATAATTATCACACAAGATATATATGTAATATCACATAGATGGGTTGTGTGGTAATATTATATAATGTTTAGGGATGATGAAATGAGATGATCATAGATATTTATCATATGAGACTTTAATTTGTGAAATGAATAGAATGATTATATTATAGTTTATTAAAAAAAGAAAAATTGACTGTAACTTTTGGGTATATTGTGAGACTACGTGAAGGCTGACAGTGTATTATATATTGTATATGGGTATGTACAGTGTATAGTACACTGTGTCGGTCATGACGTCAGCCTACGTCAGGGGCGTCGTGACAAGTATTATTAATGTCCTCACTAAAAGTACTAAATGACCTCTATTAAGGTTGCAAATGTTACGAAATTAAATTTAATTAAAACATATAACGGTTTTTTGAATTTAAAACTCAATTTAAATTTTTAATTGTTCCAAATTTAATTTTTATTTAATATTTTTTCAACAATTTATAATTTTTTTTTGTCAAGATTTTATTTATAGCTTTCAAGAAGCTGAATTTTAAAGGAAACAAACAAAATTGCATATCCGGCCGTAATGCTCTAAAATTTTTAAGGGTAAATTCCTAATTTTGACTATAAGGGTATTTTTTTTAATTTTACACAAAAGCCAAAAAGCCTCCAAACGTGACATGCGTTACTTAAAAATGTTACAAAACACATTTATGAATATATCGTGTGTCGTGAACGAGGGAAAATGGATATCCAATGAGACTGAACATGTATAATAATAATAATACATATGTATTTTAGTCAAATTAAATGAAAATATAACTAAACTACCTCATTTCGAAAATCCAACTTCACGGATGAGCTCAAAACGTTGAAAAACTCTTAAGGACCCAGTCTCGTAATTTTATGATGTCAAAATAAATGAGTGGAATAATAAGTATGTAGGCCCCACACTTGCATGCATTCATCAACGCCACAAGCCACTAAATGGTAAAACAATTGTTGTGCAAATCCACTAAACCACCAAATACACTACCCATTCTTTTTAAATATTTATAATGTGTCACGAGGGAGCAATTTTGATAAAATAATATTTTTTTTTCTTTTGTTTTGTCCATGCCCGACAAATAGCGCATATGCCCTCACATGCTCCATGAAATAATGTTTTTGTTTTGTTTTGTCTTATATGCTCACATGCACTAAACCAACAAACAAACATAGCAATTACTTTTCTTTTTTCCTTCTTTATCAATTCAACTTTCTTTCTCTCTAATCAAACGTGAAACCAGTAGCTTCAATCATTTTGGCTCTCCCTTCACCAAATATAAAAGTGGACATATCATGCAACATCTCCTTACCTCTGTCATTCCATTAATTTTTTTATTCATGATAGCGGATGAAAGCACACAAAAAACAAGCTACGAAGCAACTTGTTTCCCAGACTTTTCCTTCTCTTTCCTTTCTTCTAAGCCTCTGCTTGCTGTTATTAATCGGCCAAACGTAGCTGTAGCATGCGAAGAAATCACGGCATCTCTCTCCTTTTTCTCTTTCTTTCTTCCATGGCTAACTCTAAGTTTCTAGCTGGTAAGCTTGACAAAACTACTGCAGCAACAACAACCTTTTCCCCCTCTTGTTCGTGTCCCTTTCCTCTTCTTTTCACTCTTACTGCTTTAGTTGCCGAGAAGAACAAAGAAAGAAACTATAGTGACAACAACAGTATTGCCGCTGCAGCCACCATTAATGCCCATACTTTTCCTCCTTTTTATTCTTCTCTCTGTTATTTTTCCGTCGCCACATAACACCACCATCACTTAAACACTTTTACTAAAAATATTTATATAATGTAATATATTATATTAAATGTGATCACCACCAGAATCACCTATTTTTGTATACCTTTATGTCATACATCTAAACCCACCACATGTAGCATTGAGTTATATTATGTTGTATCACATCTTACTACACCATATGGTATTGTATTACATATGTTATTGAACATTAATTGTATTATGTACATATATGTTATAATGTATTATATACGTAAATAATACTTTTACCTTTTAATATCATTTATTTTATACATTATTTCAACCACCAATGTGCAAATGTCACTTATACATCATATAATTTTATTATTACATGTACCGAGAATTCAAGTATTACAATAATCACGTAACATATATGTATATACTATATGTTTTCAAAACACCGAACTATCACGTAATATATATAAATATGAAGATACAAATTTTTCTTATAAACTATGCACGTGATTCCTTAGATGTATATACAAATATATATGTCATATTATATAATACATATATAAAGTCATGACTGCATGCGACTAAATGGGTTGTCATGCATTGTCCATTCCTTACACGCCCATTAAACGGTGACGCTAGCCACCATACGACATGTCTCGATTCTATGTACAACATTCGTTGATTTATTTATGAAATATGTGCGTAGGTTAAGAACAATGCAACAGTTGAGAATTTGAACAAATTGAGATTTAAGCAATTGAGGTGAGGACGAACCTGAACTTTTTCTATGGTTTATATTTACTATTGACATGCTATATCGTGCTAGGTATATAGGTTGATGTTGATTTCCTTAAAAATTGTTCGTGTTATGATATATTTGTCTTTATATGAACTTGTACATGACGTGCGTATTATGTAGTTCGATGCTTCAAATATTATGATCATCCATATTATGTATTATGATAAGTATGTCATTTTTGACATGTTATATATTATGGTATATGTGTCTTCTAGTATACTTGTATTAATTAATTGTTCATGTTATGCAATGCATGTTTCATGGTTAAAGATTTGGTAACATGCTTTCTTGGTTATATATATCTTGTTTTAAGTCATGTTGTTACTTGTCACACTACGGACACACTAAAAATATAACAATACATTGAAAGGAGTCTTGGCCTAGTCTAGGGTTTTTTGAAAGACCAAGGTTACATGTCGCAATGGCTGATATTTTCGGACTCTGATAGATAGGAGTTTCGAAGAAAAAGGTGATTTCGCTTGGGTAGTCTACAACCCTGAATGGATGGTTAGCGACGACTCTTAAAACAATTTAAATGTTATAACGTAATGTTTACACTTGGTTGCCATCTAATATGTTTTATATATTTTGTCCTTAATAAATATGAATTACTGAAAATTGCCTATGGTGATCCACTGGGCATTAGCTCACCCTTTATATTTTTCATGAATTACTAATGCATTATGAGTCAGATTCCATTTGAAGAGTTGATAGCGATAGAACCAGACAATGGAGTATATTCGAATAATGTCTTAGTAGAATGTTTGACTATTGAATTAGTTGTCATAGAGGTGAAACCTTTATTTGGTAATAATGATTATTGATCATTTGAATAAATCATTGTAATAGTAAACTTATTACCTTTATCTAATAAATTGTGAATTGTAGTGTTATTTAGTTTATTTTCGATATGACATACTGCATTATTCTTAAAAATGGTTCTAATCTTGTGATGCCTATAGGAATTAGAATACCAAGACATTTTGGTATTCTAGGATGATTTAATCTCATGATTATGATGAGTCCATAAATGGACTAAGAGAAATATCGAGACGTCGAGTCTCAAGGAATTTGAGGTTGCAGGTAAGGTAAGACTAGGGTGTGACAATGTCCTTAAACATATATTCTTATAATTTAAAGATTGTTCTATTAATTATAACGATATTGGAAAGAAATGATAAATACTCACACCCTGATTAGGCTACTCAGGTCAGTCACTCTCTATCATAGCGCACGTAACCAGGTTGGGAAAAAAAATCGGGGCGTGAGAAGGCCCATCATATATTGCTTAATTTGATCCATTATTTATTAATTGATGCTAGAAAACCAGCTGTAATGAACTTATATACATGACTCTATAGATTCCTTGACCATGACTTAAACTAATTTTAATCAACCACATCTTTTTCATATTATATATACAAACAAAAGGATTAAGTTTTAACTTATATGGGTGAGCTTTTGCCCTTATATATATACATGAAAAAAAAATATATTATACATGAAAAAAAACAATGTCTTTTAAAATGAACACTAAATTTCTTTCTCACTACTAAAAAGTAGTTACCTAATACTGGGTTGGAAAAACAAATTAAACAAATTGGATTTTCTGAATTGCATATTGTGCTTATTTTAACTGGTCCATCAATTAGCTATTCGAGACCGCTTTCAGGTTGAAGTAGAGAAAATTAAAGCAAAAAAATGGAGAAACAATGGTCTGTTAATGGAAATTTGGTGCACCTCAACTCATGCCATTAACATGTGAACCTAGCTATAACTAGATGGTAGCTTTCACAAGTTTTAGTTACCTCCAACTGAACTTTGATTGATTGGCAGAATTGGGAGGAATTAGGTTTAATTTCTTTCAATGGACATCTGCAAAAGATAAAGGTATTGATATATTAGCTTGTTTACACAAAACAAGTTCATGGAAACAGGGTAATCTATGTGTTTTTTATAACACACTTTCATAAGCTTGTTAGTATCGATTAATATTTTTAATATGTGTCTGAATGAATTTGGTAAATACTGCAAACTTGGATATTTATGAAAATGTAATTGAAAGGCCTATTTCTACTGTCTATTATTTTAAAAATAATCATGAGGGTCAAGTAAAATATTTGGGACACTTTCATGTGATTATTAGACTAAAATGAAATTATGCAAATTAATTGTGTGAATTGGAGAGTTAGAATTAAATTGATTAAATGAATATAATGAATTGATAATTAGTAATGAATTATAGGAATGATTGTGTATGACGTAGATAGTAGGTCTACGTGGTACCACTGTGAGTATTTCTTTACTCTGGTTATTCTATATATGACATTATAGATATAAAATGTTTTTGATTGGATAAGCATATTATGATTATTGTGCACAAGTTAAATTCATGAAATGATTTTAAAATGAAGCATGCGTTAGATTTGCAAGAGCAGATTAATCGCATGAGGTCGATTCGTGGGTAAACCTCAGGAACTAGTGTCATGTAAGTAATCGAATTTGTACTCATGTGCTAGACGATTTTTCTGGTTAGAATAATAACTCAGAATTGATGATTATATTGAAAAGAGTAATAAGAGAACTGTGACTACTCTTGTTGAAGGCTAATGAGAGATTAGTCTCACTCTATTACTTGGAAGGAAGGAGATAGATATAAATGTTTTAATAATGAGTATAACATGTTTTGAAAATGATTGCGTAGGAGCTACAATGTTCATATATGTTATTTATAAATGGAATTGCTTAGCATTCCTATTTTATTTATTAATGTATATATAGTGTCATGATTGGAAATATTTACTGAGCCTATTGTAGCTTACTTTATCTTCTTAACATTTCAGGAAAAGACCCTGAAGAAAAGGGGAAGGCGCGTGAGGAGTAGTGGACTCCTAGTCTGAGAAGACTTTTATTTATTTTTGAGTTATTATATGTACATAAATATCACTCTTTACTATACATATCTATCACTTAGACGGGTATGGAAGCGGATAATATAGTCGTGGATGGTGTGTTATAATGGTCATGGATAAATGAGTTACTGGATATAAACTAGGCATGGATAATGAATGTGATTTTGTTATGTGAAAATTGAATATGGTTTAAACAGGTGGCATTTGGACTTATGATAGTCGAATATTTAGGGGAGATTATGCCGAAACTTTTATGAAAAATAATGTATAAGGATGACTAACGGAGTACTATATACATCGGTGTATGACAGGTATATATATAAGGTATTTTGTGCCAGTCGTGACGTCACTTATACGGAGTGGGTCATGACACGAATTTACTTTTGGATGAACATAAATATATTTTCAACTTTGAATGTGTACTCTTCGTGCTATTAGTCGTAGTATTGCCAAAATGCTTAAGTTGATTTGTCCATATATTCACAAATCTTTCTGTTTAGGGTTCCAACTATGTCCTTTCCGGATATTGAAGTAAATTAGGGTATCCATTGTACTTTGGAGACAATCCCCTTTTCCATTGCTCATAATCATCCTTTGTATCAGTTGCAACCAACACATTCAAACACAATGTCATCTTTCTTAACAAACTTGACCTTGAATTTAGCCAACAACTCCTTGTCGTGTGTCACGTGCAAAGTAGATTTGATGTAATAAGGAACATATTTGAAATAATATTTATCAAAACCAACTACCTATTGTTACAATTACCTTGGGTAGGGACCAACCTTCCAACATCTAAATCTTGATTTTTATGTCTTCATTGGTTAACCTTCTAGCATATGAGTATTCTTCTAAGTAGTTTACATCCGAATGATTATGAATACCGCATGCAGTTGTTAATGTTCATTGATTCTTATTTGCCTACTATTCCCCCTGCATCGAAACATTGAGTAATAATTACTAAAACATTAATCCTCCTCCTAACATCTCAAACTAAGGGTGTACATGGGTTGGGGCTAAAACCTAACCCAACCCAAACAGTTTAAGTTAGTAAATTTGAAACCCAACCCAACCCAAATAGTTTGGGTTCGGTTTGGGTTGGGTCGGTTGATCGAGTTGCACTTGAGCCTAATATTCTTTTTGTTTTATTAAAAAGTTAGAAAGAATAATATTAAATGACTTGGGAAAAAACATTAAATGAAAATATGAGTTTATTGTAAATTTATTCTTTTTTATTAAAAAATTAGAAAGAATAACAAATAATTGTCAACAAAACAGTAAATGCAAAGAGAGTTTATTGTAAATTTATTTATTTTAATTAAAAAGTTAAAAAGAGTAACAAATGATTGTCAACAAAACATTAAATAAGTTTATTGTAATTTTTTTTATTAAAATGTTAGAAAGAATAACACATGATGGGACTAGTTTATTAAATAAATATGACAAATTCCTTAAAACTTTATATATATATATATATATAGAATAAGTTGGTTCGGGTCGAGTTACTCGGATTTTCATGGGCTAAACCCATGACCCAACCCAAATTGATCGGTTGGGTATTTTAGAACCCAACCCAACCCAAACAACTTACCTAACCCAATCCAAACTAACCCAAAAGTTTCAATTCGGTCGGGCTCATCGGGTTGTTCAGGTTGATAAACACCCCTATTTCAAACCCATGAAATAAGCTCTTCTTTGGTTGTGAAAGAAGTATTAGGAATGTAAATTGTTTCATATAGTCTACAACAATCTCCGATCTAATAAAATTTGGTTTACTTGACTTTTCAGTCAATAATTATTAAAAAATTATAATTAGATAAACAATAAGCTAATAGCATTATAAACAATGTCAAAAGAATCCCATAACATAAAATATAATTTAATGTAGTCAAACACAAAAAAAAAAAAAAAAAAAAAAAACAAACAAACAAACCCACCTTAGATTGAAATGCATCGTCTCTCAAACTTAAATCTTTTGCCATAGTGCCATCAAATATGTTGATGAATAGAGTTTTTGAATGCCTTGGGATTGATTTTTACCACTCTCAAAGACTAGCGAAATAGGGTTGAAAACACTTTAAAAATCCTTTACAAGTTATTGTAATCCTTTAAAAGTGAATCTTAAAGGTTTCAAACAGTATTTGGATGGAAAAAAAAAAAAATTCTCTAGGAGAAAAAGGAGATGGAAAAGAGAAGAAGACGAAGGTGAGAAAGGTGGTGGATGAGACTGGTAAACAGTTTGGAGAAAAATAGAAAAATAGAAAAATAAATTAATGTATGGGTATTTTTGACAAATTATAAAAAGGATTTTGTAAGAATTACATTTTTTCTTTTTCTTTTTTTAATATTTTGGTAGGTGAGGAGAGTGTTTTAACGGGGGCCCAAATAGAAGCTCCTTTTTTATTAATTGAAATTTAATTTTTATTTAAATTAAAAGTTCCAAATTAAGGGTATAATTAATATTATTATTGTTATTTGTTAATATATGTTAATATAATTTTTGTTAAACTAATAAACATATATTTTTACTATATTTAAAGTTAAAAAGGGTAGACCGAAAAGAGAAATCAGAGGGGAGTAGAGATTTTTTAAATTACTGTATTTTTTTTTAAAATTACTTCATTAGGCCTATAACCTTTTTCAAAATGAATAATAATTATAAGTCTTAAAGGTTAGTTTTGAAAGTTTGGAAAACATGGCCATACGGTCAATGAGTTGTAGTGGATTTATTATATTAGTATAGATAGTGGAAGTACATGTGTGTTTTACGCAATTTTATTATTTATTATATGTAAAATCTTAATCAGTATTTTTATTGACATTATTATTAGTATTTACGTGAAAATATCTTTAAATAAAAAATTATGATTTGAAATAAGGTTTTTTTTAATATGTTATTTATTTACTTTTACAATAATAAAAAGCTAGTAATATATATTGATTATACTTGAAATATATAAATGTAAAGACTGATTTAAATACATTGGTTTATTGTGAGCTTGATAGTATTAATAGGAATTCATTTTTATTATATAGTATTAAGCATTTATACAAA
This sequence comes from Paratinospora sagittata, assembly GCA_035771175.1. NCBI lineage: Eukaryota > Viridiplantae > Streptophyta > Magnoliopsida > Ranunculales > Menispermaceae > Paratinospora > Paratinospora sagittata. Next base: position 34,464,782 of record CM069607.1, read on the forward strand.
TATTTCATTGTTAATATAGTTGGGTTCATTTTAAACTAAGAAATTTGAGGTTTTTATGTGTTATTTATATTATTTTGTAGTTTTTAAAATATTTTGTAGAAAATAAATTTATAAAATTCGAACAAATATTAGTATCCCACTTGTTAAAATAAACTGATACGAACAAGAAAATCTTGTTAGTTTTAAACGTAGGTCCGGTATGAACATATAGTAAGTTCATGAGTATTAGTTAAGAGTTGTCCGTAGCTCCATCCTTGTTAGTATTTGTGATATGGCCTCTCAAAATTGGTCTTAGTTTTAGCCGTTACATGTGCGCTCATATTTAGGCAAAATGTTTGTCAGGTTATCAATATTGTTTTAATGCCCGTTACTTTGTGTTTGTTGCGTACTTCATAACAATGCCAACGAAATTGAGGGCTTGCTTCTCTTTCTGCAGCAGCCTTTGATTTAGCTTTATACCTTTTGGTAAACCAATAAGACATCGAAGTCGTTGTAGTATAGTGGTGAGTATTCCCTCCTGTCACGCGGGTGACCCGGGTTCGATCCCCGGCAACGGCGAATTTCTTTTTCATGTTTTACTTTTAAAAGTTCTACTTTTTTGAAGTTTCCACAAATGAACGAAAAAGTTGCAAGTTGGTCTTCCAAGCACTTTACGATAAAAAAAAAACCAGAAACTGAAGAAGAAGAAGAACTGAATTAGGTTTGTTGCAGGAGAATCTGAATCCCAATCTTTCTTTAGGGCTTTCCGAAGCTCATTAACAGTTGTTGAATTCTCATTTCAATGGCGTACATACCTCCGCACAAGAGGCACTTTAAAAACGCAGAGAGGCCAGCGCCTGCGCCATCTGAGCTCCTCCTTCCGCTTCATTCTCTGAATAGTAGTAGTAGTTCTTCAAGATCTCGATCCATGCCTGGGAGGCGTAAGGAGAGGAACTCGTGGAGGCAAGGCGGAAAGATCGTTTACGCTGCACAGTCCATTTCAAGATGGTTCATAGCTCCTTTGATCGATGATAACGATGATGATGATTATTGTCTTCCTTACGCGGTTCAGTTGGAACCGTACGAGCGGAGGAATGGAGAGAAGCCGATGGTTCTTGTGTGCGATCAGCTCAGAAGAGGTTTTTTTCTTTTTTTTTTTTTTTTGTTTAAGTTATTTCTTGATAACAATTTCGTTATGGAAGATGTCTTAATTGTAGGTCTCTGCTATTATGTAGCTCTTGGTTGGAATTGACGTTTTAATGATTCTATAGGATATGTTTCAAACTCTCCTGATCATTAATTCTTTGTTTCTTGAAAAGAAGAAAAAAATTGAGATTTTGAGTTTATTTTTGTAAACTTCAAGGCTGTATTTCGCGTAGTTGATAACACAAGGATTGAAATTTCGATTTCGACTTCAGTCACTTGAAAATTAAAATTAATTCGGAGAAGTTTGATTGAACTGGGAGAATTTTCGTAAAAATTCGCTAAATTAGAGAACTTTTGCATAGATGCTTAAATATCTAGATTTATTGTAGTATAAGCTAAAAACTAATATAAATAGATACTTTTAATACATAAAAATACTAATAAGTGACCTAACAAAATTAATCTTGTTAAGTGGGTTGATGAATTTGAAATGGTGGCTTTTGGTCTTAATTTCTTTTCTTTGTTTTGATATTTAATTTTATAGTGGCTTGCTTCTCGACCATATACTTAGCTAATTTGAATTCTACCATGCTTAATGTATTAGTTTATTGTTTAAATGTAATGTTTTTTAATCTTATTTTGTAAGAGTTAACTAAAAGAAGATGGCTTTGGGAACTCTTTTAATTTATTTTTAAGTTTTTATCTTATTTTAACTTTATTTATTTATTTTTTTTGCTTCGTTTCTTCTCTTTTTGGTTAAGCATATTCCATAAACTACATAATTTGTTAGCTTGTTAAATTATTTTTTAAAATTTATATTGTTATGTTAGTCGATGAAGTTGAAAATAATACATAATTATTGGTATTTTTTTGTTTTATATTGATGAAATAACATGTTGTTTTTTACTTTTTTGTCGAATTTTGTTGAATTTTATCAAATTTTGTCTAATTTTAGCGATTTTTTAGTTGAATTGTTGCATTTTTTAATTGAAAAATAGAAATTTTATCGAAGTTTATCGAATTTTGTCAAATTTTTTCGAATCATTTCAGCGAATTTTTGCATTTTTTATTTTACATCTACTTCGCACTTCGATGGTTAAAAGAAGGGAAAAAATTCGTGGAATTTCGCCAAATTTTGGGGAATTTTTGAACCATGGTTCGGTCCCTCATCCCCGCAGTGAAATTATAAAAATGTCGTTTGGTTCATGATTCGGATACAGTTTTTTGTATCTTAAAATTCGAAAAGAAAGAGAACAAGTTTGGTTAATCGTATTTGAAAATAATTTTCAAAAATTTTGCTAAGAAAATAATTTGTTTACAGAAAACGATAAAATGTCAATTTGTTTTTTGAATTTTCATTTTTGGATTGTATTTTTGTTTTTGAATTACAAACCAAATACAGCTTAAGGTTCTTGAAGAATTGTGCTTTAGCCAGAAAGATGAGATCCTTATCCTAATTGGTAATGATGTTGTGTCTTATTCGATAGGAGCTAATGAGATAAGTGGCAGCTTTGCAAAGAGTCCGTGGGTGCTTATATCAAAGAAGATACAATCTGACCTCCTCGCTTCATTCCAAAATGTGAGGGAGGAAATGCTTGAAAATGAGCTTGAAGAAATAAAGCCTTCTTTTATAGCTAGATTTGGAAAAAATTTATTTCATGGGTAAGGCTTTGTTTATTTTATCGAAGTTTAATTTTATTGTTCTTTAGGAAATTTTGCTCGAAGGTTATACTTTTTTTTTTTTTTTCCAATTCGACCATAGAACACACACGATTCAAACAGGAGAAGATGCAGTAGAGCCTCCTTCTTGATTAAATCATTCACTGTTTGCTTTGTTCACAAATCAAAGTTAGTCATGATATGATCTCGTTAGGATAAAGAACTGATTGTCAGTTTTCTGTGTTTTGTTATTGTTTGAGCATCAAATGAAAGAAGTTGCCTTTGGAGTCTTAACAATACAAGAGGAAGACAATGGCTTGAAGCATAGGGAGCTAGGGTTAGGACTTAGGGAGATTGGATTACTAATTTATGGAAGAATGCAAAAATAGCATTATCTCATTAGTTTGCCTTCTTTTCTCCCTCCTAGCAGTTGGTGTAGAATATCATTATGTTCTTCTTCACTGTCTTCGTCATTTTCACACAAATATTCAGGTTCAGTTTGTTGCAAAAAATTATTTAGTGCAAAACATGCTAAAATAAGTTAGATAGTATGATTATATAAAAAGGTAAATTCCTAGTATTATTGTACTGCTATCTTCCTTTTGTGGGTTTATGACCAACGCGTTCTTTTTAAATACTTTGTATGGTGCATACCACATAGTAAAGGAGCATATGGGACCCAAACATCAACCAAATAATATAGAAAAGGGAAGGATATTTGTCGGTTTCTAAATGAAAATTAGTTTTTAAAGTAGTGCAAATAATCATATAGAAAACCAATAGAAAATGGAATCAAGTTCAATTCTTTAAGAGTATACTATCATTTTGATATAAGTTTGGGTTATTGTGATGCAGGAGTGCATCTATTAGCCTTGACACACTTGAGAAGAGTTCAGCTGTTGAATCTACTCTTCATTCAGTGAAGAGATCATTTTATACAAATATTTCTGACTCATATATGGAGGTGATTCTTGGTGGGGTCATCCCAAAGCTGGGTGTTGATTTTAATGAAGAGAAAGAGTATTACCATATAAAGGTGTTGATTGGCTCCCTTCCTATAGTTGCTATACCATGAAATTTATAACCAACTCATGACTCATTTCCTTCTTTCATCTAGGTCTTTGACAAAGCTCGACCAAATGCAACTATTTCTTGCAAATGCAGTGTGATGAAAGATGTTGGAGAGCTGGAACTCCGTAAGGCAAGTTTTATGCAATCCCAGGAGTATACATTAAGTTCATGCTATCTACTATGTGGAAACTTGTGATTGGTCATTACAATGGTATAATAGATAAAACAACAGGCAATGATGATAAGGTATTCAAGAAAATAGCTAGTGCTAAAAGGATTTTGATTGGCAAATATTCTCCAATAAGCAATTGATCCAAATTCATCTATTGTTATTTGAAGGATTTGCATGAGCTAAAAATAGCATGAACTTTCCCTTTTTTTTGAATTGCAAGATTGTTGTTGGAGTAGCTTTATTTTTCTTACTTTAGGGTGTATCTCACTCTTATCCCAAGTCACTAGCTCAATGGCTGCTTACATTGGAACTTTTTTTGTTGTTTCTTGTAGATTGAACTGAATGACGTGCGCCACCTGGTTGTTGACATTTCTTGCCTCAATAAGGATCTAGACTTGAGATTGATGCTATGTTCCAAGAGGATCTTAAATTCACTAACTGTGAGTTCCCTGCTGTCTTAACTGTTCAGAATAGGACAATCTGATTTTTAGATATGCATTTTTTTCAAAACCACAACCTTTTCAATTTTCATGAGTTTGTGATCTCTTTTTCTGAATCTCTTAATATTATTATCAATTTTATACTGTGTGATTGATTCTATTTGGACTGACATGTTTCTGTTGCAATATCATATTATTTTCTTGGTATCTTAATATTTGTGTTAAATTAAATTCCCTGTTAATGTTTCTACTTGACCAAAAGTGTAATTTTTTATGTTCTCATATTTATCTTTTCCTTTTTTGTCATCCAAGAAAAGATCAATACATATCAAAAGGTTTTCCTATGAATTGAGAACATTCATGCATGTGCTGATATATGTGTTTTTTTTCCAGGTTGAAGAGAAGCATTGCTTGTATAGTTTAATAAAATCTGCAACTATAGACCCAGATGTAAAAGGGGGGCTAAGATGGCCTCTGGGAAAGGAATGTTTGGGGGATAGATACTCTGTTGTTGGCATTTGGCACACAAAAAGTAAATCTTTCAAAAGTTCATCAATGAGGCTCGAGTTAAGGCATGCTGATCGATTTGATTTCAGGACTTCAACTGGAGAAGCCACAAAAGAGGTTAATCTACGGATGAAAGGAGTAACTAAGCAATTAAAGGTGAGTTCTATTTGTTCTGATAAAAATTAAGGCAAAAGTCCTGGTGCAGCAATTGGAAACAAGCAGCATTACATCATACTACAGAGGAGCAACTACTCCCTTTACATTACCCTGTACGTGGGATATGTTGTTTATCTTTGTTTTGATCCTACTGTTAGATCCATAAACTTGAATGAATAACATCTGCGAATTGGTTGGAACAATGGAGACAGGCCCATGACCACAGCATGTGTTAGTGTGTCTGTTACAATTGGCAAATATGCCTCTTTCTGTCTTTTGAATTTTTTTCTTCTGTGGGTTAAGTATTTGTTCTTAGGTGAAGTTTTCAATTTCTGGAATCAAAGATGGCATCTAACACCGTGTTTAGGAGCAAATCCCACTAGGAATTGGCTTTAATATAGTGAAATCAATGATAGGAAACTCTTTTGTCCTTGAAGGAACAGTAAGTTTTCTCCTCGAACTTGAACTCTACAGGTGCTTTACCTTCTGTTTAGCAAGTGGTTTCCTCTGGGATGGTCTACTGTCCATATATTTGGACGTGAAAGGATATGAAAGTAACTCTCGAAAAAGTAACCAATAAAATGAATAAGTGCTTACTACCCATTTCATTCCTAGAGTCATTCCATGACTTCTCATAATAAATGGAATGGTTCTTGGTTCATTCGCTATCCCACCTAATGATCATTAGGATTCGTTATCAATAGAATCTTCTATAGTCACAGGTTTCGTCGTTCCCATCGCTTCTCGATTAATGGAAAGGTCTGATTCCTGTAATGAGCTTCTAATTCCATTTTTCCCAAGTCTATCCCCTCGGTCTTTATTGAGTCAACGCTCTTGATTTTTTTCTTGTGAATTGAACCGGATTCATCTAATTATTTTGTGACGAATCTGTATTGATGCTTTATTATACTCACCGCCTTTTCTTTTATGTTATGAGATTATTCAAAGACCATACATATAGTAATCCTATATCATTGAGAATTTCATTCTTTCTTTCTCTCACCCTTCTATTTATCCATATTCCTTTGTTTTCTTCACAAACTATGGTCTGATTGATTTGTTTTTTTTATTTTATTTTTCTAAACAAGATTGATTTCGCTACAACAATATGATCGATACATCATATAGTGACTGGTACCTTGGATCTAAATAATATGAAGCAACGAGCTGGTTATTAGTTCAGACATTTTTTTTTTGAATCCTAACGTAATCCTAAACTAAATAAAAAACCATAAAAAGATCTTTGAGAGTTGTTTCATGGATCCGAAAGAGAGTACTTGGGTTCTCCCAATAACTCAAAAGTGTATCATGATTGAATCTAACTGGGGTTCGCGGTGGTGGATTATAAATGGTTGTAACTTATTAAACATTACTAATACTTTTTCCCATTACCACTTGGTCTATATAGGAAGATTCAGAATGGTTGATTGGTTAGGATTGTTTGCCTAGGAACGGCCAAGCTGAAATTTTTTCCTGATCAAATTGACTTTGTTATTAGTGGTGGAATATGTGCTTGCAAACTTTTCAAAATTTGGTATTTTGAAGCTGACATACTAATTACTATTCACAGAGTATTCAGGGAAACCACTATTATGTTACATATTTTAAAAGAGTATTATTGAATAAAAATGAATTTCATTATGGCCAGAATACCTAGACCTGTGCCATTCTTTGAAGATCAGAATGATATTTTACTATTTGATTTTCTAGAACAAAAATGCAGTGCAATTAGTTTTTATGGGGTCGGTAATATTAAATTTCTTAACTTGACATCTTTTGATTGTTTTATTTTTTCTATTAAAGTCATTTTCAGTGTGAAATGAGAGGTCCAGAACTATACTCACAATTTTTCTTTACTAAATTGCTAATTATACCCACAAATTTACAACTTGCACCTTTGTGTTACCGATTTTTTTGAAAATTGTGATGGTTTCAGGTGTGTTTTTCCTGAATTCCTGTTCACTTTTGATGTCTTTTTATCTATCTTTCTCTTTTCCCTTAATTTGGGTGAACAAGGCTGTTTAACTACCCTTGATATTATCGTGTTTCAACTGGTTCCATTCATGTAATTTGCAGGATGAGACTCAGGAACCAGACTTCATGATTGACATGGTTGCTGATGATTTGAAACTAATATGGGAGCACTTCCTCTGCCAGAGGTGCTCATTTGATTGAAACCTATGCTGTAAGTCATCTCTTTCTTTCTGCTTTTTGATGTAAAAATTTCTAAAGCTCAAATATCCAGATAGCCCATTAGGTTCTTGTCAATGTTCATGTCTATCCATGCTTTATTTACATATAATACAGTTTTTATGCTGAAGTTGCTTTTCTGCACTGGTCTATCGGAAGATTTTCCCTTATATTTTCATAACTGCGCTGCCCCATTATGAATGCTAAACCATTAAGGAACAATCTTTTTCAGTTGGTGAGTTTGTAATATTGTATGCTCTTGCCTTTCCAATATTTTGATAAAATCTTCGAGAAAATTAGCGATGCTCCAATCATGTTCTTGTCTAAGAGAACACTTGGGAGTTTCAACTGCTTTGGGCTTATATGAGGCTGGGGCTGGTATGCACCATTTGGGGTATTTGTACCTGAAAGTCTAATTCATTTTCTCCAAGCTACATCCTTGAAAGACTAACCAACATGCATTTTGGTTTAAGACTACAGTATGTTACTGTTAATGTCATTTATTCCATGATTTGATACAATTATGATTTTGTTGAACATAATGGGTTTTTCTAGGGAAATCATCATGTGTGTGTGAACATACTTAGACAAAATATATTATTAATATGAGGCGATAAACCAAACATCCTGAGATTAGTAAAGTTTCTGAATCTAGGGTGTTTCTCTCACTTGTACTTCAGCAAATGATGGTTCTCTGTATTGGAAAATCAAAACAGATGGAGACGTCAAGGCCTTGTATGATAAGACCAATGGTATCTTTACGCCAGTTAAAACACAAAAAATAAAAAATAAAAATTGTGTTTCATTTTAAGGGATTTATACGAGTAATTTTCTCTTCTTGTTTCCTAGTTGCATCATTTTACATGATGAACTCACATATTGCTCGACTTGAGTGGAATATGCATGTGCATTTGCTTTCATTACATATTTGTCTGTTTTATCATGCCTCTTGGCCATCCTTTCTGTCTAGCCAAAGTGTTACTGTAATGGCTGGATTTTGGCACTCTTTCTCATTGAGTTAGTTCAGCTCACCATTCTTTACCACCACCTCACAGATAAGATGTAGCGGTGGAAGGGCCTGAGTAGATTGCAGGGAATGTTCTCCTCTTGATTCATTGTTGAAGGCAATATTTGTTTTGAACTTGTAGTCTCTCCCTACCACTTTTATCTGTAACTCTTATAAATTTTCTCCCTTGATTAAACAATTATTTGTATATGTATATAATTTTGACGTACAGTACAGTGCATTTCACTTGTGCAGTTGACTATTTTGTGAATGTAGTGAAGGGTCTTTTATATATGTATGTACTCTCTCTAACTGCAGGCACAAGAGAGTGATTCCAGGAATGGATCTGTTATGAGATGTGTAAGAAGTTGAACTCATAATGCAAGGTAATGTGTCAAAAGCCTATTATCTTGCTTAATTTGTTTAAATATGAAGTAAAATTAGTTCATCTAGGTTTCTTAATGTAATTTTTTTTTACTCAAAAAGCTAAAAAAGAAAAAGATGGTAAAAAAAAGATGATTTTTATTTAAAAATAGTTAAAGTAAATTATTATTTTATTAAAAAATTATATATGTTTTGTCTTTTAATATAATCAAAATGATTAAAATCATTGAAAAATATAAATGAAGGCAATTAGGAGTGAAACTTAGAATTAAAAAGGGTAAATTAGAAATTTTTTTTAAAAAAGAATGCCTAAAATTATGTTGTGGAAAAAATTTGAAAATTAGTTATTTTAGCCCTATTGACAATAAAATTAATATTTTAAAATTAAAAACAAGATAAATTTTTCAAGAACATTTTAGGTAGGAAAAAGTTTCACAGTGAACAACCTATTCCTATTCTTATTATAACATATGGATATCTAGATATAGCAATTTAGATTTAACCAACGTTGAGTTGGTTGAGTGGCTCGGGACTCGTATCAGGAGGAAACGGGGTTACGAGTTTGCTTCTTCACTAGCGTTGGCCACTAGGGGCATTTTCAGCTCGAGCAACTAAAGATTTAAGGAATTAGTCGGGACTGAATATTTAGATACCCTCGGTTAATTAAAAATAAAGTAATTTAAATTTAAACTTGAGACCTATTTGAATCCTACTTATTCCCTATTATCACCAAGACAAAACCAAAAAAACTTATTTTCTTAATTACCTTCCTGACAAATGACTAAAGTGATCCTATTTTGAATTGTTTTATAATTTCTCTCCCACCTACTTACTAAACCCATTCACCATCTTCTTCATCTTCAATTCCTTCTTCAACCACTTCTCTAATCTACACATTTTATTGCTTGTAAGTACTATTTCAAACCTTTAAGATTTATCTCTGAAAAGTTCAAATTATTTTGAGATGATTTTAAAGTGTTTTGGATTTATTTTGAAAGGTTAGAGCATTTAAAAACTTTCACTATCAACACATCTTGGAGGGAGAAAAAAATGACATGGAGAAGAAAATGGTGGGACATGAAGAGAGGAAAAAGAAAATGGTAGAAAATTATTACTTTAGAGTTGGAGGGTAGGGTTTTACAAAAAAAGAAAATGATGGGAGGAAGAAGAAGAAACGGTGGGAACTTGAAGAAAATGAGAAAAATATTTTAAGATTTTTTAGATTTTTGGGTGGAGCAAGAATAATATTACTATTTTGGGTGGGGGTAAGCTGAACTTTTATAAAAATATTAATATTTGAGAAAAATCAGCTGGTTCATAAGTGCAAAACGATTATCACATGGACGGCCCTCCTCTCCTTTTCCAGTTAGCTTCATTTGCACCCTCTCTCTCTTGTTACTGTTCCAAGCTTCTCACTTATGCGTATGCTAGCACCTACAACACGCTACATCTCTTCCCTTCCCTCTCTTTTTCTTCTTCATTCTCCATTTCCAGAAGCTTCTTCGACTCGATCCAAACCATGAGATCTTCTTTTACGCTCTCTGCAAATCCTTCCTCCCTCACCTCCAATCTCTCTACCACAAAGCTTCATCATCGTCATCATCATCACTTCCATTCATTTCGACGGAAGACCCAAACCCTAGATTTTAGGGTTCCGGTTCTCTCTACAACTAGTAGTAGTGTGTCGTTGAATTCTCGTGTCTGGAGCAAGTCGTCTCGTTTGATCACTGTTGTTTGTTGTTGCGCTGGGGATGCTTCTACTACTACGTCTGGTGGTTCTGAATCGGTGAGTCATGGGAGATCCGATGCGAAGGTGTCGTGTGAGGGTTTTGTTGAAGGGGAGGATGAGGGCTTGATCAGTCAGGTCGCGAGCCCTGGCGTTCCGATTAGGCTTCCGCTGTCGAGGTTGAGCTTGAGTGATCAAGCGTTCTTTCTCTTGGCCTTCATCGCTTGCACGGTAATCGTCGATCTCTTCTTTCTCTCGCTTTCTTTTCTTTGATGTTTTTTTTTTTTTATAGAGTTTCTTCAACGATTAAGCCTGAACTGGAGATTTTTTACATAGTTAAATAGGTTTTTTTTTTTCTTTCTTTTCCGGTGATGAAGATATTATTTTGCTTCGATTAGGAATTTCACGCATTTTGGATGTGTCGTATCATGATAATAACAGAATCCGGCGCTTCACAATTTTCTTGTTAATTTTTAAATAAATGTTGCGAGAGAGAAGAGAAGAATTTTGTTTTTCTTGCTGTCTGGTGATTTTATTTCCTGCCTCATCCATAAAGAGGGAGGGATGGTAAATCATTAAATTGTTTACTTCAGGCCTGTAATGCTTGAGCTGCAATCGGTAATTGTATCAATTTTTTTTTTTGTTGCAACCTTGTGAGTGTATGCTAGCATGATTAATACTGTAATTTTTCTTGAAGCTCAAGTCAAAGGTATTCATGGTAGAAACCCTCTATTAATGACTAGCCAGCGGTACCATGGCTTTCCTTTTGAAACTGAAGGATACCAATATTTAACTCTGCCTCTTTATAGTTCTGAAGTCACAAAAAATAATCAAGAATTCAGGCTCCTAATATTGTAGGTACTAATGAGAGACAGGAAGGTATAGCTCCAATAGATTGATGTTAGATGGGGGACTTCTTAGTTCTTACTATCTGGTGACTTATCAGACCATGAGCATGCACTCCAACTAATAGTTAGTGCAACGCAAATATTACTTCTGACATACTTGCTTTGAGTTGATAAAGTATGTGCAAATTTGTAGTTGTGTATTATGAACTGAGCTTGCTAATTATTCTTGTGTATGCAGACTTCTATAGCTTTCACAAGCCTTGTTGTTGCAGCTGTTCCAACTTTATATGTAAGCTTTTCTTACTTGGTTATCATAATACGTTTTCCCCAGTAATTATTATTTATTTGAAAGAGCCTGGGACCATTGAGAGCCGATTTGCATTTTGTATCATATTTTACAACATACAATTTTTACTTTTATCTCTTTATTCACTTTTAGATCTACTACTGTTAGATTAGGATGCCATCATCCTCATCTCTATTCATGTTTTGTACAGCTAATATCTGGATGAGGAGTTATCTATGATTCTATATCCCTTCTAGGACTAAAGAATTTTTACCAGGAAAATTTCCCTTTTTCAAGTTTTCTTTAGAAATTTCGGGAGAAGTCATTTTGTTTGCCCCCAACTTGTTGTTGCCAATTAAGCCTAACATTCTCCGTACATGTAAAACATTTAGATATTCTTTTGCCCATTCACAACATCTGCATTCTAAAACACCTTAAGTATTGCTCTTACATGCGCTTTCTTTGACATTAGGACAGAGCACAAGGATTATACATCTTACTCTTTTTGTCGCTTATACCTAGGCAATGGGCAGAGCTGCGACATCTCTTGCGAAGCTTGCTGATACTGCACGTGATGAACTTCCTAGTACGATGGCTGCAATCAGGCTATCAGGCATGGAAATTAGTGATCTTACACTAGAACTAAGTGATTTAAGGTGATAAATTACTCTTTTTTTTATTTTACCATTTTATCATTCTCTTTTTATAGGAGCTTTATTTGTTGACCTGCATATGCCATGTTCATATGTTGATGTGTGAAAAATATTACATTCTAAAACTTACATAAATTGAAACGATGTGCAGGTTAGAAAAAATTTCTCAAGAAAATAAACTGGTTTTTGGTTGAATTTAACTAAAGTATTTCTTACTTTTGAAGGGTGAAAGATAGTTGAAGGACAAAAAGATCACATAACCAACCAATTTCATTATATACTAATAAAGGTATAAGTTTAGGCCTTGACAAAATGATCAAGGTTACTCTATTAGAGGTCACAATGGTCAAATTTGGAAATGACCTCCCTGCAATACAGAGATAAGGTTGTGTTTCATCCCCCTTCTCTAGGCTTTGAAATGGTAGGAGCTTCTTGCACTTGGCATGTGGCGGCCCCCTCTCCCAAAATCCCCGAGAGGCGAGTTGCCCGGGCTAGCACTCAAAACCAGAGTACTAGTAACCCTATCATATACAACTTGCACAAAACCTGTACAACACATGTATAAAACCAACCAACATACCTAAACAAGTCTACAAGACACAAGATTATAAAAGTAACCATAGGTCTCATAAATATCTTAAATCTTCCATTAATCACACCAAGGATGATAAAATATATGAAAGCCTAATAAAGGGGTTCAACTGGCTCATATAAACCCGTACATAATAAGTCCAATAACTAATAAACTTTCTACTATTGGTCTCACATCTACACCACACCAACTTAATTCTCACTTTCGAACAAGCTAGCAAACCAAATCATCAAGTGACTCCTTTACCCTTCTCTTGGGCACTAGATGATCCTGGAGATGGTGAGAAAAAAAAATGGGGTGAGTTAAAAAACTCAGTGAAATGATATTACATACTGCCATCATATACTCATCAATAATTTAAAACAAAACATGGAATGGTAACGCACATGATGATATGCCATAATGCGAGTAGAAGGGTTCATACAAGTCAAAATATTATTTTATTCCAAATAAAGTCATACCCATGGAACAAGCCACTTCTTGGACCCACGTAGTTCAATTTTCGACACTACGCTTATACCAAGATTATCGACCCCAAGGCGTAATGACTTCGCACAATCAACCTCGTGCTTGCTATATCCTAAAACCACTCCATAGTTTTATGTAGAAAATATAATCATCTAGGTCATGGCCATAACCTAGGAATATTCCACACCTCAACTCATGGTTATCGATCCTTAGGATTAATTCAAGGAAATTCCTTCCTTGTTCCATTCAAAACTCTTTATTAAAACATGCAATATTCCAATCATTAAAACAATGATATTTAATACATATGCAATTCATAAAATGAAACAGTGCATACACCAATGCACACATGCATATCATTCATAAATCAAATCAATAAACATGATAAAACAAATTTCATTTATTTATGATGATATAAATACGATGGGAGGATGGAACCATACTCACCTCCAAACTTTAGTTATGTTCAAATCACCTTTTCGTAGCTTCCACGGTTATTTTCTAACCTTTACTCAATTCCTAAATCCAAATATTATATTTTAGAATCATAATTCATCAAAACTCATCCAAATGCATGACATAAGTTACATGCACACTATTTGGAGAGCAACAAGTCCACTTTCTAGGGTTTGAGTCAAATACATGGCTTCACATGTAAACATCAATAATAATTGGGGCAAATGTCTTCAACATGCCTAAAAAAAACATCTTAGAAGTTCAAATCATGCACATGCCCAAATAAACACATATTCATTAAATCAATATAAACCAAACTTCCTTCAACCAATTTTCAACTCAATGCTCTGTTCAGATGTACCGGGCTATCAACAGAAGAATCCAATCACCAGCATATCAAGAGACGAACCTGCTGTCCAAAACTCAGCTCAATCCAACAGTGGATTAAAGAGATGCCTCGTTGATGAAGGCAACTTTAACTAGAAGTTTTCTCCTCCCTTGCTGCAATCACTTGAACTCAGATGATCATATCTCCCAAACGACTCCTCTATTCAACATCTTAACCGACCAGAATGCAAAAGAGTCAGTTGCAAACCAGCTGATGAAATCTTAGCTCAATCCAACGGTGGATGTGGGAGATCCAGCAGTTTGATTTAAACTGTGCGAGAAAACCATTTAAATAAAGGTGCCTGGTGCTTTGCAGATCAAGTAGGGATTTTATAAAGGTTGAAAGTATATTGATTTTATGGTCATGGTTAGTAAAAAGTTAAGGTGGATTGGACATGTCACAGAATAAATGAATTGGCCTAGGATTGCCATGGGAGATGATATTGACTATCATTGTTGCCACAACTAACTTAGGATCATGGTAGGTTCCATGTGTATGAGCTCCAATGGGACTATTTTAACTTCAATCGGTATATTGGTTGAGGTAAACCCAGACTTTGGGAAAAAGATGCCACGTAAGAGGAATAATTAATATGGACCTTTGATCGAAAAATTTAGCGAAGTAGAAACAATGAAGTCTGTATAATTAATTAAAAGAACACAGTGATATGCGACTCACTTGAGAAGCAAGAAAGTTGTATGAGAATAACGCCAGTGAGGAACAATCGTGATCTTCCCATAGATAAAGAGTTTCCTAGATGTATTTCCAGAGGATTTGCCTGGATTACCACCTCAGAGGGAGATTGACTTTGTGGTTGAATTGATTCTGACTCTTGAGAAATCTTTATACTGGCTTACCGAATGACACCCAAGGAATTGCAGGAGGTTAAGATACAATTGGAGGAATTACTTGCAAAAGGATTTATCTGCCCTAGCATGGGGAGCTCCGGTGTGCTAGCATAAGAATGGCACCCTTAAGGCTTTATATAGTAGGCTTTGTAAATCTCCAACTTGTTGATTGCAAGTGTGGAGTTGTTGTTATTGGTGCCAAAGGTTATTATTGAATACACAGAGTTTATTTATAATCGTCATAGATAGGCCTTTGGTATGTGTTGGGGTTGACCCAGTTTTGCTACAGATCTAACCACAAAAAGGCCAGATGCGATTTGGGGTGAAGGAAAACTTGCACCATAGTTTGTCGAACTACTTGAAATCCTTGAGAGGATTGGTCCTTTGGCATATAGACTTGCTCTACCACCTCAGTTTACAAGTGTGTATAATGTCTTCCACGTGTCCATATTTGGGGAGGACACTGAATATAAGGAAAAGTTGATATAGAAAATTGACAAAAAGGTTCAAAAGTTGAGGAATGAAGAAATTTCATTGGTGAGGGTCAAGTGACAATTTCATAATTAATAGTTTCCGAATTTGTTCACCATTTGAAGTATATTTTTCTTGATTCTAATTTTGAGGACAAAATTCTTTAAGTTGAGGAGATTGTAACACCCCATAGCTTTGGTCAAAACTCTAAGTTGACTTGTATGTATATTGAGGCGTATAATACTTGTATAAGTACGTAGGAGTCATGTGTATGAATAAGTATGTCACTTGTGTGTATGAGAATGGATGTCAAATATGTAAAGTTGGGTTGTCCAATTTAATAGTCCGTAGGCCTCACTCGAAATTAATGCATGTTGACCAAAAGACATGGTCACATGAGAGCATATGGAAGTAGGTAGCCTAATTTTATGCTATCATAATAATAATTATTATTTAAAAAAAAAGGAAGGAAAGTTAGATTTGAAAGTTGGCATTGGGGAGCATGGTATCAAAACCAACCATGTTCATCCCCTTATTTTCTTTTCCAACGTGAAAGAAGAAGAAAAGAGAGAGAGAAGAGAAAGAGAAGGAAAGAGAGAGGAAGTGCTTAGAGGGAAGAAGTACTCTCTCCAGCGTTTCTCATCAAAGGTTGGATCTCTTAGATCCGTGGTCGGATCAAGTTGAAAATTTGTCAGATTGTTTATCTCTGGTAGTTCGTCATTCTGGTCTGTGGAGATCTTGATCGGAGTTTTCTGCTGAGAGTTATAACCTTTCAGATACAATTGGTCGGAACAGCTGGTTTTCTCAAGCAGTTTATATCAAATTGCTGGATCTCTCAATCCAATGGTGGATCAAAGATATATGCGTTGTTGATGAAGGCAACTTTAACCAAAAATTTTCTGCTCCCCTATTGTAATCACTTGAACTCAAATGATCATATCTCCCAAACAACTCCTCCATTCAACATCTTAACCGACCAGAATGCAGAAGAGTAAGTTACAAACTAGCTGACGAAATCTCAGCTTGATGCACCGTTGAATGAGGGAGATCCAACAGTTTGATCTAAATTGCACGAGAAAACCTGCTGTTTGGACCAACTGTGTTTGGAAAGTTATAACTCTCTGCAGAAAACTCCGATCAAGATCTCCACCGACTAGAATGACAAACTACCAGAGATGAACAATATGACAAATTTTCAGCTTGATCCGACCATGGATCTAAGAGATCCAACCTTTGATGAAAAATGCTGCAAAAAGTACTTCTTCCCTTCAAGCACTTCCTCTCTCTTTCCTTCTCTTTCTCTTCTCTCTCTTTTCTTCTTCTTTCACGTTGGAAAAGAAAATAAGGGGATGAGCATGGTTGGTTTTAATACCATGCTCCTCGATGCCAACTTCCCTTCTTTTTTTTTTTACATGATAATAATTATTATGAGAGCATTAAATTAGGCTACCGACTCTCATGTGCTCTCATGTGACCGTGTCTTTTAATCAACATGCATTAATTTCGAGTGAGGCCCACAGACCATTAAATTGGGCAATTCAACTTTACATATTTGACATGCATTCTCATTACACAAGTGACATATTTATACATACATATGACTCCTACGTACTTATACAAGTATTATATGCCTCGGTATACTATAAGTCAACTTAGAGTTTTGACTAAAGGTATGGGGTGTTACATGACATATCTCTTTTATTTAATGAAGGTGGAGATACATGGGTAACGATGATCACAAAATTAATACAGGGTAGGTAACAAGGAGGAGCTGTTCTAGATTATTGTATTGTAGTCTATGTATGTGTTTCTTCCAAGCTAGTGAAAAAAAATTACAAGACAATGCTGAGAATCTGTGCTTTAAGTTAGGAAGGATGCTAAGCGGTCAAAAGCATGCATGTTCAATAAGGAATGTTAAGATGCACTGGTGATAACCATGGACAAAAGTAGGAATGAACGTAAATATAATATAGTTGTGACAGCAGCGGCGGCAACTATAACTGCAGGTATTAATAGTTGAAAATGTTTTATATATTTGTATCCATTATAATGATAGTTACTTGATTTACAATGTTACACAAACTTATGGACTGCCATTACAATGTATTATCCTTATTGTCATCTATTCAAGATATTATAAGCGTCCAGTAGGCAAATCTCTTCTTTGATGGGAACCTAGATTTTTGGATCTTGACTTTACAGTTTGATCAATTACAAAAGAAGGAAGTAGCCCGAGTCTGCCATATAACAGAGGGACATATAAAGATTGAAATTTAGCATGTTTTTAACTTTGAATGTTGGGATGGTGTCGATGCCTTGCATAGGAGTCTGGCTGTCTTCAAGGAACCTTTAGTGCAGATAAGCATTATTGCAAGTTCAAGTTGACTTTATCTAGTTAACTAAATTGATCATTGTATTTTAGTTGTAATAACAGTCACTCTATTCCACCATATATTTCATGTTTTAATATGATGAAACTGCGCTATAAATCACTTGAAGTTGTCTCTCGCATGTTGGTTGTGTCAAATATTGTCACTTGAGACATTCCTTCGACATATCAACAAGTTGGATGATCCAACTTGGATGGTTATACAAAAACTGATGGCTGCCTGATAACTAATTCTTAAATATTAGTTTAAGCACATGGGCAACTCTATAGGTAAAAGGTTTATTGTTCTTAGCCAATAATAAAAAAATGCTAAATATCAGGTGTTACACTATTTTTTGACTGTAGGTTCACTAAAGGGCCTATACGTTCATAGGTTTGGCTGGAATAATTATCATATTGGTGGAAGGTATATGATTGTATCCCTTTCATCCATCCATATTTCTTTGTTTTCCTTTTTTTTTTTCTTTTTTTCTTTTTTTAAATTTATTTCTCGATAGCTCCATGGGTTTGGGCACATAAAAGTGTTATGTTTTAAAGAAGAAATTGGATTGCATCTTTTAAGAAGATCCAAGTTTTAAACATGTTGCTGTCCGATGTAGATCATGGGAAACAACAAATATACTTGTTTTAGTATACTAAATGAATGCACATACTAGATATTTGCATTTGTGTCCATTTTATGAATCCATTCTCCGCCTTTTAATTCATATTATCATAATTAAGAATACTTCTTGTGATAATGCATGAACTTTTTAAAGGGATGGACAGCGTAAGAAGTCTTTTCAGAGGTTGAAGGCATTTTTTCTTTTTGAGAGAAAGGTTCAAGGCAAAATTGAAAAAGTGATTTTAAGTGTGGAAAGATTGGTGGTAAAAAATCTCAATTGAAGCTTGGTCAACTTAGTACATGATTTTGTTTCTAGGTTGTTTGATAGTTCTGAACCTATGGTTTGAAAGCTATTTATGAATGAAACAGAGTTGAAATTAATGCCTAACTTGGATCTGAAGCACATATTTTCTTCAGTATATCATAGTGTATCATTGATGCATATGAACCTTTTTTTTTTTTCAGCTAAAAGATGGGTAGACTACTCATTCTCTTAATGCATCGTGTGTGCATGCATGAATTTTGCACCAAAGCCTCTGTGATAGGCTTCTGAATCTGATAAGACTTTGTCATATGTGATACTCAGCCAAGAGATTGCTGATGGAGTTGGCAAATCAGCTCAAGCTGTGCAAGCAGCAAAAACTGGGATTCGACAGATTGGCACTCTTGCTCGGCAGCAGACCATCTGTATGTCAAATCCCTTAATCCTTCTTTTCCTGGTTTATTTTGATCCCACTTGTTATTGAATTTGTTCCATGATACAGCAATAATACAGGAGAGGGCAAGCCTACCCATTATATCTTTACAGCCAGTAGTTGTTGGAGCAGCTAAGAAGACTTCTAATGCTGTAGGGCGGGCCACTAGAAGCTTCATTAACATCATTTCTCGAGGTGAGTTTGGCTCCAAAGATAAAGATAATGGATCTGATAAGATAGAAGTGTGATTAGTTGGCTGTTTACACTGTTAAAAATTTCTTGAAAGAAAGTTTGGCTCCAAAGATAATGGATCTGATAAGATAGAAGTGCTATTAGTTGGCTGTTTACACTGTTAGAAAATTCTTCAAAGAAATAGTGTCATTTTAGGTGCTAACCTGTATAAAATTTGTTTTTAGATGTTTCTTATCAATCTGCAGTTGGCAGGCTTCCACCTTCTTTTTTTTGATTTTTTTTTATAGGTTACCTACATTTACAACTCAACTAACTGATAATCATTCCCTCCTTATCTTCCCTCTCCTTTTCATATGAAATTCAATTTACAGCAAATCATGCTTACAAACTTGATAGTTCAACTTGCAATTGCAACACACTGAAGGTTTTATGCATTTGTGTAAGGTTCTTAACTCTGTAATTCTATTCTGATTATGGAAAGATTCTGGAGCATGTATTTGACTAGGATCAGTTTTTCAGTTGCAACACTTGCGTCTAGCTAAATTACATAAAAAAAAAAAAATTAATTTTCTTTCAGACAGGGCCATAGTGGAAATGACCATGTCTGGAACCAGCTTTTCTTAAAAAGTAATTTTTTAGAAAATATATTTTTAAAAGCGTTTTTGAAAAAGTTGCCATTGGTGGAAATCCAACATTTTTATATCAGATGCTGCTTAAGCCATTTAAGCATTGGAAAACAAATGCGAGTGGAAGGATCTTTTTTTGGTATTTTTTTCTTTATAGGTGGAGACCAGGACAAAACATAGACGAGAAAGTTCCATGCATAGAAGTATTCTGATATGAAAAATGAAATGATTAGTTGACGTAGAAGTATTCTGATATGAAAAATGAAATGGTTTTTAAGTTTGTCACAGACTTTTAAAGGAATCTGTTTTGCACCATTTATATCCGTCGGATAAAGCAGGAAGGTCCAAGAACGGCTGAGTGTGTCTTGTTCGTGATCAATTGTGGCTTGTATCCATGGATGCCTTTGGTGACAGTCCTCCTCTATCCTCTGTGTCTGAATCTACTCTCATTTTAAAATCTTCTTCTTTTAATTTCTCAAGTCTTCCTGAGTCCTGTATTAAGCAAGCATCTAAGATAGATGATTTAATCGAAGTTACCCATATCCCAGAAGATAGTAAAGTAAGTGTTACTATTCCTCCTTTGTTAAATTCATATTGGTTATTTACGAAAAAACAACAGTCGTTTTCAACGTCTGTCAAAAAATTAATTAGTCGTAAGAATCCTCCTGTAAAGGAATATATTCAGAGTACTGCCCTTTCCCACTGTCAACTTGAAGCTACTCTTCAAGAACAATATGTTACCCTTGAGTTTGAACCTTCGTTCATTCGTCACTGGTTAGCTCACAGATACACTCATCTCCATATGGGTGCTATTCGTTTAGTTCTTTCTTATCATGGTCGAGGTGACCTACCTATGTATGCTCGTATTGTTTTACTGGACACAAATCTCCTTGATTATGAACATGCCTGTATAGGTACTGTTATTACTACCCTGAGTCATGGATCTATGGTCTTTACCATTACTCCAGACTTCAACGTCTGCCTTAAAGATCCTACCCTTCCGACTCGGTTCAAAGTCCAAGTGCAATTTACTGGTGTACAGCACCGCATGGATAGTATCATGGCAACACTCCATCATCAAATGGCTTTTCGCCTCCAAGATCATGCTATCCACCTCCGAACCCAGAAACCGTCTAGCACTATTATGGCCTTTGTTCATGATAGTGAGGTACCTACTATTGTGCAAATCCCTAAGCAGATCCCGCAGAAAGATCTTCGCCAAATGTTACCGTTGACATGGTTTACCAATTATGAGCAGTTTCTCAAACGCTCTGAACCTGTCACGAGTACTGTGTGTCCTCTATTGAAGAAACAAGTTGATGGTGCTGTCAAAATCAGTTTTGACCCTCCTCCATCTACAACTGCTAATCTTCCTGTACATCAATCTATGATGATACAGCCTGTTTCTACACATGAACCAGTCGAAGATCCTCCACTCCATTCATTTCAAGCTGATGGATCCGTCCTCTATCATTCTCATGTTGATGGACATTTTATTTGGGATTTTGCTCCAGAGATTTGTAAACCTGGTTGTCCTTGTGCTGATGACATGGAATATTATTATGATGATTGTCGCTTTGATGATGATTATGTTCGTCAGAAGAAGAAAAAGAAGAAACCAGTTTCTTCTTCTTGCAGATCTTATAGTCGACATCATCCAGACCCTCCTGCTCCTCCTGCAGCTCCATTTGTTCCTCCATGTTTTTCGATTGGATTTTATGATACTGATTTTCCTCCTCTTACCAGAGTTCAAGATCCTACTTATCAGCCTACTGAAGTTCGTGCTGATGGTACTCCCAAACCTCTTACCCCCGCTGAAGAAGTATTAAACTGGCAAACCAAAAATGCTCTTGTCCAGAATGGTTATTTGCAGAAGATTGATGAACTACACAGTCTTTCTTCTACTACTACCAGTTTAGTACAGAATACTGATATTCAAGCTGCTATCAGTCAAAAATATTATACTGAAATCACTGCTAAGATCAATGATCTGGATGCTCTTCTCCGATATTATTTACATCATAATATCAGTGGTCCTCAGTTTAATGCAGCTGAACAAGAGATTCGTCAACTAAAGGAACAACTTGTTTATGTTACTGCTGATCTTCAAAAGTTTAAAAAACCTCCAGTCTTCCCAGAAACCTACCCTATGTCAATATTTAAGTCCTCTTTTCCTTCAACTACCCCTAGACCTTCACTTATTTTACCCACTTCTAGCTCTCGTACAGATGCTCAATCTACCTTTATACAAACCCTTCTGCTAGCCCGCTCACGTGAAACCCCTTCTATACCATCATCATCTAGTATACGCAGTTTTTCCACACCTCCTCCGTTTCTAGCTCCACCACTCATAACAACTATTCCTTCACCTCCTATACCAGCTCCACAACGTGGTCCTGGACCCATTTTTGGTAATAGAGGTAAAGCTCCTCTTTACTCTTAACCTTTTCAACCTGTTATGACTCCGTCT
The DNA here is from genome assembly GCA_035771175.1 of Paratinospora sagittata. Lineage (NCBI taxonomy): Eukaryota > Viridiplantae > Streptophyta > Magnoliopsida > Ranunculales > Menispermaceae > Paratinospora > Paratinospora sagittata. Next base: position 34,487,204 of record CM069607.1, read on the forward strand.
GTTCCGCCTGCTCCCATACCACCCTTAACTATTACTGAACCCTCTCCAATATCCCAACCTCCACCTAGCCATCCTATTTATCCATATGAAGATCAATTTGATATTGCTCCTGTTGATGATATAACTGATCAATTAGAATCTATTAATTTAGATTCTTCAGATGAAGATACTCAGAGTTTTGAACAACCTTCTGATGATACTGCCTCTGAGTCTCAAGCCTCTCTTGATGATTCTAATGATTCTCAGACAATGGATATTTCTGCTCTTGCTCAAATTCACATGGCAGATGATCCTTCTACATCTAATCCACAAGCTTTTGATGAAGAAATGCAGATGCCTCCAGCTCCTGATCCTCCACAAGACCCTCCTCCAGATCCTAATCAAACCCAATTTGCTCGTTCTGGCAATGGTCCTTGGTTTTCTCTGGATGACATCCCGTATGAACAATGGCGCACCAAGATCCTTTCTTGGGGTGCATGGATGTCTAATCAACAGGTCGCTGGTCGTCAACCTACTGTCGTCATCTCCGATTTTCTTTCTCGCTGCACTGGTTTTGTTCGCGATTGGTTAACTTCACTTGGTGAATATCGCGTTCTTCAACTCACTCAAATTTTTGTAGTTGATCTTTATCATGTGGTACTCCGAGAATTTGTTGGTGATGTTTCCACTCTGGAGAAACAATATAAGCAAGAATACTTTACTATGAAATGTTGCTCTCTCCGAAAAAAAGATCTTTATCGTCACTACCTCCGTATGCTACAACGCTATCATCTTCTTGGTGGTTATGATAAGACAGATTTAAAGCATACTTTTATTGTCCCTCTTCCAAAGGATCTTCATCCTGAGCTTAACCGCCTCCTCATCGCTACTGGCCGTCCACTGGACCAATTATCCCTTGCTGAAATTTTCCAACTTCTCCTTGAAGCTATTGACAAGATTTGTGAATTAAGGAAAATCATCAAGGATACATCTAACTCTCAATTCCAATCTTTTCATGTTTGTGATAAGAAATATCTTGAGATTGGATGTAAAAAAGATTGTGATTGTTCTGGTCAGTCTAAATCCCACAAGAAGCAATCTCGTAAGACTTTCTGGAAGTTCCACAAGAAGACTCCTCAGAAATTTTCTAAAGGTTTTCGTTGGCAGAAAAAACGACGTCTTCGTTATTTCAAACAACGGACATCTGTTCCTCAATCTGCTAAATCTGCTCGTTGTTACATCTGTAAGAAGCCAGGTCATTATGCAAAGCAATGTCCCGATAAAAAGAAGAGTCAACATCTTATTCAACAGATTCAACACTCTTACTCTCTCCACGATGATAAAGATATTGAATCTCTCTTTTCAGAACAAGATTCGCCTGATGAAGCTACACTGTTCGCTTATTAAGCTTATTCTTCTGAAGACTCTCTCCATTCTTCTGATAATGATCCCGATGATCAATATCTCGGTATGATTGCTGCTTCTTCCATGGCTCCTCCTCATGCCATGCCTTATGCTGAAATTTCAGTTCTCCCTTCCAAGTATGAGAATCTGATCAAAGTTATAGCCTACTATGACACCGGCGCATTCAAAAGTATGATGAACCCGCGCATCCTTCCTTCTACTTATTGGAGATCTCATACTGAGTCCTTCAAAGCTGCTAATAATGAGATTTTTCAGACACATTTGATCACTTCACGCAAGATTGGTCTGAAGTTCTTTCCTAATCTCACTATATGGACTCATATAATTTGATGTGATCTTTCTGATAAAGACATCTTATTTGGTATGGACATTTACTCGAGATCCAAGCTCCGGATATTACCTACTGGTATCTCGGATCAGAACCAGACTCTTCCATATACAACTATTCCAAAGTTATATGCTATCCTTAATGTTCCATCACTACTGGATAAGTTCTAGTCATGCTTCAGTGACTCTCACAAGGATTTTTCTCATACAAATCCTTTATGGAAGAATTCAACGTACTATGTCCATTTACCTTTCAAACTTACGGAAGATGTCAATCCTACTAAGCCTATCCACCCTGGTATGCCTCCAGATGAACTTGCCATTGCTCGGCAAGAATGTGCTGAACTCTTATCTCAAGGTTTGATTGAACCTACTAAGTCCGATTGGGCTTGCCAAGCCTTTTATGTGAATAAACGTGCTGAACTCAAACGCGGAAAGAAACGTCTTGTAATCAATTACAAGCCCCTGAACATCTTTCTCAAAGATGACAAGTTTCCTCTTCCGAAGATTTCATCTCAACTTGCTCTCCTTTCAGGATCAACCATTTACAGTAAATTTGATCTGAAAGCAGGTTTTTGGCAATTAGGCGTTCATCCTGATGATCGTCCTAAGACAGCTTTCTGTATACCTAATGCTCACTACCAATGGACTGTTATGCCATTTAGTCTCAAAGTCGCTCCTTCTCTCTTTCAGAAAGCTATGACAAAAATATATGCACCTTTGTTGCATACAGTTCTTATCTACATTGATGACATACTTTTATTCTCCAAGACTACCGATGAGCACACTCATCTTCTCTCACAGTTTTTGGATATTACTCAACAGTATGGCATCATGCTCTCCGAGAAAAAAGAGTATAATTCAAACCACTGAAATAGAATTTCTTGGTATGAAATTCTTCAATGGAGTTTATCAGCCTGGCTCCCATATTGCTGTTGAATTACTCAAGTTCCCTGATTCCGATCTTATTGTCAAACAGCTCCAGCAATTCCTTGGCGTGGTGAATTATCTCAGAACTTTTCTCCCACATATTAGTCGCTATACATCTGTGTTATCTACTCTATTAAAGAAAGATCCACCTCCGTGGCAATCTTGTCATACAGATGCTGTGACTTTTATCAAACAAGCATGTCAGAAGCCTCCACCATTGGTCATTCCTAGCACAGGCTTATTGATACTCCAAACAGATGCTTCTGATCTATATTGGGGTGCTGTTCTTCTTGAACACAAGGATAATGTTGACCATATTTGTGGCTACCACAGTGGAAAGTTCTCTGACTCTGAACTTCATTACCATATCACTATTAAGGAAATCCTCGCAGTTCGATATGGCATACAGAAGTTCTCATTCTTCTTAAGACCAACTTCATTTGAAATTCAGATGGACAATTCATCTTTTCCTAAGATGCTGGACTTTAAGAACAAGATGGTTCTCTCTGCTCAACTTCTTAGACTCCAGGAATGGTTCACTCAATTCAATTTCACAGTTAAACATATTCCAAGAAAAAAGAATGTTTTAGCAGATTTCTTATCCCGACCAATCCAAAAGAATAAACCTCCATTATCCCTGTTTACTGGATGTTTAACCTTACCATTACTATTACAACCCAAATTGGTAACTCGGCCCAAACCAATTCAAATCATCCATCCTCTTGGATCTTTCCCTCTCATAGGTGCCATTTTCCCTCCAGAATTACCCAATCCCACTACTGCCTATGAAGTCCACGAATATGCCCGCTATAATTTATTTTATTATGCTCATAAATATTTCATGGACAATCCAGCCCAACTACATCATGGAAACCCATTCAACCAGTCCAGACCTTATCTATTTCTTTTTCATCTTCGGCCCAATATCTCTGACACATTGTTCTGGTATATCTGGTGTATCTCCTGCCTATATAAGATAGCCATAACCTTCGTTCCTTCTCAGTTACAACAATACTTTCAAAGTCATCAGACTTCTCTTCTAGATTGTTGTTTCGATCTCTTTGCCTCTCGATATACATGGCAATCCCACATCACTGAGATATGTCAGCAGACTCCTCCAAGATTACATGCAGTTTATATATGCTATCAACCTTTCTCAGATTCGCCTCAAGGTCTCGTTGCAGAACATTATTTCCAAGTATTTCAGACTTATTCCTGCAACCTCACTCCTCAAGTGCTCACTGGAATTCGTGACTTCCTTAACAACATCAATGGTTATCCTTCCATTGCTCAGTCTATCAGAGGACCTCATGAATTCATCCCTCGAGAAAGTTTTGATGCATTAATTCAGAACCTTGCTCCCTGGTCTCCAGAATCTCCTCCGGCTAATTTCTGTGATCCTCCAGAAAGATCTCCCAGTCCTTCTCCACAGGTCAGGCGACGCCTTAGTGATCCTCCTCTTTCTTATGAAGACATTTATGACTGTCAGCAACAACAAGATCTAGAATATCACACCCAAGTTCGTCTCGGTCTTCATTCTCCACCACCCTTCGATGCCCATGACTACTGGCAACATTTAAACGATAATTTTGATGATTCCCAGCAAGACATGGACACACAGTGTGACACTTCTCCATAACTAACCATGGCTGATGAAACTCATCTTCGTGATACCCTCAACCTCTTCCTCCGAGATGCTCGCCTTCTCCTTCTTCGCCGTTTTCTTGATGCTCGCAGAATTCTCCACCGTATCAGTAATATTGATCTGTACTTCTCCTCCCCTCGCACCAGACTGTACGTTCTCCATCGTCTCGCCAGAACTCGCCTGATGTTTCGACAACAGCTTCAAACACTTCCTGATGATGTCAGACCGCCATCATCAACTTCCTCAGCATCCACTGCAATCACTATGCATCCCTTCTAGAAGTCTTTCCAGCCGTCCAGACGCTTTGAAGATTCCTCCTTATCTTCTGACTCAGCAAGCACATCCACTTCCGTCGTGGTCCCCACTTCTGTCTCCCACGATCCACAAGATGACAACAAATCATCATAAAACATCTACTTTATATACAGTAAAAAGTAGCAGCATCTTTGCTTTAGTCACATCTACTTTATGAGTGCTTATCTTTCCATAAAGTTGATCTCATCTTCAAGCCAGCTCAATGACTACCAGCTGTTCATGGATTCGAAACCATTTGAAGTCCGTGGAATTGAAGACATCTTAAGTCTGTGTCTTGTATCTATAAATAAGAGTTCTTTTGTTTAGAACTCCAAGAGCGAAAAAACGATTCTAAGAATTAGTCTCTGTGTCTTATTTCATTTCCAGAATCATTGTATGTTTATTAGAGTTTGAAGTTTCAGTTCTTTGTAAGTTGTCTTGTTTATACAAGTTTGCTGTTTGTATTGTAAGATGATCCTGTTTCCTAGTGTTTAAAATCTAGAAGGCTCTTCCTAGTGTGTTTAAAGACAAATTTTTTTAATACACTTTTAACATTGCAGGTGAAAGATTAAATTGTTTCGAATCACCCGATAACATTTTGTTAATTGCATGATATATTGGTAAAGTTGTATTATTCTTTTATTGATAAAAAGTTGGCTTTAGTAATAAATATAAATTTACATTTTAACTAATTTTTACTTTTGCGCATTTTCACATATATTACTGCACTTCCAGTGTTTTTTAACTTTATTTATACAAACTTTGAGTTGTTCATTATTCTTCAACTTTTCTTACATTTTCATTTTAAACTTCACAAGACAATTTTACCTTTTTTTTTACTTGTATCAAAAATATAGTACACTCATATAGTCTTTTCTTATAAATAATTAATCTATGATAAAAAAAAAACATGCCTACGTTCCAATATTAAGTAGTAATAATAGCAACCAAGTTTATTATCATAATCTTGAATTAAATTTGAAACCAAAAAAGACAAAAATAAGAACGAATATAGTGAGAGCATACCTTGAAAACTAATTAGAAAAATATACCTTCGGAAAGGTAAAGAGTCCAAACAAACTCGAGAGTCCTATTCTATATATAATATGATACGATAATGTTCTCTTTGACAGATAAAAATATGAAAACTTACCAGCTCCAGATGAGAAAGAGGCTATTAGATGCCTAATCTTTTTCATTACCTGCATGTGGGTCGAGCTGGATAAAAGGTAACTGCAGCCAGCTACCATGCTTTTACATTATTTTCAACATGCAGCTGTATTGTTTTGCTTTCGTTCCATGCCTTGGAATATAACAAGGAACGTACGAGTCAAGGTGCGAGAAGAATGTTTCAGAGCCATAGTCTTATTGGCATCAGCTCCGTTTTTATGGGAAAATTATCAGCCCAGTATCAAATTTAAATTACCAAAGCAACAAAATGAGCCAAAACTGTTCTAAAAAAAGACTCTTCTTTCTCTGCTCGACGTAGTACTACCCCAACAACGGGCGATATGGCATTTCTTTTTTTTTATTATTGTTTATAATGGGCCTGGAAATGTTCCATTCTCCCTTTGCTCGTTCCACCTGTCTACCTGCGCACATTCGTAATGCAATAGAATTAGCTCTGACATGCATCAAAGCAACCAAGCAAACTTATAATATAATAGAAGGGACAAAAAAAAAAGCTTAGTGCCAACTTGCATTGTGCTCGACATGTTGAAGCTCGACGTATTATATGGAACATAATTTTCTTGGAATGAAGTAAGATTGAACTAGAACAAACATCCTGATAAAATACATTGTGCAGTACGTAACATGGAAGAATTTGCAGTACCAAGAGTCAAAAAATCGTGGAAAAATGTTTGATCTAGGGCAGATATCCGTGCCATGATTTGTCTCATCAATGATTAACAATAAACCTGTATAGAAACTGTTCTCACTAGAATAGGAATAAGTGGAGAAGGAACATAAATAGTCCCCTTAACAAGTATAATTAAGATCATGACCAATTTGTACAAAAAAGAAAAAAGAAAAAAAAGAATGAACCAAAGTAACGTGACAATAGTATTTAAAAAGTGAGATATATTTGTTTGATTCCGAAGAAGGGTGATTCTTGGAAGATTAAGGACTTTAGACCCATCAGTTTGGTGACGAGTCTCTATAAGATTATTACTAAGGTCTTGGCAAACAGGCTAAGGGCAATCCTTCATAGCACACTTGGGGTTTAATCAGTCAACTTTTATTCATGGTAGACAGATTTTGGATGCGGTTCTCATTTTTTTTTTTTAAGAAGAAACAAATGAAGCATATATTAATCATTGGAAGAAAGTACACCGGTCTGAATCACCAGAGGTGATGAGACGCACTGAGACAAAATACAACCATAACGAAATTCAACCAACATGGACCCTACCCACATACATACAATTGTCCCACTTCAAACCAATCCAACAAAGAGAAGCCCTTAGCGTGAGGAGAAGCAAAAACCAAAGTACTAGCAGTGATTTTAATTGTTTCCCACAGTTGAGATTTCGATTTAGCAATATTGTGAAAAATTCTGGTATTGCGTTCAAGCCATAACAACCATAGGGTAACAAAAAAAGCAATCTGACCTATGCCTTCCTTTCTCATCCTTGGATAAGGAAGGAATGTGGCACATGGACAAACCTTCCTCAACCTGACGAGGGATTAGAAGTCTATTGCCAGAAAAGGTAAACCAATGTCCCCACAGGACCTTAGCCTTAGCATAAGGACAGTGAAAAAAGATGTGATCAATAGAATCCCCGTCTTGCATGCAAAAGATACAGGAATGAGGGGAAATGCACATATTAGGAAACCTTCTCTGCAGTATCTCCATAGTGTTGACCCTCCTATGAGCCAGAGTCCACCTCAAAACCTTAACTTTGGATGGGATGTATGCCTGCCAAATATGAGAACATGGAAAAACGGGGGTATTTGGTGACGCAATGAGACAAGAAAAGAGAGACTTACATGTGAACCTTTTGGAGGAATCAAGATGCCATAAGACCCGGCCCGGACAAGGTAATAAAGAAAAAGTTTGAAGTTTTGCCAGAAAGTTAGGGATCTCCTCAAGTTCCCAGCCGGTTAGAGCCCTAGGGAAATGAAGGTTCCAAGAAATATCAGTGGTGGTCGTCCAATGAGGGAGCATCGACATAGGAAGCTATGGAATGGTTATGAAGGCTAGAAAGGCGAAAAAGGTTGGGGAACATGTCAGCCAGTTTTGAGTTATCCAACCACCTTTCCTCCCAAAATTTGAAACTCTAACCGTTACCAACTTTAAACTCCAAATGGGGTACCACCTGAGACACTAAGGAGGAGATGAACTTCCAAGGACTTTTGTATGTGAGGTTGGACCTCCGACCTACTCCATCCAAAACCAATGGGCCATGGCGGCTAAAAATGATTCGCACCCACAAAGATCTCGGTTCCTCAATGAATCTCCAAACCCATTTTCTACATAAAGCAACATTACGGAGGGGAATGCTTCCAACGCCCAAACCCCCTTTTTCCATTGACTTTTTAACCACATCCCATTTAATCAGATTTGATGAACCATTATCCCCCCTTTCCACCCCAAAAGAAACCCTTAATGGCCTTCTCAATCTATACAACTACCAAGGAAGGAATCTTGAAGATAGACATGAAGTATGCAGGGATAGCTGAGAGTACAGACCGAACCGAAGCAAGTCTCATTGCTAATGAAGCAGTTGAAGACTATCGTAGTAGGGGAAAAAACGGTGTTGTGCTTCAAGTTGATTTCGCAAAAGCCTACGACTCGGTGAACTGGGACTTTCTGGATTTCACGCTAGAGAGGAAAGGTTTGAGGGCAAGGTGGCGAAAGTGGATTAGGAGTTGTTTGAGCTCGGTCTCCTATTTTGTTATTGTTAACTGCAAGCCTAGGAGAAAGTTCTTAGCCAGGAGGGGCCTAAGACAGAGAGAGCCACTGTCTCCATTCTTGTTTGCACTGGTGGCTGATGGGCTTGGTAGAATGATGGACTATGCATGTCAGTGTTCCATCATTTGGGGGCTTAAGATTGGTGAGAAGGAGGTGGAAGTATCTCATTTGCAGTATGCAGATGATACATTGTTTTGTTTGCATGGTTCGAAAAGGAACGTGTTGGAGGCAACTCGTCTTCTTCAAGATTCCCTTTGACTTCTGGACTAAAGGTCAATATGGCCAAGAGTCAAATGACGGGTATTAACATTGATCAGGAAATGCTCCTTCGCCTTGCAAATCGCGTGGGATGTTCTATTGCTTCATGGCCACTGAAGTATTTAGGCTTACCTTTGGGTGGTAACCCATTGGCGAATCATTATGGGAGCCAGTGTTAGCAAAGTTCTCTAGAAGGTTAGATGGCTGGAAGCATGGTTTCCTTTCAAAAGGTGGAAGACTTACCTTGATCAGATTTGTTCCCATGGCTCTTCCTTCATACTTCCTTTCCTTGTGGGATTGCCTTGGAGATCGAGAAAAAGATAAGATCTTTCCTTTAGAAGGGTGTCAACAAGAATGATGGTATGTCTCTTATTAATTGGGAGATTGTGCAGAGTCCAGTGTATAAAGGGGGGTCTTGGGAATATGACACTTGGGGCTAAATGGTTATGGAGGTTCTCGAAGGATAGTCAGTCATTGTGGGCGCAGGTCATCTCCAGTTTATATGGGGAGTCGATGACTGAGTGGGGCTAGTTTAGGAGGTCTACTACATATCGCAGTCCTTGGAAGTTTATTGCTTCCATTGGACCAATGTTCTTGGCGCACACTACCATGGAGGTGGGAGATGGTCACACCTTCAGATTTTGGGAAGACTGTTGGCTCGGTAATCATACCCTAGCACAATCCTATCCATGCCTTTATAGACTTTCTTCACTTCATCATGCACCAATCCAGTCCTTCCTTTCTTCTCCTAATAACCTATCCATTAGCCCACCATCCTAGAATTTTCACTTCCGTAGAAACCTGTCAGTAGGAGAACTAAGTGAAATTAACCTTTTCCTCTCTTCCCTCAATCATGCTCGTTTCTTTGACCATTCCGATAGGCATAGATGGAATCTACAACAAGATGGAGTTTTTCATGCAAGACATTCTTTGACCATCTCATTGATGATTCTTCATTTCTCCCTTTCCCCTTTTATCAAAGTATATGGAATGCTCAAATTCTTCAAAAAATAAAGGTGTTTGGGTGGCTACTGGCTCATGGGAAGCTAAACACAATTGATGTGTTACAACGACGTCTACCTATGCTTTACCTTTCCCCTCATTGTCGTCTTCTATGCTTGCGTGATGGGGAGTCCATTGGTCATTTGGTTGTAAGATGTCGCGTCTCTAGGAATGTGTGGGGCTTCTACAGTGTTTTGTTTGGCTCTGATTTTTAGGTTCCCTCCTTTATTCAGGAGTGTTTGATCCTTGATCACCTTCCGCATTGGTCTAGGAGAGTTAAAGAGATTTGGAGAATTGCTTCTTTTGCTACGTTATGGGCGATTTGGCTGGAGAGGAATAGAAGGGTCTTTGTGGGGCAATCTTTGGATAGCTTTCAAATTTGTGAAGAGGCTAAGTGGTTGGCGTGTAACTGGGTGGCTTGTTCTAAGTGGAATGGGGGGTTCTCCATTTCCGATTGGTGTCGTAATTGGGGTTGTTGTTTGTTGTGATTTGGGTTGGTCTTTGTGTTCTTTCTTGAGTGGGGGTGTTTTGCTCGTCTTTGGTCTTGTTTTTTGTCTTTTTTCTTCTTGTTGTTTTCAGTGCATCTCTAATGCCCTGGTTGTGCTTCTGTTTGCCTATTTTAATATAATATACCTTTATGTTTCTTCTCAAAAAAAAAAAGTAATAAAAAAGTGTTTTGGTTAGTAAATAATGAAGAAAAAGGAGATTGATCACTAGTACCGAGAACTATGACAGGCAATGAACTAACAAGCTAAAAAACAGTGAAATTTATGTTCTGCAATGTCGTTATATTGAGGAACATAAGTGCATGTGGTCTGATAGATTGCACCATGCAAAAATAACCATATCTAACAAGAAAACCCTTGTACTAAAATGGCAAAGGTGAACTTTATGTTCTTCGAGGATCCTAGATATCTGCATATTTGACTATGGACTACATCAAGAAGGACCAAACTGATGCCAAACAACTGTATTCTACTCTAATCAAATGGTGTAATAAAGAAATACTCTCTTGGAAAAGAAATACAGGAGCACTAAAAGTAGGTCCACCAAAATCCTAAAGGTGGTATACAATAATTTGTTTATGTTTCAAACTATATATTTTTCAACTTGAGTGCCTGAAACACACAATCAGAAGGGTAAAGGTTATTGAACGTGTCAATGACTTTGTAAACTAAATAATAACAAAGACAATAAAATTATAAAAGTTTATTTCCAACCTTTATTTGATATTGACTTTTGCTTTAGTTTCATCAATTAACACTTTATCTACAAGTGTTGACAGGTTGGTTCAGATTGGTTTTAGGTGAAATTCAATCTATCCAACCCAACTTTGTTAGGTGGAGAAATATTCAACTAGAGACCAATTCAAAGTGATATCATAATGAGCCAACCGGCCAACCAACCAATAAATGTCAATCAGGTTGGTTGGTCTAACTATTGGTCTTTAAGTGTAATACTCATCCTAAGTTGGTACCTTTAAAAGAAAACTTTAACTCAATTGACTTAAAAGGAAAATTATAAATGAAACATTTAACCCACACCAAGTAAGATCTTGAAATCAATCATTGGAAAGATAGAATCAATGTAGGGAGCATGGGATGTGGGGTGTAGTGGTTTTGATTCTTTTGAAAGAGAGGGAGGGTTCTTGCTTTCCCCTAACCAATATGGGACAAAAAAGATTCCCTTTGGACCAAAGCTTTTGTTATACCAAGGGGAAGCAACATTGCCTTTAATCCCATATAATTAGATTTGAGGTGAACTAGGTTGCCCTTCTTCCCCTTCGTAACTCCTCTTCTTTCCTTTTGGGAGAAAGTCTCTCCATGCTCTTATGTTAGTTCTATTCGATGGTGAACCCTTGCACATGTAGTCACATTGAACTTTAGATATTAGACATGCTAACAACATATGATTCACTTTGAACATGTATATAGGTGGAGCATAAGATGGTAAAGGGGTCCAATAACCAATCACCACTTGGTTTAATGGTAAAGAACCTCTCCCCTCAACCTTATCATTGGGTTTAAGTCTCCTTAAAGGAGTAATTGTGCCATGGGTGGTTTGTTACCAATGGATGGCTTTGAGTACTCTATGAGCTCTATATTGGGCTCTTAGGTCGACAATGCTCAGGCCCTCATATACCATAGCCGAGTGCTACTATATGGAGGGTCCAAACTCCCCCTGGCTCATAGGGTCAGATTGAGGAGAAAAAAATTGTGTGTGTGTGTCAAAGGGGGGGGGGGGGGGGGGGTGGGGGGTTTCCAATGATATTTAGACTTGAAGTGAGCGTAGAGATCAATCAAGTGGTATACAGGTAATGTCAAAGGGACCAACAAGTTAGGTCTTCTACATACGCCACCCAACTAACCCATAGTAATGCATCAAAACCGACTGAAACTTATTGCTTCGGTTAGGCTTTCAAGTATTGTGATCACCCCTAACTACATCATCAACAAACAACCAGCATTATGTTTAGTCCCACATCGTGTGGGAGAAGAGGGGAGGGATGCCCTCCCTATAAAATGCAAGCCACCCCCTCCCCTTCTTTTTCCATCAGTGTACTCTCTTTGGTTTCTTCTCCATGCCCACCTTTCCATTCTAACCTTCAAGTGATCAAATGGATCTGTAAGCAATCTCATGGATTGGTATGATGACTTGGCATGTTTTGTCAAGTTAACATTTAAGTTTAAAATTCTTACCTACCACCCGACCAACCCAATCAAATAGACAAGTCAGTTGGGTAATTATTTACTTAAATAAACTTGGGTGGAACTCAAGTAATACATTATGTCATCTAACAAGGTCTGCTTGGACTAAATTTTGGTCAAAGCTGAACTAGCCCAACTTGTGCTGTTGTGCATAATCCTAGTTTCAGATGGTTCCTTCAGGTCCAACCCACCAAGGTGCATTCAATTAAAATTTTCTAGAAATAATCATAGCACATTTTAAGAATCTCTAAAGACCGTTCATTGAGCTTTTTCGCGTTAGTTTTAATGTATTTAATATGTTTAAAGTTGTTAATCTTCACGTCATTAATTCATACCAACTTGTATGTTTTTCCCTCTCTAGTTATTGACCTATTCAACTCAGCTCTACAAAACCTTTTTCCATCTAATTACTCATCTATCTTAGTCATAATGCCCGATGCATTTGGCTTCTATTACCACCATCTTTTCTTCTATTTATAATAAGCTTAGAAATGAGTATGCATGGATTGTGTAAATTCTAATACAGATTAAGTGTACCATACAACATCTCAACAATGTTTTAGGAATTGCATGCCCTTACTCAAACTAGAGGAACAAAGGAAACATATTGAATTTTATTAATTAACACATTAAAGGACATATCTACATCTGCTGTACACTATTTAAGTCAAGACTATGGCACACAAGTCCAAAAATAACTATCAACCCATGTAGCATGTGATTGCCAAATGGAAAACTCACCCATTCACCAGGGCAAAGCGAACGATAATATTTTGCAAATCTGTCACACTCAGGAGCACCCTCCCCTCTTGAAGCTATGCACCTGAACGTAAAAGCCTTTGCTTGTCAAAAGAAGCAATGAACAGAGAGTCCATACATATATATATGAATAATAAATAACAGATTTTACAACAATGGGTGTTAATTAGTTAGCTCAAATTTCGAAAATAGAATCCAATCCAGTGATTGTAGAACCAGTTTGACTCACCTATGATACTCAATGTAGCGAGTGAAGCAATGCCTTGTTTGGTTTGTGGTTGGGAAACGAACATCCGCTGGTGCAGTCGCAAGCTACAATTTGATCGAGAAACATGCACATAACGTATAAACATTGCAGGGAAAAAAAAAGAAAAGAAAAAAAAAAAAAGAAAAAAGAAAGAAAGAAAGAAAGCATGTAAACATTGATAACATCCAGCAGTATTACAAGGTTTCATCAATCATACCTTTATCTCAGGCACCTCTTCACTGTCTTCAGAAGCTTCTTGATCACTTGAATCTTGCTGCTCAGAAGTGTTACTATTTTCTTCAGACACAGGGGTTTCCTCAGATGCAGGGGCTTCTTCGGACACAGGGGTTTCATCAGATGCCGGGGTTTCATCAGACACACGGGTTTCATCGGCTTTTTCTTCAACTTTTTCTTCTACAACTACATCCTCAGGAGCATTTGCTGGCTTCTCATCCTCAGTTGATTCCACAGGCTTTTCATCCTGAACTGGTTTTTCCTTGTTCGCTGGTAGTGAGTAGTGCTGCAAGTGGTAGCATTTCAATAATTAAGATCTAATAAACCAACCGATCTGGCGATCACCATAAAACCATCATATAAATCTCCACCAACTCTCCTAAAGCAAATTAAAGATCTAAAAAACTGATAAACCTAACTTAAATCATAAACCGCACTACTCCCGTTCTCCACGAAAAATCAAACCATATAAAAAACAAACTAATTCCAAACCCAAACCTAATCGATCATAATCACATCTAGCATACCAAAATTCAGCACATTCACACATCCAGGCATCTTAGACCTAGTAAAATCCAATTCAGATCACAGGTAATTCATCGTAACATAAGATGATAAAACATCAATTGCCTAGATCAGATCGTATAATAAGAACAATCCAAGAAGAAAAAATAAATAAATAAAGAGAAACAACATTAAAGAAAACAGTAGTTGGAGAAATCTCGATCGATCTTCTCCGATCCATGTCCTACTCAGACGAACTTAATAGCGAATGCAGAAAACAGATTGAAATTGAGATTTGAGATTATTAGTACCTCAGCTAGGGTTGGGGGTTTCGCGCTTTCGACTTCCGCCATTGCTTGCTCTCGTCGATCTCTTCTTATCTTCTGCTCACGCACGAGAAGCGACTCTTTTAGAGCAACAAAGCAAATGCTCGTTAGGGCTTGCGCAGGGAGAGACTGAGAGAGAGAGAGAGAGAGAACTTTTGATGTATTTTAGATCATCTGTTTGTAATCAGGTCTCTCTGTCCAATCTCTCCTGCTGTGTTGGATTGAGTGACGCGTGTTGGGAAATGTAAACGTGTCGTGCTCTCAAAATGGTTTTAAAGAGAGGATACGAAAGAGTGATGCGGAGAGGATCATAACTCTCTGATGCAAGAAATAGCCAATCAATGCGTGCCATCTGGCCAGAAGTACGAGCCTTCTATCAACTTCGATTTATTTTTTTAAATAATTTTATTCCTTAATTATATTGTTTTTCTTTAAGTGAAATGTGAAAATAAAACCTAAAATATGTTCAAATTTGAAAAGAAGTATACACTATCTGGATTTTACTAAATAATATCTATCATAATTTATAAAAAAAAAATAGTATAAAACAATGAGAATGAGTTTAAAATGCATATGCACTATGCATTCTCATGCTCTTTCTCTTCTCGTTCTCCCTCTCTTTATAAACAAGAAAAGCATTCTCCTTATAATTCACATACATTTTCCACCTCATGGCAATGTCATATTTGTTTTGCATTGGTTCTTTTAGATAAACGCGGAGATGCTTTAATTGCTTTTGTATTCATTAGATCAGACAAATCTACACAACACGTTGTTGATTATATGTTGTGTGGTTTTTCTATTGCTTCGTAACATTTTTTTCTTTTCTTTTTTTGGGCAATCGAGGAGTATTTCTTCAGGTCAGCTTATATGCACCACAAATACTAATTCACCTAGAACGAGTACTACTAAAGGGACATGGTGACATCTCATTTAATGGTATGTGAGTGATCATATACATGACTACGACGCATGGGCTTCACCCTGAGCATAGGTCGTGTCACGTCACATATGTTGTGAAGACAAAAGTATACTCCATAACTCAAACTCAAAGCTTCGTGGGAAAAAATCTGCCTTATTACCACTCAAACAAATCAATTGGTAATTAGAAGCAAAATGATATTTCATTCAATTTAAAGAAGAAACTTATTTGAAATTGATATTTATTAATCATATCCATGAATTCAACCATAAGCAATTTCCCCAATTGTGTGTTGGATTGCCGTTTCCTTACTCTTTCTCACACAACTGAAATATTTCTCATTTCATTCCATGTTATATTTTTTATTTTTCCAAATAAGAGATCATTGTGAGGGGCAACTAGGAAGTGGCTTGGAAACAACAAGGTGGTGTTTCGTATACCGAAATCTTTGGATGACAATGAGAATTATTTTGCTGAGAAAGTAATTAAAGGGAATCTAAGGGTAAAAATGTTACATTATTGTGTTTGATTGCTCATAGAGATCTTAAATAGTTTTCCTGGGAATATCGTATTATTGTATTTTGTTGTACATCGGAAACTCACACAATTTTTAAAATTTTAATAATATTAAACAAATAAATTAATAAAAACATCACAAAAATAATCAAAATTGAAAAATCAAATTATTGAGATTATATTAAAGTAATAAAATTAACTTACTAATAGTAAAATTAATATTATAGTTATTACTATTAAAATTAATAAATTTAATTACTTAATTTAAAATTAATAAAATTGAAAATTTAATATTGAACTGATTAGTTATTTTAGATAAAATAAAATCATTTACTTTTTAATAAAATATTTAAAATTATTAAAAATATTATTTATTTTCTTAAAAACTTAAAAATATTTCTTTAATAAACTAAAGCCAATATTTTAATAAAAATAAAATTTAATTTTTTAAGAATAGTAAAAATAATATTTAATAATATTAATAATTTTATAAAATATATTATATTAGTTTAATAAAACTAATGAAGTTATTTTCATTAAAGTTAATTTTATTAATTTTTTTTAACATTTTTATTAATTTAATGAAAAACTAATTTTTTAATTTTCAAAAAAAATAATTTTATTGAAATTAATTACATTTATGAAAATTGATTAATTTAGTCATTATTTAATTTTAACTAAATTATTTAATCTTTTAATGAATTTATTTAATTTTTAATGAATAAATAAATTTTAAATGAAATTTGCTAATTGTGAAATAAAATAATTAATTCTTAAATACAAGTAATTAGTTTTTAATAAATTTAAATTAGTAAATACTATTTCAAATTTAAAATTGCTATTAAAATAATTTAATAAACTTAATAGCTTTTAATATGTAATTACTAAAATAATTTAAAGTTTTATTAATTATTAATATGATATTAAATAAATAATGTAATATTCTTAAAAGTAATTTGAAATTTGATAATATTAAAACTAATAAAATAAACATAATAAGTGAATATAAGAATTAGCTTTCCTTGAGTAATAACTTTTCCGCTCCTAAAAAAATACAAACAAGGAAACAAATATAATAATCTTTAAGATTTTCATTCCCACCCCCCACCAACATTATCCCATGCCAAAAGCCACCAAGAGTATTAATTGGAACTTCTTGAGAATTTTCTAAAAACCTTGAAATTGTAGTTAGCATTTTGGGGGAAGAAAGGCGCTACCCAAGGCCTGGTCTTGGGGCTGCATTGTTCAGAAAAAGCACAGAACTAATTGCCTGAAGTTGCAAATATATATATGGGCATATGCTATAACTGTAGAATCCTTCTTCTCTTTTCTTTTTTGTATAATTAATCTTTTAAGAAAGAGGGAGTAACATGCCACAGATATTACTGCTGTTGATGTGGCTGTTTCATATCTATACAAAAAAAACTCTTCTTTGCTAACATCTGATCAATCCAAGCAAGTTCTTCACTCTTATGTAGCACCCTCAACTGCTTCGTTAGCTAAAAATATACAAAATACACCTCCATGCTTACAGTACTTAGCCTCTGATACCTTCATTAATGCCCTTTTGCCGAAATCAATATAGAATCTCATCTACTATGAGCAAGTGAAACTAGACGTGTTTCCTGCATCTGTGACCTCGATTGAGCTGCAACCAGGCATTTTTCTTAATCCCATTTCACTCATTATACTCCTCACATTCTCCACATCTTCCCATCTTCCTGCAGAAGCATAAATCTTCGACAACAAAACATAATTCCCAGTATTATCTGGCTCTAGTTCAAAGAGCCGTCTTGCAGCTACTTCTCCTAGTTCAATATCCTCATGTATCACACATCCACCTAGTAATGCACCCCACACTGCATAACTCGGGTCATAAGGCATTGTTGCAATTAGCTCATAGGCTTCTTTGAGCCGACCCACACGACCAAGAAGATCAATGATGCAGGTATAGTGATAATCTGTCACAAATGGTCTCTTTTTGTGCTCTTGCTTTATGGTTTTGAACAATTGAAGACCTTCATCCACGAGCCCGGCATGGCTACAAGCTTGCAATACAGAAGTAAATGTGACTTCATTCGGGTTCACCCCGGCTCGCACCATCTGATCAAAGAGAGAAATTGCAGCCTTGCCAAGTCCATGCACACCATAGCTTGCTATAAGTGCACTCCATGAGATAATATCCTTGTCCTTTTCGGGTATCAAGTTGAAAAGCTTGTGGGCAATTTCTAGGCACCCGCATTTTGAGTAGACATCGATTAATCCAGTTGTGATTTCGACTCTGGAATCGAACCCGGATCTGATGACGTAACCATGTATGTTCTTGGCCTGGTTCAGATCTGCAAGATCAGCGTAAGCCGGGAGGAGGCTGATCAGAGTCACTCCATCGGGATCAACATCTTCCATCTTCATCTGTTTGAAAAGCTCAATGGCTTCTATGTCTATGCCATTATGAACGTATCCCGAAATAATTGAATTCCATGGAACAGTTCTTCTTCTCAAAGTTTTATTGAAAACACAAAAGCTGAGGTCAATATGGTTGCACTTTGCATACGTATTGATCAGGGCAGTCTCTACAACAACATCTGTTTCGAGCCCGAATCTTATTACCCAATTGTGTATACATTTTCCATGTTTCAGTGATGACAAGCTTACACAACCTCCGAGTAGAGCCGCCACTGTAACTGAATTTGGTCTTACTCCTTCCAATTGCATTGGATAACAAAGAGCTAAAGCTCTTCTTCCATCACCATTCCAAGCATACCCTCCGATCATAGCCGTCCATGACACCACATCTCTCTCCTTCATCCCATCAAACACCGATTTTGCTTCTTGCAAGCAACCACACTTGGTGTACATATCAATCAAAGCATTTTTAACTGCAACAAGATCTCCTAAGCCCTTTTCTTCCACCATTTCATGAACCCGTCTTCCCCATTTTAAATCCTTCAAATCAGCACAAGCAGGCAACACAGACACAACAGTAGCACGATCAGGTCTTACACCTTCAAACACCATTTGATCAAAGGTCATCAAGGCTTTCTCGTAACACCCATTTCTTGAGTACCCACTTATCATAGTGTTCCAAGATATCACATTTCTCTCTTCAATTGCATAAAACACCTGGGCAGCAGCCTCCTTTTCATTACAGCTCATGTACATTGCCACTAGAGAATTCTGAACATAAATGTCTGATTCAAAACCACGCACACATACTTTAGAATGAACAATCCTGCCCGCATCGAGCATTGAAAGCAAGCTGCAAGCTTTGAGAACAAAAGGGAATGTGAAGTTATCAGGTTTGTGAAGCCCGGAATTAAGCATTTCAGTAAATAAATTGAGTGCTTGTTCTGGTTCTTCGAATTGTATATGGCATCTGATCATGGCGTTGTAGAGAACAGAGTTTCTTTGAAGCATTTTGTCGAACAATTGGCGGGCTTGAAACGTATTGGTACATTTTTTTATAGCAGTAAGAAAAATGCGAATACTCATGAATCCAACAGGCTCTTTATCTACTTGCCCAGTAAGAAAATTGAAGAACAAGAACAGAATAACACCAGATTCTTACTCCCCTCTTCTTTGATTTCTCCTCCATACGCTGTTCCTCCGCGAGTTCTCCCAAATTCTACTCAATCTTTTCACGAGCTCACCTAAGATTGTATGCAGCATCATCCCCTCCTTTGCTCTTAGCTCCTTTAGCATCTACGTGACTATTTTTGGTAAGTACAACCAATTTCCACGAAAAATAATAATTTATAACAAAAAACAAAATAACAAAATAAACAAATAAAGAGAGACTTGTGAGTTTTTTACATGATAAAACTCAAATTAGAAAAACATCTACTGAGCGTCAAATTCATTATAATAATAATAATAATAAATTATAAAATTTTACTAATTTTACTAATTTTACTAATTTTTAACTATACAAACCTCAATATTTGTAATTAATTTTATAATTTTTTTTTTGTTGGGTCAATGATGACCCATACCTGAGCTCATACATAGTTCATATAGATATGCTTCAAAGCTTGTTACCCATGAAAAAAAAAAGGGCTTCAAAGCAACAGTATTCTTTTTACCTCTTTCGGAGCACAAGATGACTGAGAACATGAAGTTCAAACTGCTTTCTAATGGCATCAATTATCAATCTGTTCCATCATCTTACATACAACCCCCTGAAAAAAGACCCGGAAAGCTTGCAGCTCTTCGTGTGTATCAAAAAACTCCTATTATCGATCTTGGTGGTGGTGATGGATTTGATCATAAGAACACAATTCATCAAATCTTCAAAGCCATCGAAGAATTCGGATTCTTCCAGGTAATATATAATTTCTATTCAAATCTACTTCTTTCACACTATATCTAACGAATTGAATATTTTACAATGATTTTTTTTTTAATATAATTTTATGTACATGTTTTTGGGGATATAATTGTAGTTGGTCAATCATGGAATATCCGATGAATTAATCAACGAAGTGATGGGCGTTGCGAAGGAGTTCTTTGAGACGCCAGTTGAGGATAGGTTGAGCATATACAATGAGGATCAGAAGCAGCCGGTGAGTATGTCTTCGAGTGTAACGTATTCTAAAGAAAAAGTACACTACTGGAGGGATAAGCTTAGGCATGTTTGTCACCCTGTAGAAGAATCCATACATCTATGGCCTTCACAACCAGCTAATTATAGGTATTTATATTTTTCCCCAAATTTACATACTTATTATTATATTAAACCATATGCATCTTTCTTGAATTATTACTTGTCACCAATATAACTTTGACGATCAAAAATCATGTAGAGTGATGGCATATGTGTTATAAATGACCTTTTAATTTTAGTATTTTGAAAAAAAAAATGATTTAAAATAGTGAATTGGATGTCAACAATTTAAAGGATAAATATGAGATGTGAAACTATACAATTTGTGTTTTTTTTTTGTTCGCCATGTTTAATATATGTATATAGGAAAATATTAATCTAACTGTAATTTTTATAATTGCATATACAACTACACATGCATATTCATTAGATATTATTATTTTACACATTTTGAGGAGTGTAATAAATGTTCTAATAAATATATATATATATAGTTGCACATGTAGCTTGCAGTTAGCTTAACATTTCTCGACCCAATTTGACCACTACAGGTAGGCTGCCAATTTCACCCCTTATTTAAAACAAATATAGAGCAAACTAATTGTATATGCATGTTAGCATATAGATCATCTTTACAGAATCATTTTTTTTTTCTGAGTTTATTTCATTCAGAAATATAAAAACAAAATTAATTTGCAAGCAAAACAAAACTTATTCATTTAAAATTATTTTTAAAAATTATATAAGTTCAAAATATTAATAAAAAAGGGACTATATACCTTTTCTTGTACATATTTATGTCTAATTGGACATGAATACAAGTTCTTTGTAAATTTCTAGATCATGAGCCAATGACTTGCTATTTTTCTTTTTTTCTTTTTTTTTCATTTGTTAAGGGAGGTGGTAGCAAAATATTCAGTGCAGGCAAGGGCATTGAGTCTAAGATTGTTGGAGTTGATTTCTGAAGGCTTAGGTCTTGAATCACGTTACTTTGATGGAGAACTTTCTAAACTGCAAACAATGCTTATCAATCACTATCCATTGTGCCCCGACCCAAGTGTAACATTAGGGTTACCAATGCACAAAGACCCTAATGTTATTACCCTTCTTCTTCAAGGGGATGTATTTGGGCTTCAAGTGCTTAATCATGGTGAATGGGTAGATGTTGAGCCTCTCCCTCATGCATTTGTTGTCATCTTAGGCCACCAATTACAGGTATGTTATTTTATTATTTACATTTACATCATTATTATTATTATTATTATTATTATTATTATTATTATTATTATTATTATTATTTATAGAAATGTATTGAGACTACTTGAACACAAGTTTTAGTTAGTTACACGTGTCTGGGTCCTTTGGATCATCCTTGAGTCGCATTTGTTGGGCGGTTCAGTGATGATTGAGCTAGGGACCTGGGTGCATGACCTAATTGAATCTGTGTCTAGTTCCTTTAACATGGTCCTTTTTCATCATTCTCATTTTTTTTTTATAAGAAAGAAAGAATTATATTCACAAAAGGAAAGGCTATACAAAAACACTACCACCAAAAAAACAAAAGGAGCCAATACTATCTTTTATGCATAGCCCCAGAGGCATCATCTTCATTAATAGAAATCAAGTGATTAGAAATATCAAGGTACTATTGCCGCTAACCAATCAGCTGCAACAACATTCACTTTCCTTAGCACATGCACACACCTCTGGATAATGACCTTAGATGATCCAAGAGACTTGAGAATAGAGGTCCCAACCAAGATAGCTTTAAATCCAAATTTTACTACTGATGAAAGATCAACTCTGCTCCCAAAGGTGGGCTCAGCTAGTTCGATGACTGCAATACTTTGGAAAAGACTAGAGTTTGAGTCATGTCAGTAGCCTTTAAAGAGGCACACATTCCACATGCGCCTTACATGGGTATGGGGTCAACTCCTCTGGATACCCATTCTCATTTGACCAAAAAAAAAAGATCAACAACTCCTACAAAAGCAAGAACAGGGAAGATTCAATTATCTCTAATAGGACGGTGATACCCAACTCTCTGGGAAGAGAGAAAACCATCATAATTAATTGCTAATCAGGGGGAGTGGTTACCACTTGATATAGAATGGAAAAGGAGATATCCATTGGACTTGTATATTCCACTATCTAGTTATGTATCTTGTCCAAGGGGAGCATTGAGAAACCACTAAAGGAGTCTCTAGACTCCGGGAAGCCTCGTTGCAAATATCCTTAATGATACCATTGATAGTCTGAGGTATGTCAAACATTCTTTTGAGATTCCTTTCCCACGAAAGGTGTTAGACAGTGGCTGCAAAGGCTAATTTGATAACTCTATTATTGAGGGATGAACTATGATAGTTCTTAATGACCCACCTTCCTTCTCTTTGCCAACATGAACCTTTTCTTCTGTGCATGCTACATTTCCTCACTATGCCTTGCCAATTAAATTAGGTTAGAAAGTGAACAATTGAAAAATAAGTAACACTAAGATTATCTTGCATACCAAGAAAGATGGCAACAAGGGTCCACATCCATCCCTAGCCTTTTGAGCCTATCTGTTGAAAGGAATCTACCTAGAGAGAGCTTCCAAAGAGTGAATGAGTGTCTAAGAATGGAACCACAAAAGCTCTAAGGAGGCATTCTTTGTAATGATCTCCCATGTAGAAGATATAGAGAATTCACCTTTTGGAATAGGACACCAAATTCTTCTATCCTCGGTCTGAAAGGGGAGACTAATGGGAAGACTTAAATATTTAGATAAATCACCAGAATGGCAAGTAAAGAATCTAGATTTCTTATATTAGAAATGACAACATCACGAGAAAGATTGGATCCTCTCCCACAACTTTCCCAAAGATTATTAATAAAACCAACATTCGTAGAGTTCCGATCCCATTGCCTATAAGAAGTCTGACATGATTAACCATTAGATTCTTGATACTCAAAATCCTTTTTCAAATCAAGGAAGAATTTGGAAAGGGGGAGCAAGTCCATATTGTTTCATTCTTCAAGAGGGTAGATATAGCCACTCAATCCACAGGCTGTCCCTATTTGGAAAAGATCCACCAATAAAGCTCCTTAACAATTGCTTTAGTGATGACCTAAAAGTAGGAAACCAATAGAAACAACTAGCGAGGTTTGATTAACAATACCTCTTCTAAAGCAAATGCTAGATTTCTTAGCATTGAGAACCAACCCTAAAGAGTCCTTGAAAACCGCTAATATGTCCTAAGTTTGCTAACATTTTGCTCCAAGAAAATAAGAACATCATCCGGCAAAAAGGTGAGAAACCTTCAAGGGATGACATATCTTGGGGAGAGATAAAGCACCAAACAAGATAACGTCATGAAGAAGAATGGACAGTCCCTTTATGGCAAGAGTAAACAAAAGAGGAGAAATCATTTCTCCTTGCCTAAGACCTTTCTTACCTTTGAAGAAGGAAGTAGGAGAGCCACTGACAAGGATAGCGCATGAGGTAGTACAAGTGCATTGTTAAATGCAATCAATAAAAACCTGTGAAAACTCCATTTTTTTTCTTCCAATACACCCAAAATATACTGCCAAGTGATAGAGTCATAAGCTTTCTTCAAATCCACTTTGAGAATAATAACCTAGGGGGAATTTTCCTATTCCAACCATGGACAAGCTCACGAGCCAATAAGATATTATCTTGAATACTTCTTCGAGGGATAAAAGCTAATTGAATGAACAACATCTTTTAACCTATTTGCTAAAATCTTAGCAATAAATTTGTACATAACATGGTCTCAAAGAATACATATGTGAAATAATTTTCTGATGGTTTTATTCATTGTAATTCTACAATTTATAGAATACATAGAAGAACATTTACAAGGAAAAAATAAACTAATAATTACCTTATAATATTACAAGAAATAATGAATAGAATGAATAGGAAACATCTTATAATTAAGAAGGAAATAAGGGCAATTACTAATTAAGAATATTTCCTAATTAAGAATATTTTCCCATATCAATCCCTTAATTCTAGCACTCCCCCTCAAGTTGGAGCATGGATATCACACATGCTTAACTTGCCTAAAGAATCATCAAAAGTCTTGCTGGCTACGACTTTGGTAAGTATATCTGCTAATTGACCTTCAGACTTCACAAAAGGAAATATAATGATTCCAGTATCAAGTTTTTCTTTAATGAAGTGTTTATCAACTTCTATGTGCTTCATCCGATCACGTTGAACTGGATTGTGAGCAATTTCTATAGCTGAAATGTTATCACAATACAACTTCATTGCATCCTAAGAGTCAACACCCAAATACTTTAACAAATTTCTTAACCATAGTAACTCGCACACTCCAAAAGCCATGCCTCTGTACTCAGCTTCTGCACTAGATCTTGCTACTACTAGTTGTTTTTTACTTATCCAAGTCACAAGATTTCCTCCTACAAAAGTAAAGTATCCTGAAGTAGATTTTCTATCATCAGTTGAGCCTGCCCAATCTGCATCAGTGTAACCTTTAACCTTTAGGTGATTTTGCTTGGTGAAAAGTAATCCTTTAGCTGGAGCAGACTTCAAATACCTCAATATGCGTTCTACGGCATTCATGTGCGATTTACGAGGATCATGCATAAACTGGCTTAATACACACATTGCAAAAGCAATATCTAGTCTAGTGTGGGACAAATAAATCAATTTTCTCACAAGTTTCTTGTACCTTGCTTTATTAGTAGAAGTTGCATCCAATGAAACAACTTATGATTTTGTTCAACAGGAGTATTAACAGGCTTACATCCAAGCCTACCTATTTCAATTAACAAATCAAGAATATATTTTCTTTGTGATAAGAAAATATCATTTTTTGATCGAGCTACTTCAATCCTAAGAAAGTACTTCAAGTGACCTAGTTACTTCATTTCAAATTCTCAGGCTAAGTAACGTTGTAAGCTTTATATTTCATCTTGATCGTCACCTGTCACCACCATATCATCAACATAGATAATCAAGACAGTAACTCTACCTTTTTGGTGCTTTAAAAGAAAAGTGTGATCATAATTGCTTTGTTTATAGCCAAAGTTCTTCATAGACTTTGTAAATTTGCCAAACCAAGCTCTTAGAAATTGTTTTAACCCATACAATGCTTTCTTGAGTTTGTACACCATTGTAGTATTTGAGTACTTCTCTATACCTGGAGGAAGATCCATATACACTTCTTCGGAAAGATCTCCGTTTAAGAAAACATTTTTTACATCAAATTGAAGAAGTGACCAATCTTGATTAACCGCCAAAGACAAGAGTATTCTTACGGTATTAAGCTTGGCAACTAGTGCAAAGATGTCTTGATAGTCTATCCCATAAGACTGTATATACCATTTTGCAACTAACCGGGCTTTGTACCTCTCAATGGTTCCATCTGATTTTTGCTTAACTGCAAACACCCATCTTTATCCCAGGGACTTCTTTCCCTCTTGTAGAAGTGCAAGCTCCCAAGTAGCATTTTTTTCAAGTGTTGCCATTTCTTCTGTCATGGCTTGGGTCCATCTAGCATCGGCTAAAGCTTCCTGCATTGTACTAGGAACAGAGACAAACGATAATGGGAAAATTGAGATTTAACATTAACAACATCAATAATTGTAGAGTTAGGATCAGTGGATACCTCTAACGGAGTCTCAAGAGAAGAATGACTTAGTGGTTGTATTGGATTGTTAGAAGACGTACTATCATGGAGAGAGTTATCTTCATCATTTAGAGACGTCGGTTCAGCAATAGGAGAATTTTCCCTTTCGTTTTGTTGACCGATAGTGTCTTGAGTATTTTGGATACTAGAGAAATCTGAATCCAAGGGAAAAAACTCATCTAGTTCTTTTTGATTGATCACTTCTTCTTGATTATCCCCCTGAAGCTATGAATTAGTAGTCAGTAGCATGTAGAAGATTTCTTTTTAAAAATAACATCCATAGAAACATAAAACTTCCTAGAAGACGGATCATAACACTTGTAGCATTTTTTATTGATAACATATCCCACAAAGACACGCTTCAAAGCACGAGACTGAAGCTTAGTACGTTGATGTGGATGCAAATGAACATAAACCACACACCCAAAAATTCTAGCAGCCAAACATACCACTGGTGGAAGAGTGCAGTAATAAAAGAGGGCATCCAATGGTCTTCTAAAATTGAGGATGCTTGATGGTGTTCGATTTATCAAGTGGACCACCGAATTCAAGGCTTCACCCCACAAATGAGAAAGAACATGCCCACCAATCAAGAGAGACTGTGTAACTTCCAATAAATGTTTGTTTTTCCGTTCTGCAACATCGTTTTGTTGAGGGGAATAAGGACATGTTGTTTGATGAATAATACCTACTGAGTACATGAATTCTATCAATTCTTGTTTGAAGTACTCTCCCCCATTATCGGGTCGAAGGACATTTATTGAAATGCCAAACTAAGTAGTCACCATTTGATGAAAGAGGCGAAAAACAGAGCATATATCACTCTTGTGCTTCAACTGATAAACCCAAATCATTCGAGTATAGTCATCTACAAAAGTTACAAACCATCTCATCCCATTAAGAGTAGAAATTGGTATAAGTCCCCAAACATCTGAATAAACTAATGAAAAATGGTGATTTGCTTTATCATCACTTAAATGAAAGGTAGTACGATGACTTTTTGCTATTACACAAGTTTTACAAACAAAATTTGAGAAATTACATCCACTAAATAAAGAGGGAAATAATCTCCTGAGATAACTAAAAGAATGATGCCCTAGTCTTTTATGCTACAACCAAATTTTTTCTTTTTTCTTATTTACCAAATCTTCTTTCACTAAGTGAGCTTGCCCTTCACTATTGGAATGTTGGAACCCATCTTTTAGATAGTGCAATCCTCCACTTTGTTTACCACTTCCAATCATCTCCTTGCTATGAATGCCCTGAAAAATATGTGAGTAGGAAAAAATAGAGCTACACAATTATGAGATTTTGTTAATTGATTAAAAGAGAGAAGGTTGCAGTTTAATGATGGAACAAATAAGACATCATTAATAGCTAAGGTAGGGGATAACAAGACTGTACCAACTCCAATAACAAGAGATGATGCACCATTAGTATTGGTAATGAAAGTTTTGGAACATTTACAAGATAAGTGGCTAAACCTATAACGATCACAAGTCATATGATCCGTTGCACCAGAGTCAATTATCCAATCACTATTTTTATTTCCAGTAAAAGACATACCTGACTTAGCAGTAAATCCAAGAGTTGTGGCTAGATATCCCTTGAGGTTAGTGTCCTCACCACTATCTATTGAATGAGTCATAGTGGTAAAGATACTAAAAAAAAAAAATCATAGCGGAATGATTTGAACAAAAACAACAATTGTGAACATAAGGACCAAACTTCAATTCCTAGAGTAAAAAAAAAAGAGATTGAAGGAATATTTGATACCATCTCAAAGAACACAATTGTGAAATAATTTTGTGATGATTTTATTCATTGTAGTTCTATAATTTATAGAATAAATAAAAGAACATTTACAATGAAAGAATAAACTAATAATTATCTTATAATATTATAGGAAATAATGAATAGTATGAATAGGAAACATCCTATAATTAACAGAGAAATAAAGACAATTACTAATTAAGAATATTTGTCCATATCAGTCTCTTAATTCTAGCACATTGCATAAAGCAATCGGCCTGACCACATACACCTTTTAAATCCCCTTGAATTTTTGGAATAAGCGTAAGAATATTGTAGCATTCACGTCCTTCAACAGCTTGCCACTGAGGAAAAAAAGATTTGATTGCATTTACATCTCCCCCCACAATATCCAAGGCCTGCTAAAAGAAGTTAGCATGATCATCATTCACATCTTATATGTGCCAAATCAATATGCTTAATTCTCAAGTTTTATCTAAAGAAAAATTGAAAAATAATTTGCCTGTTATGAAAGAATAAATTTAAATAAAACAATATACGTACATTCGACTGTCGTTAACCTTTTGAACTTGTTGAATCTTTTTTCTTTGTCCAATCTTCTAAATTTTAGCCCTTTTATTGCACTTTCTATAGAAAATAATGCATATATGAACAAAGTATATATATATATATATATAAAAGATAGGCAAAAAACTAATTACTAAAACATAATTAATCTTTGTACTCCAACACTTTCTTTTAGAAGTTATTAGTAGAATTAACAAACACCACCTTTACCAATGAATAAAATCCTAGTAATTCAAGGGATATATATTTTGGTGCAGGTTATTAGTAATGACAAGTTAAAGGGTGTTGAGCATCGTGTTCTGACCAACGCAACTACTTCTCGAACAACAATTACAACACAAATCCACCCTGCATACAGTTGCATTGTGCGATCTGCTGAAGAACTAGTTGATGAAGGCAATCCAGCAAAATATAAATCTTTTACTTACGAAGAGTTCCTAATTTCCTATGTAGGAGCGGACGTGGTCACTGAAAAGACTATCAAGCCCTTTAAGCTTCATGCTTAGCTGGACAGAAGTATGGAAGTTGATACACTTTTTTCTTACTGGTCATGTAGATCATAATTAAAATATATTAATGTGTTTAGTAATAATTTGAGTTCCTTGAGATGCAGTACATCCTCCAACCTAAAACATATGATTCCTAAGTTGTCAGTTAAGTGCTTACCA
Source organism: Paratinospora sagittata (assembly GCA_035771175.1). Lineage (NCBI taxonomy): Eukaryota > Viridiplantae > Streptophyta > Magnoliopsida > Ranunculales > Menispermaceae > Paratinospora > Paratinospora sagittata. Next base: position 34,516,467 of record CM069607.1, read on the forward strand.
GTTGAGATATCTATTTGAGTTTGTGTTTTGTATATTTTCTTATAGACTATAATTTGAGTAAATATATGATTAAAAAATAAAATTTTATACTGATATTAAATGTTAACCGGCCACTACTTGTAGCTCAAGTAGCAAAGTATCTCCCCCACGTGGCCGTTCAAGTTGTCTTTTCATTTTAAATGTTAAAGCTCTGATAAATGCTAGTGTTGAAGCTCTTATACATGCTAGTGTATAGCCATAGATTAATTTGGGTCCTATATATATATATAATTAACAACGTTGTGCATTCATATATAGGTATAATATCTCAAAGGAACATATATCTACTAATGAATAATTCCGTAAACAAACTGTCGGTTGATAGATTGAGGGACCCCTTCATAATAGGTTCAAGCCCTCTCTTGGTCAAATTTTAGATGAAAGAGGTGATTATAAACTTTTGCAGAACCTTGAACTCTAGGAGGACTAGTCTCTACCTAAAAAGTAAAAGAACACCTCCAGAGCCGAAAAATCGATTAAAAAAAATAAAAAAAAGAATAATTTTAAATATTTATGTCCATTGAATATAAATGTAAAGATGCCAAAGTTTCTACTAATTTATGCTTTATAATTATGTCAATTAAAATTTGCATAATTCTCATTTTAATAGCAACTCACGTGACCCTTCAGTAATTGCTATTTCTTACGATCGATTATCGATCGGTAAGAAACTTCAAATAGTCATAACTTTTTCATTCTTACTCCGATTTGAGTGATTCAAGATCCGTTAGAAACAAAAAATGAGAAAGTTATGACTATTTGAATTTTCTTATCGATAGAAAATTCAACTCGGATTTGAGTGATTCAAGATCCGTTGGAAAGGGAAAGAAAATATCTTTCCAACACATCTTAAATCACTCAAATATGAGTTAAAATGAGAAAATTATGGCTATTTTAAGTTTCTTACCGATCAGTAAACTTTCTTATCGATTGATTATCTATTGGTAAGAATTTTCAAATAGCCAAAACATTTTCATTTTAACTTTGATTTTAGCAATTAAAGATGCTTTGGAAAGATATTTTCTTCCTCTTTCCAAAGAATTTTGAATTTCTTAAATCGGAGTTAAAACTGATAAATTATGGTCATTTGAAGTTTACATTCCGATCAGTCAACACCGGTATATAAATTTCAAATAATAATAACTTCTACGTTTTAACTCTGATTTAAGCAATTAAAATGATTTGGAAATAGCAAGAAAATATCTTTCCAACGCATCTTGAATCACTCAAATCGGAGTTAAAATGAGAAAGTTATAGCAATTTAAAGTTTTTACCGATCGGTAAGAAAGTTTACCGATTGGTAAGTAAATTCAAATCCCATAACATTTTCATATTAACTCCGATTTGAATTATTCAAGATGCGTTGGAAAGAGGAAGAACATATATTTTCAACGCATCTTGAATCACTCAAATCTGAGTTAAAATGAGAAAATTATGACTATTTGAAGTTTCTTACCGATCGGTAAGAAAGTTTCCAGATCAGTAAGAAATTTTAAATAGCTATAACTTTCTCATGTTAACTTAGATTGTAAAGATTCAAGAGGCATTGGAAATATAATTTTTTCTTCTTTCCAACGTATTTTTAATCGCTTAAATTGGAATTAAAACTAAGAAGTTATGGTTATTTGAAGTTTACGTTCTGATTGGTCAATAAACTTTAAATGACAATAACTTTTGTGTTTTTATTTCGATTTAAGTGATTCAAAATGCATTGAAAATAAGAAGAAAATATCTTTCTAACGAATCTTGAATCTCTAAAATCGGAGTTAAAATGAGAAAGTTATAACTATTTAAAATTTTTTATCTATCGATAAATTTTTAATAAGAAATAGCAATTACTGAAGGGCCACATCAATTGTTATTGGAGAAAGGAACAAAACAGTCGAGCACGCCAATTAAATTACAAGAATTTAATTAAAAGATGACTGATGAATTACAGATAACCTAAAATCTAAATTTTAAAAATTCAATAGCTGAAAACCCAAACTTTGATACCCGAACTCAATAAATCCCATTAAAATTTTATTCAACAATGATAATTTCTATCAATGACAAGTTAAAGGGTTTTTGAACATTGAGTTTTGACCAACTCAAAATTAGGTGGTCATTTTTTTCAGTGTTCGAAAATTAATCGTACTGACTAATAGAAGTACTTGAAAAGATTAATTGTTGATTTTTGTCAATGTACCAAAATTAGTCAGTAATTGAAGTACTTGAAAAGACTAGGTGGTAAATTTTTTCAACGTTCCAAAATTAATCGTATTGACTAATAGAAATACTTGAAAAGACTAGGTGGTAAGTTTTTTCAATGTCCAAATATAATTCTACTGACCAACAGAAGTATTTGAAAAGACTAGGTGGCCATTTTTTTCAATGTTTCAAAATTAATACTACTGACCATTATGATTATATTTCATTAAAATATTTGCAATGCTTAATTAGTAATTTAATGAATCTCCTTTTTCCTACAAATCTCTTACTTTTAAGCTCATTTTATACGTGATTTCTTTATTTTATCCCTTTCAATTTTCACATTTTACTTGCACTTTTTCTATTTATAACTAATATTAATATTTTTATCAAATTAGACTAAATCATATTAGATATATCCATAATTTTATTTTTAGTTCTTAATTAAAAATAAAATTTTAATTGATTATATTGGTCAATGACCCAACAAGTTGATTTATTTTTGTTATGTGTATGCATTGTTGGCTTTGTCATTGTTTTTTAATTTATATCTTGCAAGAAACATATATGAACCGAACGACTAGTGGGCACATGGCCCACGTAACATTAGCAGTAGCAAGAGGACCTTATGGGTCCAATATAACTAATTTTTTATTTTATTTTTTAAAGATAGGGATGTAAGCGAACTTGACTGTACCAACATTACAACTCGATGAGTTGGGTTAAGTTGATCTAAATATTTGGTTTGGTTTAAATTTAAAAATCTCAACCTAAATGGTTTTTATTAGATTATGGGTTAATACCCTTAGAACTCAACTCAACTCAATCTAACACAAACCTAACATTAATCTCTAAATCTCTTATCTTAAAGCCACTAAATTACAAAACTAATAAAATCCTTAAAGTCTTAAACTCAAATTACAATCTTTTTGACCTTCTACATAAAACCTCTTAATCCTTTTTTTTCTTCGTTTCTTTTTCTTTGTCTATCTATTTTTTCTTCTTCATTTCTTCTTTTTCTTTTTCTTCTTCTTCTTTTTTGTTTGTTTAAGTCATTTTCATGAAAAACAATATTCAAGTCATCTCAATCTAAATGACCAACCCAACCCATGGTATGGTCAAGAAGTTAGTTTGGTTCAGGTTGAGTTTTATTTTTTCCAACTCGAGCTATTTGGTTGGGTTGAGTAGTTTTGGCTTGAATCCGACTTAATCCAACTCTCCTCTCCGTGAAAAAAAAGGGATTCCACCAATCAATTTGGTGGGGTGGTATAGGAAGATGAATTTCTTGCTATAAAGTCTCAAGATCGAGTTTCATGAATAGACTTTTGTCTTCACAAGTGGAGTGGCATGGCCTTTGACCAAGGTCACGTGTAGGAACATTCTATTTAGTGAGATGTTATTATATCTCTTTAGTGGTACTCATTTATGGTAAAATAGGTTGTGGTGCGTGTAAGGTAAGGACACCACCTGCATTACCCAAAAAAAAAAAGAAAAGAAAAAGGAAGCCCTGGTGACATGAACATATATATCAAGTATAGAACTTGTCCAAAAAATAAATATGTTATCCACCAAAAAAATGTGCCCTTTTATTCTAAGTTAAATAATTTAGTGCCACCCACCCACAGCCGCCTTGATAGACTAATATGAAGCCTCTTCATATTATTTAATTAATATTAATAAAATATTTAAATACTTTATTTTTAATGTCTCCTTTTAATAAATTATAAAGTTATTCCTAGTTAGTTATGTGTTCCTAGGTCATTTTTTTCCTTATATTCTTCATGAGAGTTGTGATATTACATATTTAATTAATTGTTACTATCATCATCAATAAAAGTTTTTGAGATATTGATCATTACGTCATCATTTATTTTAATTTGATGAAAATTGGTTGATTAATTACTGAATCTTCCGTTAACTTTATATAGTTCCATTAATTAATTAATATTAGTTTTTACAAATTAATAAATAACAATCAATAAATCTAGTTTGCCCAAATATCTACGTTGATTGAAAAGAAAAAAGACTACAATATTTAAAACATTTTTGTATTAAAAGTCAACAAATTATTATTAGCTTCTTCCAAATCTCCATGCTTTAATTCCTCCAAAGCTCCATATAAATACTCCAAAGAAAGTTCTTGTTTTTAGTTTTCTCTTCAAGGAGAACAAGATGATTGAGAACATCAAGTTCAAACTGCTTTCAAATGGCATCAATAATCAATCTATTCCATCATCTTACGTACTACCCCCTGAGAAAAGACCCGGAAATCATGCACTTCCTGTGTATCAAAACACTCCAATTATTGATCTTGGAGGTGGTGATGATGAATTTGATCGTGGAAACATAATTCATCAAATCTTTGAAGCCATTGAAAATTTTGGTTTCTTCCAGGTACATTGTTTTTGTTGATAAATGCTTTTATACTAAAAAATTATATTCAAAATCATATTTATATTGATGTGGTGCATTGCCACGTCAGCTCGGGTATAGATTTAGTAGGTACAGATCTTGAGTCATTTTAATACTTTTCTTTTGTGTTTATCAAATCGATTCAAAAGTTGTTTTTTGTTTGTTTGTTTTTTTCCTCAAATACTGGTTAGCTACATGAATATTCTTCTCTCCTTTGCTCGATTTCAACTTAATTAAGTATTTTCTTAATTATATAGGGTTAGATTACATGAATGAATCTATTTTTTTTACTCTACTCGATCAAGGGTGAGTTCGACACATGCCTAGCACATCGCATAGTTTGATTTAATATACTTGTGTCATATATAGTTCATGTATTGACAGATTTACACGGGTTGTTAGTAAATGAATATATTGAAAAGATAAATGAATATACTGATCAGTACAAACAAAGTTTTTTTTCTGCTCTATCTTACTAACAAAATATATATCTTTGTAATGTAGTTTTTACGTGCATGTCTATGTATGTATGTAATTGTAGTTGGTTAATCATGGAATCTCCCATACATTGATCGAGGATGTGATGGGTGTTGCGAAGGAGTTTTTTGAGATGCCGATCGTAGATAGGTTGGGCTTAATGTGTGAGGAATATTTGAAACAGCGTACACCTCATTCCAAAGAAGTTCATTACTGGAGTGAGAAGTTTAGGCATGTTTGTCACCCTGTGGAAGAATCCATACATTTGTGGCCTTCAAAACCAGCAAATTACAGGTATGGAATCATATACATACTTGTGTCTCCAATCACTTATTATAAAGAGTAACGCTAAAGATATTTGGGTGTCAACGTTATTTTTTAATGTTGGCACCAAGTCTCTGTTAAATGTTGAGGATGTTGCACAATATATGTACATCCCCAAAATATTCAAAGAGGTTAGGTGCGTCGAGAAATAGTGTTGACACCCAACATATATAAATCAATTTTTAATTATAAATATAATTAATTTGTTGATATAAAATCATGTTAAAAGAAACTTTTAATTAAATTTTCAATAAAAGGTGTCATAATTAGTATTTTGAACCAGAAAATATATAAAGTAGTGACTTGGACGTCCACCGGCCACTTCAAGTATGAGATATAAAACTATACACTTTTTTTTTTTTTCTGTGCCATATATAAAATAATTAAAACTATATATAAAATATATAGACTGCCACTTTCACCCTTATTTGAAACAACAGAGTGAAAACTAATTGTATGTATATGATAACATGGACTATATAATTCTAAGGAATCATTAATTATGATGATGATCAGTTAATTACCTTCAATTAGAAAAAAAAAAAAACACACACACACACACACACAAGATTTTCAAGTGAACTTGCATATAATTATTGGCATAACCTAATTAGAATTGATTTGATAAAACTGTATTGTTAATTATCTCAATGGAGTAAATAAAGCCATGTCACACAGAGATCAATTATAAGATAGAGATAGCAAATCAAAAGTAATTGATATATAGTAAATCAAAATCTATCTATTAAATATAATTTTTAGAAATAATTTTTGTTTTCAAAGTTTCATCAACGCCTCTGGCCTACAGTGGGGCCTTCTGTCTACAAGCTTGTCCAAGACTTTTGGGTGTCAGGAAAGCTTCCAGATGGGATCAATGATACTCTGTTGGTATTAGTACCGAAGGTTCAGCATCTTGAATTATTGTCCCAGCTTAGACCTATAAGTCTCTGCAACGTGGGCTATAAAGTGATTACAAAAGCTATGACAAATAGGCTAAAGATGATCCTCCCTAGTCTTGTTTCTCCCAACCAAAGCAGCTTTGTTCCTGGTCGCCAAATTACAGATAATGTCATTGTGTATCAAGAAGTCCTTCATTCAATGAGAACTAAGAAGAATGGTGTATCTCATATGGCAATTAAGATTGATCTTGAAAAGGCCTATGATCGATTATCTTGGGATTTTATTGAAGACTCGTTGAAGGAGATTGGTCTTGGTGATGGGTGGATTCGAAATGTGATGCATTGTGTCTCTTCCTCTAGGATGTCGATTGTCTGGAATGGGGATCTTTTGGATTGTTTCTCTCCTGAGCGCGGAGTTCGGCAAGGGGATGCAATTTCGCCTTATCTTTTTGTCCTGTGTATTGAAAGATTGGGTCATTTGATTAATGGGGCAGTGGTGCGAAAGGAATGGAAACCCATACAGCTTTCTCGTTATGGTCCTTCTATCTCCCACCTTTTCTTTGCAGATGATATGGTTTTGTTTGGGAAGCATCTACAGAGCAGATAAAGGTTATTATGAAGTGCCTGGATTTATTTTGTGCGTGCTCGGGCCAAAGAGTTAACTACCAGAAATCTCATATATTTGTATCTCACAATGTGGAGCTTGCAGTGGCTCAAGACATATCTACTATTTCTGGTATTCCCCTTACGGACAACTTGGGTCGGTATCTTGGTGCTCCCTCCATTCATGGGAGGGTCCGACCTGCTGACTTTCAGTACATCATTGAGAGAGTGACTACTCGTTTGGCGGGGTGGAAGACAAAATTCTTGTCCTTTGCGGGTAGATTGGTGCTAGTTAAATCGGTGCTTAACTCTATTCCCATGTACATCATGCAGACTATGGTGTTACCAATAGGGGTGTGTAATACCATTGATAAATTAGTTCGACGGTTTCTATGGGGAGGGTCTAATGAGAAGCATGGCGTCAACCTCATTAAGTGGGAAATCATCATCAAACCTATGGAGGACGGTGGTCTTGGCATTAAGAGTATGACTTATATGAACTTGGCTTTTTTGGCCAAATTGGGTTGGAGACTAATTACAGATAAGAATAGCTTTTGGGCCAGAGTTGTTTCCATGAAGTATCTGCATCGGGAAGCTACTATTGATAGGTTGCAGCCTAAGAATGGGGCTTCCAATGCGTGGCGGGGCATTGTTAAAGCCTCGCCTATTTTACGTAGCGGAGTGCGGGCGCTAGTTCGTAATGGTAAGGACACTCTTTTTTGGCTTGATACATGGGTAGGTGAGGTGGCCTTAATCAATATGAAAATGCGGGATTTGAGTTTGGTGGAGATGTATAGGCCTGTCTCAAGCTATTGGGTGAAGGGTTCAGGGTGGGACTGGAATGCTCTATCAGGTTTACTCCCTTTTGAGGTTGAAAATAAACTTGTTGCTGTGCTCTTATGGGATGAGGAGGAGGTTGCAGATGGCATATGTTGGGGAGCTTCTAAAAGTGGCATATTAACGGTGTCCTCTGCTTATACTATTTCTACTGGCACTCTTATGGGAGATCCTACTTTCCATTGGAGGAGGATTTGGAAGCTAAAAGTTCCTCAAAGATGCAAGACTTTTTTGTGGATGGTTGCGCATCGAAAGATCATGTGCAATGCTGAGCGGATGAAAAGGGGTTTCACCATGGCATCTGACTGTATTGAATGTGTGGGATGTATCGAGGATGTTGATCATATTTTTCGAAATTGCTCTAGAGCCGTGCAATTATGGAAGCGTCTATTGCAGCCAGTTGAGTATCATCTTCAGAGCAATTTGGATTTCCAAAGCTGGCTTGCTCATAATCTTGCTGGCGTTACTGATTGTAATGTTGACTATGACTGGGCTTCCTACTTTGCAGTTGCCATGTGGGCTCTTTGGAAATGGAGGAATGATCTAGCTTTTCGTAATCTTCGTTTTCACTTCGAGTATAGCATGGCTTGGCTTAAAGGGAAAGTGACTGAAATCATTCATGCTTTTCGAGCCCAAGTGGCGGTCCATGGTGCTGGACTGATAGAGAGGGTGAAGATGGTAGGCTGGTGTGCTCCCAACCATGGTTGGACTAAGCTTAATACTGATGGATGTCTTAAGAATGCTTCATCGCGAGCAGGGGGTGGCGGTCTTCTCCGTGACTATCGTGGTATGTGGTTGAGGGGGTTTGTGGCTAATATTGGTTCTTGTACTGCAACTGAAGCTGAATTATGGGCTGCTGTTCATGGCTTACGTCTTGCTTGGGAGGAGGGCCACCGTTCTATAGTTTTCGAAACAGATTCGGCTATGGTGGCTGGTTGGTTAAAAGGCAACAGTATGCCGCAGCTTAGCCTTTCCAACTTGGTAAATGAGTGTAGAAGACTCCTTCAGAGAGATTGGATAGTTCAAGTTGAGCACATTTACAGAGAAGATAATAGAGCAGCAGACTATTTGGCTACTGAGGCTTTGAAGTTCAATCGGGGAGTGTGTATCTTGTCTTTCCCTCCCTGTGGCTTATCTAATATTATGAGGGAAGATGCAACTAGGTTTACTTGGCCTAGGAGAGTTTGCGATGTAGTGTGTTAATTGTCCTTGTTGGGTGTTCCCCCTCTTTACCTTTCCAAAAAAAAAAAAAAGTTTCATTTCATTTTGATGAGATCTCCAAACGAGGAGAACATATATTTTGCCAGCAGATACAAAAATATACTAAAAAATAGTGCAGGCACAACAATACTGAACATAAAAGCTTACAAAGAAAACAGGTAAAACGCCCAAAACAAGAGAATAAAATCCTTAAAACATCTCTTACATAGTCCATGTTATCAAATTATTAGTGAGAAACAGGGACTATATACCCTTTTCTTATACATATATTTATTCCCAATTAATGAACATGAATATAATAATTAGTTCTTTTGCATATTATGATCAAGAGCCAATGACTCAATAATCTTTCCTGTGTTTTCCTTTTTATCCATTTCTTAATTAAGAGAGGTGGTAGCAAAGTATTCAGTGAAGCAAGAGCATTGAGTCTAAAATTGTTGGAGTTGATTTCTGAAGGCTTAGGGCTTGAATCAAAGTACTTTAATGGGGAGCTTTCTCAAGTGCAATCCATGCTAATCAGTCAATATCCGGTGTGCCCTGACCCAAGTGTGACATTAGGGTCACCAATGCACAAAGACCCTACCGTTATTACCCTTCTTCTTCAAGGTGATGTATTTGGGCTTCAAGTGCTTAACCACGGTGAATGGATGGATGTTGAGCCTCTCCCTCATGCAATTGTTGTCACCTTGGGCCACCAATTACAGGTAACTTTTTGTTTCCTTTTTCAAATATTATATGTGCTAAATAAATATGCTTAATTACCAATTTATATTTCAAAAAAAAAAAAATATGAAGATCATTTGCTTATTTGTGTGTTTTTTTTATTTTTATTTCCATAACATTTACATTGGAGCCCAATTATACAATAAGCACGTCTCAAAGACCAATTGGTCAAGACACAAATTAGACAGTAAGCGGGCAACCCTATATTAATAGTGCAAAAAGTATAAAGATCATTTGTCACAATGTAAGCCTTATCTTTTTATGAGGTTAAGGAGAATGGAACCCTGCTAGGGATGTCTCTTGCCATTCAAACTAGAAATTTCATCATGTATTGCTTCATATGTATGCAATCCAATAACAAAAAGATATATATATATATATATATATATATATATATATATATATATATATATATATATATATATATATATATTTTTTTTTTTTCTCATTTACAATCAAACGCAACAAGATGAAGGTTTTTCACAATAAGTTTTTTTTGCAAATTATCAAACAAGCCCTTAGTTTTCTTAATTTATACATATTGGCACACATTTGCAGTACTCTATAGAGAAATATATATAGGTATATATTCTGTCTTATATATATATGTTCTTTTCATAACATTCATAATTTATACATAGACCAAATAAGTTTAACTTGTGTAAAAGAAATTAAGGTGATTTTGATTTATATAGATACAATTTAAAGATTAGTTTTCAATAACTATATATATTGATACTCTACTTCTACTCTAAAATGAACTTCTATTTGCAAATAAAAATAAATGTCAGTAATAACAAAAAAAAGTTTTGGCTTATAATTTTTGTAGAGAGTATTCATCTACTTTAATACTTTATTACAGATAAACTAAGATAGTCAAAACATTTACTAGAAAAGTAAATGAAAATAATATTGTTTGAGGCTCTATATCTATCTCTGATTAACTTTTTGATACAGGTTATTAGTAATGACAAGTTAAAGGGTGTTGAGCATCGTGATTTGACCAACTCAAGAACTGATAGAACAACAATTACAACCCAAATCTATCCGCCATACGGTTGCATTGTGCGACCTGCTGAAGAACTGGTTGATGAAGGCAATCCAACAAAATATAAATCTTTTACTTACGAAGAGTTCCTAATTTCATATGTAGGAGCGGATGAGGACACTGAAAAAGCTATCGAGCCATTTAAGCTTCATGTTTAATTAATTAGTAGGATGGAAGTATGAGAGTTTATTCACTTTTTCTTACCAGTCATATAGATCATAAAGTAAATTAGTGTTTAGTAATAATGGAGGATATTCCATTAATGGTCTTTCATCCATCGGATTAGTTCCTGAGATGTAGGACCTTGGACCTAAAACATCTAGTTCTTATAATTTGAGCAAATGATTATATATAGATCTACAACTTTATGAGAATTATATATATATATATATATATATATATATGTGAGTTGGTTGCTAATGAGTGGTTGGCTTAGTGAAAGTGGGTTGAGTGTCAAGATCGTCTTGTATAAAAGTTTTAGGATTCGATTCTTGGAGGCCCCCTCTTTACTGTCTATCATTCTGCTCCAGCCTCGAAATAGGGACTAATCTCATAACTGGGTGTGAGGATAACTCGTGGAAAACCAAAAAAAAAGATAAAGAAATTAGTTTGCATTCACCTTTAAGGGACGTCCTCAAAGAGGCCCAAATACCTTTTGGAAAAAAATTGATACTTTGAGGAATTTATTGTATTCAATGTAATATAAAAATGTCATTAAAAGGTGATAAAAAGTGTACATATTAAAAATAATTAGACACTTCCAATAATATTACAAACTAAAACGGTGTTTTTTTTTTAAATAAAAAAAAAAACAATACAAAGATAATAAGACAAGAGTAGATTGGCGTATCTCTGCCTTATGTATTGATGTCAATAGATACAAATTAAGCTTGATGTTGATTTATTCTTTAGTTTCTGAAAAAAAAAAAAAAACTACATTTTGAAAACAAATTTAAAACACCATGGAGACTGTAAGATTATATATTTTTATAAAATAAATTTACATGATTTGGGATATGGCACCGAGCAATGTAATCAACAAGAGTGCGGTAATAATGAGAAAAATGAAGTTTAGATCCTCATAACTTCAATGAAGGAAATTAAATTAAATCTGATAAGAAAAAATAATAAGGATGGTTCAACAACTACAAAAGGGAAATTAAACATCTTCATGTCCATAATGCATTCCTTAATGGTGATCTTGCCGAAGAAGTTTATATGTGCCAACCACAAGGTTTCACAGTTTCTTCTGAGCCTCATCTCGTGTGTAAGCTCCACAAGGCCATCTGTGGTTTGAAACAATCGCCTAGAGCTTGGTTTACCAAGCTCAACACCTTTCTCTTGCATTGCAGATTTACAGCATCAAAAGCAGACCCATCTATGTGCATTCTCTGCACAAATTCAGATATGCTCATCTTGCTCATTTACGTTGACGACATCATTGTGATTGGTTCCAACTCACATTTGATAGCTTCTCTTATCTCTTTTCTACATCATCAGTTTGCATTAAAGGATCTTGGGTGTCTTAACTATTTTCCGGGCGTGGCTGTTACTTCCTCTCCAGGTGCTCTCCATTTACACCAGTCCAAATATGTCAAGGAGCTACTTAACCGTGCACAGATGAGTTCTTGTAAGCCTATGTCTACTCCAATGGCGTCAAGTGTTGCACTTTCCCTCTATGACGGAGACCCTCTACCTGACCCTTCCTCCTATAGAAGCATTGTTGAAGCCTTACAATACTGCACCATTACACGGCCCGACATAAGTTTTGCAGTTAACCGTGTGTGCCAATTTATGCATGCCCCTACTACCACCCATCAAGGCTTTCTCGTAACACCCAGTTCTTGAGTACCCACTTATCATAGTGTTCCAAGATATCACATTTCTCTCTCCAATTGCATAAAACACCTGGGCAGCAGCCTCCTTTTCATTACAGCTCATGTACATTGCCACTAGAGAATTCTGAACACAAATGTCTGATTCAAAACCACCCACACATACTTTACAGTGAACAATTCTGCCCGCATCGAGCATTGAAAGCAAGCTGCAAGCTTTGAGAACAAAAGGGAATGTGAAGTTATCAGGTTTGTGAAGCCCGGAATTAAGCATTTCAGTAAATAAATTGAGTGCTTGTTCAGGCTCTTCGAATTGGATATGGCATCTGATCATGGCGTTGTAGAGAACAGAGTTTCTTTGAGGCATTTTGTCGAACAATTGGCGGGCTTGAAACGTATTGGTACATTTTTTTATAGCAGTAAGAAAAATGCGAATACTCATGAATCCAACAGGTTCTTTATCTACTTGCCCAGTAAGAAAATTGAAGAACAAGAACAGAATAACACCAGATTCTTACTCCCCTCTTCTTTGATTTCTCCTCCATACGCTGTTCCTCCGCGAGTTCTCCCAAATTCTACTCCATATCTTTTCACGAGCTCAGCTTAGATTGTATGCAGCATCCCCTCCTTTGCTCTTAGCTCCTTTAGCGGTAATCTCTATATTAATTTTATAATAAAATCACCCTTTCCAAGCACTCTTTTTGTCTTGGCTGCAATCATGATACATATATTTTAAGATATATTTCTCTCATTAAATGGTCTTTTTTTGTTTTTATTTTTGGTAAGTACAACCAATTTCCACGAAAAATAATAATTTACAAGAAAAAATAAAATAACAAAATAAACAAATAAAGAGAGACTTGTGAGTTTTTTACGTGATAAAACTCAAATTAGAAAAACATCCCCTCTAAAGCCACAAATCCATTATAATAATAATAATAAAAATTTATAAAATTTTACTAATCTATAACATATACTTAATAGTACACTCCAATCCAGGCTTTTCAGCGTGCCACATCAACAACTACTTAAACATTTTGAATGAGATACAAATAATTCAACGAACATTTTCTCTACCCATTTTATTTGACAAGGCATCGTAATTGCAATTAATAAGAATTTATTGAAACAAAACGTTTTTCTTTTCAGGTAATTGAAAATCAAGACCTTGCAGATTTTTATTTTTTTCTTTCACATTTAGATGACATAACATTGATAATTTCCTGCTCTTTATTTCTTTCTTTCACATTTGATGTCGTTTTAAATGGTGCAATAATAATGATAACCAATACCTCCAAATTTTTATTTCTTTCTTTCACATTTAGATGAGATAACATTGGCAATTTTCTGCTCTTTATTTCTTTCTGTCACATTTGATGCCGTTTTAAATGGTGCAATAATAATGATAATAATAATAATTCTTTTCACATTATTTTATATAACATACATTCATTAAATTTTCTGCTCTTTACTTCTTTCTTCCACATTGGATGCTGTTTTAAATGGTGCAATAATAATGATCATAATAATAATATTGAGATAAATTAAAATCAAGGTTATCTTTCTCATGTCTTTTTTTTTATTCACAAAAATTCTTTTCACATCATTTTATATAACATACATTCATTCAACGAAGTGTTTCATGTTTGTTATCTACAAGCAAGCAGAGGTGTTCGTATGATTCTTTCACTTTTTCTTGGGGGTGTGCCCATAACAGCATTAAAAAGTTTTTCATGTTTGTTATCTACAAGCAAGTGGAGCTATTCGTATGATTCTTTCACTTTCTCTGGAACTTATTTTTGTTATTGAATGCTCTTATCATGCTTCTCATGCTCGATTTTAGAATTTGTCAAGGTACTGACTTTAGCATTTACAAACACTTTACAGGTTTGACAGGAAATTTATTCACAAGTGGTTTCTCTGTGAATTTTGGGAATTCCAGAAGAGGGAATCAGCCCTGTATTGGAGACAACAGTTATGGGGATAAAAATTCCTATCAACTTCGAAATCATCGCTCGACTTATGAAGATTCCGATTGAAGAAAGAATTATTGATCCACATAAACCGCAGACAATTACAGAGATTGCGGAGTCTAATGAACAATTATTCAATTCCCTCACCAAGGAGCCATACACTCAATCGACGTTCACCAACCTCCTAAACAATTATCTTAAACCATATCTTGCCGGCCTTGGAAAGATCGTGTTCGGCAACATCTTGCCAGAAAAGAGGCCTAATGGCACTATGCCAAGGGCCCAACTCCTTATGCTATATTGCATAGAGAAGGAAATAAATGTCTCCCTACCACACATCATCATCCAACAAATGTTGAGGGTGATTCAAAACCCTTTGAAAAAGGAATTCCTCGGTTACGGAGTCTTGATCATGAGGATGCTATGCGAAGTAAACATCGACACTTTTGATGGGACTTCGACACAAATCGTTGAGCCAGTTACAACATCTTCTATCTTCAAGATATATGTTCCAAGGGGAGAAGTAACTGACGAGGAAGTATTCGGCACAACGATAGGAAATGCCGAGAGAATGAGGGACAAGCATGGACGTTGCCTTCGAAAAAGTTGACGCAAGATTCCCGTCAGAGAAGCACCAATTTTGGAGGGCAGAACATCCCAATGAGCCCACTATTTCAAAATTTTTCACCTCATACAGATCTAGATATACAAGGGGTTCCAGTTAGGGGATCCCCGTATAATCAAAACAATTACCTTTCACCTATGAATCACACGTACAACCAATACTTTCCCCCAATGCCTATGACCTACCCTCCACCTATGGGACAAACGAGCCATCAACCACCAATGGGCCAATCAACTAACCTTTTTGAAAGGTTAACTAAAATGGAATCCAATATGGCGGAAATGAGAGCGACTCAAAATTATATATTAACACATATGCAAAACTCTGAAACAGAGCGAGCAAACTCTCAACCTTCTGTTAATAGTCATTCTGTACCTAGTAGGAGATCTAAAAGGAGTGGAAGTAGGCAGGGAAATCAAAATTGATTACTGGCATTGTAAACTTTTCTTTTATACATGAATGAAATGTTTTGTTTAAAGACTATCTTTGGTGGGCCGACTTACAACCATTCTTTCTTTTGTATCACTAACTTTGGAATGGTATGGGACATAACAAAATTGGATGATACTAAATAAAACGTGGAAGTAAGAAAACCCATGACCTTGTGTGAAAAGAAACATTTGGAGAAAGTTGCATTACTAATATTATTACTAAGTTTACACGGTATGGGACGAGTAAATTTGGACGATACTATTAGTGAACCTCTATTCAGCCAATGTTTTTAGAGACCGTGTTCATACAACTTAACTTGGTTAACACCCTTATTACCAAAGTCATGTGGTATGGGACACATGAACTTGGCTAATAATCGAAAAGACTAAGAGTAAGAGTTTGAATACATAAGATTGCGATAGAACGTTAGATCAGGATATTTACCGAGGCAAATCTTAGAATTCTTATGACTCGTATGGATTTTCAATGAAATATATATGTATGTTCACAAAGACCAAAACCAAATCATTTGAAATACTTGCAAAGTTTTATACTTATTATATAAACATTCTAACCTTGTTTGTTTTTACACCATGGCCAAACTTACGAGTTATATAAGATTCTTTGATTCCTCAACAAAAACCTTACACTATACTTAGAAAACTAGGTGATTTTAATATTGCAGTACTCTCGAAATTGTTGCTAAGCATACTATAACATTATACTTGACTACAGTTTCTTAATCTTGGTTTTGTTTTCTCATTGCCAGTGAGAAAATGCAAACAAGGAAGAGAGGAAGGCCACGTACTGTTCGTCCAGCAGTTGAGGCACCTCCTGAGATTCAAGAACCTCCGCCTCCATCTGGGCAGGCAATACCACCCCCACCCGCACCCTTTACCATGCCTTCAAGCATGAAAACCTTTTTCGCAGGATTTATTAAGGCGATGAAGGTCACTGTTCAAACTGTCGTTCGTGAGGCCGCGGCAAGTCAGGTTGCCACTGTTCAGACACTTGTACGATTTGGATCATAATCTCAAACTGATCAGATTACTAAGTACAAGAGGCTACAACCTCTTACTTTCGCTGGCACCATTAAGGCTGATGAGGTGCAAAAATGGCTGGATGAGTCAAAAAAGGCTCTTGATGCAATGAGAGTTGATGAGACTCGCAAAATTCCACTAGCGACCTACCAACTTGTTGGTAGAGCAAACACATGGTGGATAACAGTGAAAGAGGACCCAAGGGTCAACATAGCAGATATGACTTGGCAAAATTTCGAGTCACTGTTTATTGATGAGTATTTTCCCAGCGCGGTGACCAAGCAAAAGCGTTAGGAATTTGCTAAGTTATACCAGGGCACCATGACCGTCAGGGAATATGCTGAAAAGTTCAAAGAATTATCAGTCTACTATCTCTCCACCATCTCAATGGAGCTAGATAAGATTGAGAAATTTTATAATGGCATTCGCCATGACATTCGACAAGCCTTGTCGATCTTGGATCTCAATTTACAAGGAGGTTGTTGACAAGGCCATGAGCTTTGAACAAGAGAAGATCTTACAGGAACAGAGAATGAATAAGGGCAAACGGCCTGCAACGTTTTCCCAACGAGGATCGAAGCAGGGCAACAAAAAGAAGCCCTACTACAATCAAAGCCCAGCCCTCCCAGCCCCTGTTTCGAAGAATGAGGCCACAACACCTGCGGCTGAACCTTGTAACCCTAACCATCAGGGTTTTCGTAATCATGGCCGTTGAGGTCGTTATGGAAGGGGTGGCCGTAGAAACGACAATGGCAGAGGTGGTGGTCGACACCACAATCAGCAAGGCCACCAGAACAATTAGCATGTCCAGCAACACAATCAGCAGTACAGGCCTACTTGTTTCAACTGCGGCCAGCAGGGCCACGTAAGAAATGCCTGTCCGCACCTTCAGCAACCTGTTCCTGCAATTCCAGTCCAACAAGCACCACCTGCTGCTAATGCCCAACCCAGGCAGAACTAGCAGAACCAGGGTCAACGGAATTAGGGCAGAGCATATGCCATCGCTCAACAACCCCTCCCAGACAACAATGTAGTCGAAGGTACATTTCCTTTGTTCAATACAATGGTGCATGTTTTGCTTGATTCAGGTGCTACGCATTCTTTTATATCATCAGCATTGGTAAGACATTTAGGCCTGCATCCTGAACCCACAAACATCACACTCCATGTCACATCACCGTTTGGATCTGGTACTGACGTGAATTTGCAGTGTTCTCGATGTGAGCTTCGCATGTCAGAACAGATAATATATGCAAATTTTTTTGTGATGGATATTGAAGACTTCGACATCATCCTCGGCATGGACTGGCTCGCACCACTGAATGCAAAGATTGACTGTATGAAGAAGCAAGTTCAGTTAACCTTGCCTACATGAGAGTTTGTCAAGATTCACGGAACAAGGAAATGGATACACAAATCAACAGTTACACTTCTCAAATCTCAACTTCGAGCGTTATCCGTTGGTGACGAAAATGAATCACCAGCACTATACCCTCTCGAAGTACACGATGTTCCAGTCATATATGAATTTCCAACAGTTTTTATAAATGACCTTCCTGGTCTACCTCCAGTTAGGCAATTCAATTTTGAGATCAACCTCATACCTGGGACAGGGCCTATCTCAATTCCACCATACAGAATGTCCAATGTCGAGCTAGTCGAATTAGACAAACAACTAAAGGAATTAGAGAGTAATGGCTTCATCCGAAAGAGTTCATCACCCTGGGGAGCTCCAGTTCTGTTTGTTCGCAAAAAGGATGGTTCTTTACGACTTTGCATCGATTATCGCAAGTTGAATAACATCACCATCAAGAACAGATATCCATTGCCCAAGATCGATGACTTGTTCGACCAACTTAGAGAAGCCAAATACTTCTCTAAGATTGATTTACGGTCCGGTTATCACCAACTCCAGATCCGAGAGTCGGACATCACCAAGATGGTGTTCAGAACTCGGTACGGTCATTACGAGTTCTTAGTTATGCCGTTCGGTCTAACAAATGCACCTGCTGCATTCATGGATTTGATGAATCGCATATTCAGGTTATACTTAGACCGATTTGTGGTGGTTTTTGTGGAAGACATCTTGATATATTCCTCAACCGAGGAAGACCATAAATTACATTTGAAAATAGTCCTCCAGACCTTGAGAAGCCACCAACTATATGCAAAGTTGAGTAAGTGCGAATTTTGGGCGAAGATAGTTCAATTCCTAGGCCATGTGGTTTCAGGCAATGGCATTGAGGTAGATCCTTCTAAGGTTGAAACCATTTTAAACTGGAAGCAGCCTACCACTGTTACTCAGATTAGGAGTTTTCTTGGGTTGTCTGGCTATTACAAACGCTTTATCAAGGACTTCTCAAAGATTGCTGAACCTATGGCCAAGCTCACTTTAAAAGACGTGCGATTCATCTGGAATCCCGCCTGTGAAGCATCATTTCAGGAATTGAAGAAACGCCTCACGACGGCACCTGTACTTATCACTCCAAGAAATGCAATTGGATTTTCATTATACACCGACGCCTCTCTCCAAGGCTTAGGTGCCGTACTAATGCAAGAAGGCCAATTTGTTGCATATGCCTCGAGGCAACTAAAGATTCACGAGGGTAATTACCCAACACATAACTAGGAACTTGCAGCTGTTGTGTTTGCACTGAAGCTTTGGCGTCATTACCTATACGGTGAACGGTTTGAGGTCTTCTCGGATCACAAAAGTCTTAAGTACATATATACTCAGAGAGACCTAAACCTTCACCAGAGACGATGGTTGGAATTCTTGAAAGATTATGACTTTCAACTCCAGTACCATCCCGAAAAGGCCAATGTTGTGGCCGATGCCCTGAGTAGAAAATCTTATGTTGCTTGCACTCTTAACTATGAAATGGGGAAGTTGGCTACAGAGATAGAGAACTTTAACCTACAGCTGAACGTAGAGGGACCAAGACCACGACTCTCTCAATTATCAGCCACCTCTGAGCTAGTTCGAAAGATTTCAGCTACTCAAGCCAATGACCCTATGTTAATGGAGAAACGAGAACTTCTACTCAGTGGACAAGACCTTCTTTATTGGTCAGTCTCTGAAGACGGAGCCATTTTTTTTATAAAAAAATGTCTCTGTCTATCGAACGATCCTGAGGTTCGAAACGACGTGCTCACTGAGATGCACTGTTCGAGGTACGCTATGCATCCTGGGGGTGACAAGATGTACAAGGATGTCAAGCGTCAATTCTGGTTTTCTGGAATGAAGAAGGCAATTGCAGACTTCGTTGCTCGATGTCTCGTTTGCCAGAAAGTTAAGGCAGAACGAAGACTTCCCCCTAGACTTCTCCAACCGTTACTTATTGGAGAATGGAAATGGGAGAACATCACAATGGATTTTGTCACGACCTAACCTCGAAACAATAAAGGGCAAGATGCTATCTGGGTTACTATTGACAGACTTACAAAGTCTGCACACTTCCCAATAAAGTTCACGGATAACCCCGCCAAACTTGCAGAACTATATGAAAGAGAGATCGTACGCCTTCATGGCATACCACTCACGATCGTCTCTGATCGAGATCCTCGATTCACATCCAACTTTTGAAAAAGCTTCCAGAATAGAATGGGTTCTAAGATTACTATGAGCACAGCCTTCCACCCTTAGACTGATGGGCAGTCAGAGAGGCTTATCCAAATCTTAGAAGACATGTTACGGTGTTGCACTTTGGACTTTAATAACGGATGGGCAAAATATTTACATTTAGCTGAGTTTGCATACAACAACAGCTACCAAACTAGTATCGGCATGGCACTATACAAGGCTCTCTATGGTTGGCCTTGCAGATCTCCGATCTGTTGGTTAGATATGGCAGATCGACCGCAGTTAGGCCCTGAACTAGTTCAAGAGACTTCTGAGAAGATCACACTAGTAAAGGAACGACTTCGTGTTGCACAAAGTCGACAGAAGAGCTATGCTGACAAGCGGAGACAATCTCTAAAATTTGATAAGGGGGACTTTGTTTTTCTGAAAGTCCAGCCCACAAGAGGTGTCAAACGCTTTGGGATCAAAAGCAAGCTCTCCCCACGGAATATCGGTCCATTTCAGATCATTGAAAGTATTGGCAAACTTGCTTATCGACTGTCCCTTCCATCGTCCATGCCTAAGGTTCATGACGTTTTTCACGTATCTATGCTACGCAAGTATCGTCCTGATTTCGAGGGCGAAATCCCTTTAAGGGGGGTAGAGTAATACCCTGTATTTCACAAAAAAAAATTAAAATAATAATAATAATTTTTTTAGGATAAAACACATGCCTGAAAGTCCAGGCACATGGCACAAGGCATATGCCTGGAAGTCCAGGCACATGACACATGGCACATGCCTGGAAGTCCAGACACGTGGCACATGGCACATGCCTGGAAGTCCAGGCAGCCCGCCTGGACTTCCTGGCGCCAAAAAACTCTATATAAACCAACCCTCCCCTCTTCATTTTTCACACCAAATTCACTCCAAATTGTGATTTTTCCTCCTATTTTCACTCATATTGAGTTTTTAGTCTTTTGAGACTCTCTGCCCGAGACTCTCAGTGCAGGAAAATGCCAGATATGAAAAAGAAGAAGTTCTTATCTGAAGGTGGGGAATGAAACATAGGTTTGTGTGTTTTATAACTTTTATTAAAGTTTACATTCAATTATTATTATGTCTACTGTTCATTTACACTGCATTATCTCATATAATGTTTATACTGCCGCACTTATGCCTGTACACTTGGAATTCACGTATTATACTGTTATAATGCCGAATTTGTGGTCAATCTGACTCAACTAGACTCGGTCTTGTCCTCAGTAACTTTAAATAGTGAAAGGGAGGCAGCGGGCTGCTCTAGGCGATTGGTTATTTAAGCAGACCTAGTGTCTCACTTTTCAACTGGGGACTGATCTAGTTGGTTTTATTGAAAGCTATCAACTTATACAAGTAATACTGAATGCCCTATTCTTGCACGTCATGATACCGACCCTGATAAGGATCACCAGACGTTGCCAAAGTTAGTCTAAATGTCAAGAAAAGACCAGTAGACTAGACCAGTGCATGCATTGGCATCATACATATCACCACCTAGGGACGTATATGGTTTATGACTCATAGAATAGTTAGGAGCATTGCTCGCTATTCATTATATATCTCTGGAGAGGGACGTACATGAGAACCCGACTACGTTCGGGGAGGACATCAGTACGTGAATTCAGAGCATCGTTCCTGAGGAGGGACGTACAGTGAAAACCTGGCTACGCCCGGGGAAGGACACCTGTACGTGGACTCAGGAGGTGTACGTTCATCAAACCATTACGAGACGGTGTCATGCTTACATACATATTAATTAATTAGGATGCTCACATGTGTATTTAAGATATTTGATATTGAAGTATGCTTTATTAATTGTTATACTCACGAACTATTTACCCACTGAGCGCGTTAAGCTCACTCCATTATTATCCAATCTTTCACAGGAAATTAGGGTGGATTGGGTGTAGGTTATGGGGCCCACATTTTGTACCCTTTGTATGATTCATTAGGGATTTTGGGGAGTATGTTCCCTTGACCATTTTATGTACAAATTATATTATGAATTAAATGAAATCATATTTGTACTGTGTTATATATTTCCACAGCGCACTCTGTTGTTACCATTGTTATTATTCCAAATGCGCGCCCTGTCCGAGAGTGTACCGCCGATTTAGGCGCGTCCGGGCGGGGTGTGACAATATGTTACTGATAACACATGACTATTATTTGCTAAAATGTTTGCCACTTTGTCAACTTCTTGAATCACGATCTTCTATTATTTTCATATACCTATTATTTTATACAACATTCACGACTTCTAGCACCTTGAAAAAGTTTTCCCATTTGTCCGAATCCATACTTTTGTTAATTTCGTGTAATGATAATAGTAATTTTATGAGATCTACCATTTCATGGAACCTGACAAAAGATTTTGCAACCTTTGCAACTCTAGACTTTAGTACATGATAGGTAGTGATAATGGCAAATTATATAATTAATGTATGCTTTTCACTTACAAATTATAAGCCAAAAAATCTAATTAGTGAAGAAATGTGTTCGGGGATCTACAATCCAAGATGGACAGATTTTTTTACGGACGGGATGTTGATTTCAATACGTTGTAGATATGAGGGTCACTTGGAGAACATTAGTCAAAATTGTTGGATTCTAAACTTATGTTGGCTACTTAATTTCAGGGCAAGAAAAAAGTTACGCATAGGAAGTTATTTATACAAGATTCAACTGTATGTCAAAAAAAACTGTCCAAGAACACGAATTACAGCTACTATGAAAAGAACTCGAAAAAAAGGTGAAAACAAGGATACAAAGCTTGGGCGCTTTGTCGATTGAACTCTATGAAAGAGTTATTATTGATGTATGTCAAAACTTACCAATTATTATTGAATGCAACCCTTACTATTGTAAATACTGGCTATTTGGCGAAATGTACATATAAAATTGTCTATCAATTACATGTTAATGTACATAATTTTGTTGAATTTTTCATATACAATTTAATCAATTTCTTCGGATTATAATACTGAGGACATGTATGGGTAATTTATTGTGATTTATATAGTTGTTACTGGACGTTATAAATGTTTTTTTTTCAAGTAATTGACCTCTTATTAGTTAATTGGTAATCGTCGTCTAACAAATTCATTTTGATAATTTGGTCAACTTTAGCAATTATATTGACCCAATTTGCCTAACGTTTGAAGTATTGTATTATTTAAGCTACCTACCCATGGGCCATTGACTCAAATGTAAATAAGGAATTCAATATTCATTTCATTTTGACTAATAATCCCGAGTAAATAAAATAACATGACGACTCAACAAATAATATAGGAAAAGAAATGGTACTCAAAACTGAAAATAATTTAAAAAAAGTTTCAAGTTAATGGTGGACTTTTGGAGTAGAAATAGTGGAAGCCTATTTGAATAAATGAATTCAATAAAAACTGCAAAAAATAAAGCAATAGAAACTGAAATTAATTACTCTCAGAGATCGAGAATAATAATTGACGATTAAATTGATAATTAAATGCTTAAACTCCTCGTTGAAACTCTTTAAAAAACTCAAAAAAATGGTGAAAACAAGGGTACAAAGATTGAGCGCTTTGTCGATTGAACTTTATGAAAGAGTTATTAATGATGTATATCAGATCTTACAAATTATTATTGAATGCAACCCTTACTATTGTAAATAATGAGTATTTTGCGAAATGTACATATAAAATTGTTTATCAATTAAATGTTAATGTACATAATTTTGTTGAATTCTACATATACAATTTAATCACTTTCTTCTTATTATATTAGTGAGGATATGTATGGATTCAACTATAAAGATTATACACTTACTTTTGTGTTTTAATTCAAAGAAAAGAGTCAAGGCTATAAATAACAACAAAATTTATTTTCAACAAAAAAATAAAGATTAAGGAGAAGAAATAAAATTTTCAAGATGATATGAAACTTATTAGACATTGACAAAAGTTTTACATTTTAATGGACAAAGTACTAAACTAATGTCGTCTTTGTATTGACAATCCCCAAGTTTACTTCAAAGTAAAGAGACAAGGCCATAAATAAGTACCAAATTTATTTCCAAAAAAAATAAATAGATAAAGTAGAAGAAATAAAATTGTACAGGTAATCGGAAACTTATTAGACATTGACACAAATTTTAGATTTTTATGAACAAAGTAATAAACTAATTTGGTATTTGTATTGACAAGTACCATGCAATTTTGATTTTCAGGTTGATTCTTGCAAGTCTTCCACCGATGTCGAACCAAACAATCAACTGTAAGATTTAAAGATCACTATTGAGCATTGCATTTGTTTAATAATTTTTCTATCATTCCCATTTATTTTTTAGTCATTTATTAGAAATCGTGGTGTCAAGAAATCATTGTCCCCTTTGGATACAGTTCAAGAAAAGTAAATTAATTGTAGGTAATCACATCTGACTAATATTAGTTGTAGGATATCATGGAAAAGATGGTTTCTAATTGCAAAGTAAGTTAACTTTGAAAAGGTAAATTGTTATTAAAAGCTTTATTAAAAATTAAATAGAATTAATAGTTATTATTCGACTATTTGCACTTTTAAAACAAATATGGATGGTGAAGATAAGCTAAGAAAAAAAAAAGAACTATAATTTATTTCAATTCAAGATGCCCCTTTACTAAAATTATATTTTCTGACAAATATTGTCAGGAGATAAACTTATCACTAACAAAGCGGTAAATGTTGTCAGGAGAACCGTTTATAAAAAAATTAGTCAAAGCTAAACCTGCAATATGTCATGTGATCAAGCCGACACATACATGTCCAACTACACTACACTGACACATAATTAACTAAAACAACTTTTTTAAATGTTTCTAGAATGGAGAAAATCACGAATAATTGTAGGAAAAAGAGTGTAAATTATAAAAATGTCACGTGGAACGTAAATAGAGTATGAACGACCATATCAAAAATATTTTCATAAACAACTAATACAGAATCAACACACAATTTAATAATATTTAGCATTATAGTTTTTAAGAATAAATATCATTATATTTTGAGTAAATCTAACTAGGAGCTAAAATAGTTGTATCTTATCCTTTGCTATTTTGAATTCCTAAAAGCATTTTTCCTTAATGTATAACAAAACAACTTTTGCAAAAACTAAAAAAAAATTAGCCAAAAAAAGGCAAGGTATGGAAATAAAAGAAGAAAAAGAAAGTTGAATGTTTGTAAATTAAAGTCCACCAGTCATTAAACACCACCATAGAAAACAAAACATTCTCATAGTAGAAACAAGTTGCCCACTACATTTGAGATGTAAATACACAGAAGCATAATTAAGTATAACAATGTGTTTTGCAAATAAACAAATACCACCTGTCAAATAAATAAAGTGTGACCAAAATTACAGTATAATTTATACTATTTTTTCATAACTTTATTTCAATTGAAACTATCACTTGACTTAAATTATATTTTTGAACAAATTATTAATCGGGGTAAACATTCATTAATACAAAAGTGAATAAATCCCACATACGATTTAAATAGATCCTATACAAACATATCAAAGCATACTTCAAATACCAATAACTGCCTAATATAGACGTGATTTTAATTGGCTTAAACTGTTGCTGATATAAACAATCAATAGACAACTAAAAGATATAGAAAAATTATCAAATTTTTCGCTATGACATGAAAGCCATAAATATAGAATTTGTATTAAAATTACAACAAAATTACATATACTTGATAATAGATAAACATTTTAATAGTTGTGGTCACTTTGTATAAATAAGGTGGTTCGACGTTATGATTGTATAACCCATTGAACAAATACTTAATTACCCAAAAATAATTTTGAAGAAATTCAACAAAGTTATAAAAATATTTGAATGTTACAAATCACGTCAAGATTAAAGATATAGTTACTAAACAAAAGCCTTCTTAATATGTGCAACAATATTTTATTAATAGGTTATTGACTTAAGTTTGATAACAACTGAGATAATCTTTCGAAGTACCAGCCAATACTGCATTTGCTTGGTTACTGACTACAACATACAATCAACTCAGCAGTTGTCACTTTGTTTAATCGAATAACATTGAATTAGTTCAATTCATCGTATTACATTATAAATTACCGCCCAATAAGCAAATATACTATTTATATCTAACCATGATATACAAACACAACACATATATAGTTACTTCAGTCATCACCGTTCGATACACGAATCACAGACACAAGTAACTTAAATAGTTTAAGACCATCTCTAAAACCAGCAAACACATACTCTGGTACGCCATGCTGTGCTACATCATCTACTATAACTCTTATTATTGGGCAACAAATCATGTTCCACAACATTATTAAACTGTTTGTTTCTTGCGCAGTCCAGTTCCATGTGTATTCTTCATGGATCTCCATAAATGGTTTTCTCTCATCATCCATAATTCGAGGTTCCATACCATAATAATATAAATCATCAACTAGCTGCTATGTTAAAGGATCCCTCACATTTGGATCCGTTAGTCTCCCAAAAAATGCATCTTCAGACCTAAACCAAACAAACTGTTCATTCTTCATCGCCATCAACCTCCCAAACACTTTCTTACCTCTTCAAATTACCTTTCTATCGTTGCATCACATTCGCACACAATAAATATTTAAATAATTTCTATAATCGCTCAATTTTTACTACTATAGTTATCTATATTACTAACAAACCCTCTCTCATCTTTTACCCCTTATCTTTTCCCTAGGAGTAATGCTATAGACACCCTACATCTACGTGTCTGCGTCAGAAAAATCTTATGATGTTTCTTGATTTTGTCAGTAGTCACCCCAAACAACAAAATATTTGACAATCTATAAAGAAGTTTTTACGTGTTGACTATAATCATGTTAGACAAAAAAAAAATACAAACAACTTAAAGAAATCCTTGGCTTTTATAAGAATGTACACATGAAGTAGACAAAGAAATAACCTATCGGTCTAGGAATAGAAAGAAAGCCAATTTATTTTGTTTATATCTTTACAAATACAAATATCCTTATTACTGACAAACCCTCTTGCATATTTTAGCCGTGCTCTTTTTCCTAGACATAATGTTAAAGGCATGCCAAATCTAGATCTCCACATAACAAAAATCTTCTGACATTCGTCGATTTTGTCAATAGTCTCATCGAGCAACAAAACATGTTACAATCTTTCAATAACTTTTTACGTGTGGGCTATGATTATGTTAGCCAACAAAATATATTAAAAACGTAAAAAACTTATTGGCTTTTATAAGAAGCTACCACATTAAGTGGTGAAAGAAAGTGTGGGAAAACGTCAAATCATGTGATGGGCTCCCACTCTTATAAATTATAATATACGTCTCATATAACGTAAACAATTTCGCAAAAGAAAAACACACCACACATTTTAATTATTCAATTTATCCTTTATTCATTATTTCTACTTTTTGTTGTCATTCATTCTTTTTTGCCCTTCACATTTTTTTACTTCATTTCCTTCTCAATGTACTTTACCAAATTTCTCATTCAAATACTCATTTATTTTTAATAAAAGATTTTTATCCTTTCGACCTTTGTTTCCCTTTAAAATATGATATATCAAACATTTTAGTTCAACTTTTAATCCTACTACATCTTGGATTCCATACAAAGTAAACATATTTAGCTTAAAAGATTTTATTGCCTAATTATAATTTCATTTAATCCTTACCTTATCTGTCCCATATCAATTTTGCCAACAATAAACAATATATTGTCATGTAATTTACAACAACAGGGAATATATAAATATAAAATGCAACATAAATATTTACTATGTATATCAAAGATATATCAACATAACAACGTCTTACAAATTAAATACTAATGATACAAAGTTTTGTTTTCTGAATCATTGATTAAGCAACTACTAAATATAATGAACTTAAGTTACTACATTCATAAACAAATCTATTACAACACCCAAATAAGACACCACAACCTTCACAAAAAAACTGAATTTCTTTAAATTAAACAATCACTTTTTAAAACAAGGCTTCGCCATCTGCATTTAGCCTTTCACCTAATAGAGATTGCGGTGGCACATTAACCTGTATGCCTTGATTGTTACTTGAGACCATGTTAACATCTAAGTTAAATGAAACTTCACCCAGAGAATCAACTTCTACTATTTGTGTCCAATGAGGAATTAGAGTAGCTGATGATCCTGTACCAAAGTGCGAACCAACCATAGAACTCTCATTCATGTTGCTGCTGGTATTCAAGGCAACATTTTGATTCGCATTATAGATTCCTTTCATTAAAGATAAAAGATGTGAATTCTCTGGTAAACCCTTATAAGATATGTTTGGCAGAAAGCTTTGACCTTGACTATAATCTACAATAGTCTTGAAATAGTCTCTCTCATGTTGAAGCTCTGTCTTTGTTGTCCAAGCCTGCGCTAATAACTTGCGTAATTTATCATTTTCCTGCCTCATTTTCCTCATCTCCTCAGTAAGATCTCTTATCGAGCTTTCAATGCAAGCAGAACGATAGTCTCTGGCCTCAACCTCTTCATTAATTTTTTTCGTCAAAGTCTCAAACTTCTTTTGGAGTTGAACATTTTTATTTGAATACTCCGACACATGCTTTAACTCTGAGAATATCATATGGTAGAGTAATGTTGTCTTCATAAAAACATAAGCAACACAAAATTAAAAAAAAAGTCATAGGTTGGCTTAAAAAAATGCTTAATGTGAATATGATTAAAACCAAAATTGTTCTATCACTTACCTTTGAAGAATGGTGGCAAGCTTCTTCCCATTTCTCCTCTCTTGACATCAACAAATATTTTTCTATCGTTGCATTGGGGATGTCAATGAAATTATCTTTATTCTCCCTTAAACAAGACCCATGCAAGAAAACCAGCTGCTCATCGTTGTTTGTTGCTTTTACTTTCTCCTGCTGTTCTATTTCATCTCTGTTTCCCGAAGACATTGCTACAAAATTTACTTTGCCTCTACAACCTTTCAAACTCTTAAGTGAATCAGATCTACCTAAAGATTGTTCACTTCTCTTTTCTTTGTTTATATGGTTCGATAAAATTGCTTGAATACCACCATCACATTTTTGTCCCACCCCTGTTTCACTTCCTCTAGTAGTGGCTACAGACATTGTCTTTTTCATTTTTTTTGCAGACGAGTTGATGGAATGTTTTCGACATCTATTGGTTTGTAGTGTGCCTTCATTGTTAACACCGTTGTTAGTACTCATATCTGCAGCATGAACAAATCAACTTGCAACCAACGTACGCCAATTATGACTATTATGTCATACTAAGTTACATCAAGACTAATATCTAGACTTTTCCTACTTTCAACCCTAACTCTATATACTATTAACTAATACTTCTCCCATTAATGCATCTACACCTTTGGCATTCAATTTACCGTCTATCCATATCTATGAAATTAATTATAATTTTGATATACTAACAATAAATACATCACCCAATTAATAATGTACCTATATTTCACCTTTAAAACCTATGCAATTATACCAATATAAGATTAATATAATTATTAATGCACAAATCATAATGAACGTTCAAGCATACCACAATTCATTTTCTCCACAATTTTGACTTGATAACTACATTGTATGTACAAACGGAAATTTACAAATTCACTTTAGAAGTACTCTACAACAATACAAGATAAACATAGTGATTTCAAAGTTAGTCAACTAATAGTGATAAATACATATAGAAATGATATCTACCAGAAAGTTTAAAAAAAAGTAAAATAGACAGAAATTTCTCAATCCCAATTTTAATTATTGAGATTCACAAGCATAACAATGTTTTGAGTATCATGCAATTATGAAAATCCACTATCCTACTAATATTCGGATCTTAGTGAAATCATTCTTATATCGAACAATGATGCAAAAACCATAATAAAGTATAATTAGAAATCTATATATTATGATGTGACGTAATTGCTCACATTAGTATTGTCATGTGATATGAAGTTATTCATTGTTAAAAGTAATAAATTGTCATAATGTGTCAATGTTGGTCCCTTTTCTTATTTACATTGTTTAAACCATATTTAGCTATACAAATATCTATATCTCCATCTCCATACATTCTAAATTAAACTTTGACCTCAGTTGGTGAACTTTTACAAACATGTTCCCCATGAACAAAGTCTAGTGAACACTAGAATGTGCTAAATTTCCTTCTGAACACTACTCATATTTATACTCACAAAGACAATGTAGTAGTGGTTATCCTCATATATGCGTGAAGAAGCAATCTCAAAATTTCATTCCCTACATCGCTGACTTTCGAGTTTTTTTTTTCTCTTTTCTTAAAGCCAATTTTGTTTGTAATTGACGATAAAATTCAACGTCGAGTTCATGCCAAATAAAACAACAATTCTATTGAAATAAACAAGATTTTACATTTCTTTCCACAAAATGGAGGAGATCGACCATTTCAAATCTAGCACGAAGCAAATGCCCTATCCCTTAAAAGCCCAAATTTCCGGCCTACCAATATTCTTATCTCCTTGAAAAAGAAAGAGCCAATCTACATCTGTTAGAACACTATAAATATATGATATATATATACGCTACATTCAGAATTCAACTGTGGTCCACTTATTGAATACCTACTTTAGGCTACACCAGCACATTAAACTCTTCTTGCACAGCCTCCCACCTTGCCCTGGCAACAACACCCTCATGAGCGGGTACATACTCCTAACCACCAAAAGGGACAAAAAGACCAAAGTTCAGTCCACTAATTTAACAAAGTGAATTACTTTTATATATCTATGCTTTGTATTGATGACCAACAATCAAACTTGAAGGAGTAATTTATTGAAGAAAAGAAAACCTCGAGTTTCTGTAAGAGCTCCTTTGCATTTGGCGCCGAAACGACTATGTGACGCTGAGACAGTTTAATGAACCCATCATCCACTGCTTTATCTATGAAGGTGAGTAGATCATTGTAGTACCCATCAACATTAAGCAACCCCACCTGCAACTTACTTACGGCTTCTTAGTAAAGCTTGGAAAAACATGAATTATATATACGTATCCAACTGTGATGGTGGGGGGCCGTTTAGCGCTGTACCCAGCTTAGCTTGAGTTTTTTTCATATATATATAGATAGCTAGATAGATAAATGAATGCAGTGGGTTCTGATTTTCTTATGGGTTTGTCTTGGATCCCAAGTTGCGGCCAGCTAATGACCTCCAATAACTCTTCCAATGTCCCATAACCACCTGTATAGTTATTGAAATAGAAATCCTTTATAGCCTTTTTCCTAGGTTAACTTATATGTGATAATACATTCTGATTAAAGTGATAACAATTCCAACTGAAACAAATGACCTGGTAATGCAATAAAGCAATCAGAATGGCGAGCCATTTCAGTTTTCCTTTCGAGCATTTCGGTTACTACTCTTAATTCCCCAACTGTCTCTCCAGCTATCTGATCCCATGAAATGCTAACGAGAAAATACTTAGGAAAAAGTAAAACGAGGACCTTACTTAAGCAGAATGCGATTACAAATCTCTTTGCACGTAAGCGTTTTGGGAATAATTCTGTCCGCAAAATCCACCAACAAACAGAAACTAAAAAAGGAGCCTAAAAAAATAAACAAAACTCCTGAAAAATATATGATAAAAATAGATTTTTTATGTACTTGGTCCTTAATATTACTTACCCAAGAACATGTCCTCCACCTTGATAAACAGCCTGAGAAACCAAACCCATCAAACCGACACACGCACCACCATAAACAAGGTTCAGCTTCCTTGAAATCTTCAAACAATTAACACACTTCAATATTAAACAATGAGGCACAAATGACACAGCCCACCAACCAAACAATGCCAAAGAAAACAAGTAGTAGGAACTAAATAAAAAAACATTTGTACAATCATTAATAAACTACCAGCTCTTCACCTAACTCAAGAGTAGCGTTTCTGTAACAATCTCTCTTCCCATCCCTACTCCCACAAAACACACAAACACTTTGAAACCTTGACTTCACTATCTCCTTCTCCATGCTTATCAATCACTTAATTTTTTTCCGCTCCGCTCAAATATCTCTTCCAACTTTTGTAAGTTATCCTCTTCTAAAAGAAAATGTTGGAGGCAATGACATTAATTCTAAACAAGAGACAGTGCAGGAGATAATGAAAAAAAGCAAAGTAATGGGAGGCTATTAAGTTGATCTAGGAGTTATGTTCTTGCAGCTATTATGCAACCTAGGTTAGACCTCCAATTCCTGAAGTTGTTTCTCTTCATCATCATCAAGTTTTGAAGAATTTCAAAGGGGTACTCAAGTGGGTGCGCTTTGTTCAAAGCTGCGTGGAAGAAAAAGAAGAGTGTCCAGCAGTGGGGGCCGTGTTGTTGAATGGCAAAAATAATTGTTTGATGCCACGCGTCAAAATCCACATCCACACTCCCTTCCACTTCTTCTTTCTCGTCCCCATGCTATCCATATATATATATATATATATATATATATATATATATATATATATTTGATGCCACACGTATAAACACATGACTGCTTTAGTCGCGTTTAGAGATCTGCTAGCAATTAACGTAATCATGTTTTCATAGTATGCTCCAATATTGTCTTTTACTGTATCAGCGTACGACAACCTTTCTTCTTCTTCTTTCTTTTTGCCATGTTCTCTATATATACATACATATTTGATGTCGTCCTATCTCTTTCTCACTCTTCTGCTTTTTTTGAAATCACCAGCCTCACCTCCAACTTCTTGCTCTACTTTTTCTTTCGAGAATTATGTAGCAAATGTTACAGCAACTCACAACTCTATGATGTCTTTAATTCTTTGAAATGTTATCTACCATCTTCTCTTACGTATTTATTGTCGATAATTCTCTTGGTCTTTCTTCTTCAAAGCTTATAATATTCTAGCTTAGTATTGATGAGAATTAACAATGTTGCGCACAGTTTCTTGAAAGATAAATGTAACATTCCATTTTTGTGTAATAGAAAATAATAAAAATAATCTATTTTTTGTTAGCTAATGTACTTTTTTTTGCTCTCACATTCTTTTGACCAGATCAAAGTTTCCACTGGAAGTTTGGTTGCTCATAAATAAGTCAATATTATATAGTGAGACCAACGATAATGTTTAAATTAAAATGCTTGACCAGAAGTAAAAATTTTCTAATAAGAAATCATCATAGAAAAGAGAGTCTCATTCATCCTCACAGTTTAATAAATGAGCATGGTGGATAATAAATGTTGGGATAGATTTTATGAACTTGATTGACATGATTACTTAACTTTTATAATAAAATAAAACAATGTGTCACAACTCACTTAGAACTTGATTGTCAGAACTTCTTTAATTTAATTTTATTTGACAAGAAAAGAAAATTGACAACAATAGACTCTCTGACATAAAATTTTATTTGAAATAAATTTCTTATTTGACAAAAGACAAGAAAAGCCAACAGTCCAACGTTTTATTATCGTGATCTTTATAAACTCAACAAATACAGTTTGGATTATGACACCTGACGCAAAATCCCTCAACTCTCGGGATATTATTTGACTTAAACTATTTGCAATAATTATTGCATGTTTATCATTTTCTTGAAACTCAACTAATTGTTATTGAAAACTATAAATTTTAGGATGTTTTTCCCTTTTGTATGCCGAAAGTTTTTCAACAAATAAAGACGCTACACAATTACTGTACAATGGGAAAAATCATCAACACATATCACCCACGAAACTACTAAGGTATCATCCTGTCAACTACCTATTAGCGACAAATACTTTTCTTCGTTCTTCTACTTTTTTTTTCATTATGTTACCAAGGAATTTACTATTTTGTTAACTATGTGTTTGTTCTCTGACCATTCATTTAAACACTTTAATCTTCGTATGTTTGATAAACATTGTAGACAATACACCCGTGAAATACTCGATAAATGGATGAGAACTCAAATTGCTTCATGCTGGCCAGAGAATTTTGTTATAGATTACTTAATCCAGCAATCTTTGAGTCATTAATGATGAAGTTACAAGACCATCTGTATGATTACGGGCTCCAACCTCAAATTGTGGATAATGAAGATCGGCCTTTTCTCTAAATCGATGAAACTTTCGTTTATTGTTGGTTTCCAAGAGAAACAAACACGTTAATGGTTTATTGGTCCATCATTGGTCGACCTACTATAAGAGTCGATCTAGATGACGAAGCAGAGACTAAGTACCCTGAAAATTTGTATGATGTTTTTTGGCACGACCTTATGGAGTCGGGTCTGCCAGTAATTTCAACATATGCACCATATTATTATGCATGGGCGTATTAAATTAATCTATACCTCTAAATGTGCATGCATGTGTATATATATATGTATATAACTCATAATAGATGTATAAACGTAATATAACCTATGAATATAAAAATATATAATATTAGATAAATGTTATACAACACTTTACTTTTGTATATTATACAATTAAATGAAGAATACATTCAACCACCTATATATGTGGAGCATGTATTTACACTTAAACTGAGAAAGGAGAAAAGATAGAAAATCTTATTGAGTTTACTTTCATCATATACAATGTTTATATAGAATACAATGATGTACTGCAGCTGTACTGCCCAATTCTAAATATGGGAAGTATCTATCTATGGAAGGAATCTAGAATATGGGAAGTATCTATCTATGGAAGGAATCTATATATAGGAGGAAAATCCTTTACACGTTAGTACAACTGTACAATGGCTGTACACAATATTTGACACTCCCCCTCAAGGTGGAGCATATATATCATATATGCCCAACTTGACAAGGGAATCGGCAAATGCTGAGTTCGATAGGGCCTTTGTTAACATATCTGCAAGCTGAACTTTAGTATTAACATATGGCATTTCAACTTCCTTGTTCTCCAACTTCTCATAAATAAAATTCCTGTCGATTTCCACATGCTTTGTACGATCGTGTTGTACTGGATTTTCAGCAATTTTAATGGCTGATTGGTTATCACAAAACAACTTCATAGGCTTTCCAGAAGAGAAACCCAACTCCCCCATAAGCCTTTTCAACCATAGTAGTTCACATATGCCTTTCACCATTGCTCGATACTTAGCCTCTGCGCTTGACAAAGAAACAACCTTTTGTTTCTTGCTCTTCCAAGTAACAAGATTACCTCCAACAAAGGTAAGATAACCTGACGTTGATCTTCTATCACCTTTTCCAGCCCAATCTGAGTCTGAATACCCAAGAATATCTGTATTGCCATGTTTTGAAAACAAAAGACCCTTTCCTGGTGCTGATTTCAAATACCTCAAGATCCTTACAACAGTATCCATATGTTGCTTACCTGGATTATGCATGAACCTACTAACCACGCTGACAGCATATGCAATATCAGGTCTGGTATGAGACAAATAAATTAGGCGTCCAACTAACCTCTGGTATCGCCCTTTGTTAGCTGGAGTTTGGTGAGGACATTCCTCCAAGCCGTGGTTCTGCTCAATAGGAGACTGGATTGGCTCACAACCAAGCATCCCCGTCTCTCTTAGCAAGTCGAGCACATATTTACGTTGTGATAGAAAGATACCTTGCTTGGAACGATTAACCTCAATACCTAAGAAGTACTTTAAACCACCCAAATCCTTCATATCAAATTCAGAAGAAAGATAATTCTTCAATTTACTCATCTCTGCGAGATCATTTCCTGTCACTATCATATCATCCACATATATAATGAGAACTGTAATTTTATCATCTACTTTCTTCAAGAACAGTGTATGATCTGCATCACTCTGTTTATAGCCATACTTCTTCATTGCAAATCGAAATCTACCAAACCAGGCGCGCGGAGATTGCTTCAACCCATATAAAGCCTTCTTCAACCTGCATACCGCATTACCAGAATCACAAGGAGCATCATATCCTGGTGGTAATGACATATATACTTCTTCTTTTAGATCTCCATGAAGAAAAGCGTTCTTCACATCATATTGTTGTAAATGCCAATCAAGGTTTGCAGCCAATGACAACAAAACGAGTATAGTATTGATTTTCGCCACAAGAGCGAAGGTTTCCTCATAATCAACCCCATATGTCTGAGTAAACCCTCGAGCTACAAGTCTTGCTTTACGCCTATCGAGTGAACCATCTGGCTTTTGTTTAATGGTGAACACCCACCTACAACCAACAACTTTCTTTCCTTTCGGTAGTGGTACTAATTCCCATGTCTTATTCTTCTGAAGTGCTGTCATTTCTTCTTCCATGGCTGCAACCCATTTTACATCCAACAACGCCTCACTTACTTTACTAGGAATATGCATTGTAGACATATTATTGACAAATGCTTTGGAAGGCTCTGATAGTCTGTGAGTGGACACATAATGAGCAATAGGATATGTGGGTTTCTTTATAAGATCTGGTGAAAACCTCTCGGCTGGCACTCCACGATTACGTCGTGGTGGTAGCTGATATCTGCTACAATCAATAGACTCAGAAATATTATTAGTATTAATCACAAAATCTCTACTTGCCTCAGAAATATCAGGGTGAGGAAGATTGGACATGGGCACTGTTGATGATGAGAGAGAGGGTTCTTTGGCAATATCAGTAACATCAACATCATTAATAGCATTATTCTGGTCGGGCTCCATAATTTGGGCTGATTCGGGCTCTACTGGAATGATCTCCCCATAAACACCAACATCTTCGGGCAACTTTCTAGGACTACCATTAGAATCAATCTCGACCACCACCATATTATCTGGAAGCAATTTATGCCAATTCACTTCTTCAACATTGTTACTCTCCCTTGGAAGATGTGAATTTAATATGGATGGAGCATAAAACATCTCTTGTTCAGAAAATGTAACATCCATGGAAACATAGAATTTGCGGGAGGTAGGATGATAACAACGGTATCCTTTCTGAAAAGGATGATAACCCACGAAGACACACTTCAAGGCACATGGGTCGAGCTTAGTACGCAAATGGTTTTTTAAGTTTACAAATGCTACACAGCCAAAGACACGGGGATGAATAGTAAGGTGAGAGGGAATATCCACATACGCTGTAAGTTTATCTAATGGTGTTTGGAAGTTCAAAACACTTGTAGGCACACGATTGAGAAGATAAACAGCAGTAGTGATGGCTTCTTCCCACCAATGTGGCTTCATATTTGCACCTATCAAGCTGGCTCGCGTAATCTCAAGTATTTGTCTATTTTTCCTTTCGGCCACACCGTTTTGTTGCGGGGTATCAACACAGGTAGTCTCATGAAGAATTCCATGCTCCTTAAAATACCCTTGCAAATACTTGTTAACGAATTCACCACCATTATCAGACCGAAAGACTTGTAGGGTAGCATGAAACTGTGTCTTAATCATACTGTGAAAATTGAGAAAACGTTCCGCTACTTCACTCTTATGTTTTAGTAAATAAAGCCAAGTCATGCGGGTGCAATCATCAACAAATATAACAAACCATCGAAAACCTGACGTTGTTGTAATTGGAGCTGGTCCCCAAACATCTGAATAAACCAATGAGAAAGGGACATGTTTTTTGCTAGAACTAGGCGGATAAGGAACACGATGACTTTTTGCCAAAATGCAAGTTTCACATTGGAAATCTGAAGGTTTACATTTTGAAAATAAAACAGGAAACATATGCGCTAAGTAGCCGAAATAGACATGACCCAACCGTCGATGCCATAACCAGATTTGATCTTTTTCGACACAAGACGAACCTTTTGCAGATAGAGAACGACTTGCACAAACATCATCGACATAGTACAAACCCTCTCTCTTAGTACCACGCCCAATTATCTCCCCGCTGCTGATATCCTGAAGAA
Source organism: Paratinospora sagittata (assembly GCA_035771175.1). Lineage (NCBI taxonomy): Eukaryota > Viridiplantae > Streptophyta > Magnoliopsida > Ranunculales > Menispermaceae > Paratinospora > Paratinospora sagittata. Next base: position 34,554,629 of record CM069607.1, read on the forward strand.
GACAGAAATTGGGATAAATTGGTACCAAACAACTTAACTGTGACGTTACTTGTGGTGCAGATAATAAATTATTAGAGAGGGAAGGTATCAACAAGGTGTGTTCCAATGATAAAGATGGAGTCAGATCAACTCTTCCGGCTCCAGTTACGGGATACGAAACGCCATTAGCATTGGCGATAGAGGAACATTTAGGCAAGCAATGATCGTGTAAAATAGATGCATCGAAAGTCATATGATTTGTGGCACCAGAATCAAGAATCCAACCATGATCCCTTATTGCATTAGTAGCAAGGAATGCTTTACCTATATTGCCAGATTGTTGCGGAAGAATGGGGTCTACCACAGAGTGAGAGGTCTCTATCGAATCTGCCACCGAGATAGAGGATGGTGTCAAGGTACACAAAGCCACTTTGCTTTTGCTTCTTGCCTTCAATCGTTCTTTATGATCATGCCACCATTCCGGATACCCGTGTTTCTTAAAACATGATTCCACAAGATGTTTGTTACTTCCGCAATGGGAACATCGTCCACCAACTATCATTGAAGAACTATGTTGAGAAAAGGAAGCTGGAACAAATTTCTTAACTGCCATAGCAACTTGCGATATCTCTCCCTGATTCAGCATAGTATTCCGACGTTGCTCTTCACGTCGCAAGGTTGAGAAAACGATTTCGGTACTAGGAAGTGGATCAGTGCGAAGAATTTCGCCTCGAATAGATTCATATATATCATCTAGACCAACAAGGAACAAATAAACACGTTCTTCTTCGATCTCAGCTGTTCGTACCTTTACAACCTCTGGCTGTGTAAAAGGAATAGGTTTACGATGATCAAGTTCCTGCCAAATAAATTTCAGATCTGAAAAATATGTTGATACCGGCCTTCCGGCCTGTTTTGTTGCCATAGCTTTACGTGATAAATCATAAATTATTGATTTATCAGCACCCTCATAGAAAGTGCGAGAAACTGCATCCCAAACATCTTTTGCAGTAGGTAGACGAATGAATAACATCATTACATCCGTTTCCATAGAATTGATAAGCCATCCTTTAACAATAGCATCATCCATAACCCATTTATTATAAGTTGCAGCATCTACATCAGGTTGCGTAGTGGCACCAGTAAGATACCCCTTCTTGCCTCTACCGACAATGAACATGGTCACAAATTGCGACCAGACATCAAAGTTAGGGCCTTTCAACTTGATTCCAGCAGGAATTGACATCGGTTCTGATGCCACCGTCACGTTCATCGCCGTCGGAACATCGGATGTTGAGGAGTTAACCATTAGGCTTGCTTAGAGGGTAGAGCAGCAGGCTCGTTTTTTTTTTTGTCTTTCTGCTCTGATACCAACTTAAACTGAGAAAGGAGAAAAGATAGAAAATCTTATTGAGTTTACTTTCATCATATACAATGTTTATATAGAATACAATGATGTACTGCAGCTGTACTGCCCAATTATAAATATGGGAAGTATCTATCTATGGAAGGAATCTAGAATATGGGAAGTATCTATCTATGGAAGGAATCCAGAATATGGGAAGTATCTATCTATGGAAGGAATCTATATATAGGAGGAAAATCCTGTACACGTTAGTACAATTTCTATTTTTTATTCTCTTTATTTTTTTATTGTTGGGTTAAATAATATCCTTTGAATTATAAAAAAATATTGCCCATTATTTTATCCTTTATAATTCGAAGGGATATTTATTTTCTTTTACAATTAATCACATAATAATTTTAATAATTTTCTTTTTATTTATTTTATTAATTTCTTGTATTATTATTATTCTTATTTTTATTTTTTTCTTAATATGGGGAGTAACACCTCCTAACTGTTGCTAAAATAAAATTATTATTTACTTATTCGTTTATTTTGACCTGCCAATTATCATTCATGATTCAAAATAATATTTTCCTAGCTATAAAAAAAAAAGATACTAAAAAATAAATAATTAATTAATTAAAAGTTTTACGATTAAAAGAAGATGCTAATAACCTAAAAATAAAGAAATAAAAGAATGAACATTTTTTTATAATTCAAAGAATATTTTCTTACCCATAATTGAAAAATAAATAAAGATGAAAAAATAATTAATAGAAAATATTATTAAAATTAATTAATTTAAGGCAAAGTTCATTAAAAGAAAATGATAAGTTACGATGATTTTAGTATATTAAACAAATGCCCGATGTATCTTCAAATATTTTTCTTTTTGGAAAAGTCTAATCTCATTACAAAAATTGTAATTCTATGTATATCTATTAAATATTAGCGTTTAACATATATCAAGATGTGTAATAAATAATAAAATGGATATATATGTGTAGTTACACATGTAGTTACAATTTGTTTACAATTATATTTGTTATAAACAGAGCTAGATCAAAGTGAAGATCACAAATAAGATAAACAAGAATACAAGAGGAAGAATTACATAAAAAAACTTCTTGTATATTTCACCTTCTCACAACCTCTATTTATAGGATTACAAAGCCTTTAGGTTACAAATGCCTTAATGATAAAGTAAATATGAGAATAAATAAGAATAAATTAGGGACATTATAACCTACAAGGTTATGAAATATGAATAGGTAGGGGTTATAGTAATCATAAAGAATTGGGGGTTATGGACATCCATTTATTAATATTCATAACACTCCCCCTTGGATGTCCATTTTACAAGGAATTTACCTCATTAAAACCTTACTAAGAAAAAAATCTTAGTGAAGGAAAAAAAGTACATCATTCCTTATTTCTAGAAAAATTGCCTCACAAATTCAGTGGGATAAAACCTTGGTCTAGGGAAAAAGAGTACAGTACACTTTGTATATTTATTCCCCCTGTTAATAATATCATTTAAGATCTCTAAGCTTGCGCATTTCAATATTATGTGTACAATGGCTGTACACAATATTTGACATTTACCTAGCTATATAGTGTTTGTTTTTTGCAAAAATTTGAATAATAATAAGAAGCAGACTTTTATATAAATGTTTGTTAAATAAGTAAGCGTAACGTGATAATTAATTACATTTTCTAATTGAACAACAATGAGCAGTTTGTCTATAAAATTTTAACTTTATGTAGACTATACATTTGCCTTGCTATTAGATATACTTACAAGTAAATGGAAAAAACATCGCCCATCGGGCGGGCGGGGCTACAAACTTGTTTTACTAATTTCTAACTATACAAACCTCAATATTTGTAATTAATTTTATAATTTTTTATTTGTTGGGTCAATGATGACCCAACAAGTTGATTTATTTAACTTGCCATGTGGATGAGATTGTGTTATAGTGAACATACCTGAGCTCATACATAGTTGATATATATGCTTCAAAGCTTGTTACCCATAAAAAAAGGGCTTCAAAGCAGCAGTATTCTTTTTACCTCTTTCGGAGCACAAGATGACTGAGAGCATGAAGTTCAAACTGCTTTCTAATGGCATCAATTATCAATCTGTTCCATCATCTTACATACAAACCCCTGAAAAAAGACCCGGAAATCTTGCAGCTCTTCGTGTGTATCAAAAAACTCCTATTATCGATCTTGGAGGTGGTCATGGATTTGATCATAAAAAACACAATTCATCAAATCTTCAAAGCCATCGAAGAATTCGGATTCTTCCAGGTAACATATAATTTCTATTCAAATTTACTTCTTTCACACTATGTCTAACGAATTGAATATTTTACAATGATTTTTATTTTTCTTTTTTTTTATATAATTTATGTACATGTTTTTGGGGATATAATTGTAGTTGGTCAATCATGGAATATCCGATGAATTAATCAACGAAGTGATGGGCGTTGCGAAGGAGTTCTTTGAGATGCCAGTTGAGGATAGGTTGAGCATATACAATGAGGATCAGAAGCAGCCGGTGAGTATGTCTTCGAGTGTATCGTATTCTAAAGAAAAAGTACACTACTGGAGGGATAAGCTTAGGCATGTTCGTCACCCTGTAGAAGAATCCATACATCGATGGCCTTCACAACCAGCTAATTATAGGTATTTATATTTTCCCCCAAATTTACATACTTATTATTATATTAAACTCTATGCATCTTTCTAGAATTATTACTTGTCACCAATATAACTTTGGCGATAAAAAATCACGTAGAGTGATAGCAATTGTGTCATAAAATGACCTTTTTATTTTAGTATTTTGAAAAAAAAAAAAAGATTTAAAATAGTGAATTGGATGTCAACCCACTTAAAGGATAAATATGAGATGTGAAACTATACAATGTGTTTTTTTTTGTTCGCCATGTTTAATAAAAGAAAATGTTAATTTAACTGTAATTTTTGTAACTGCATGTGCAACTGTACATGCATATTCATTAAATATTATTATTTTACACATTTCGAGGGGTATAATAAATGATGTAATAGATATATATATATATATATATATATGTGTGTGTGTGTGTGTGTGTGTAGTTGCACATGCAGTTGCAAAAAATTGTAGTTAGATTAACATTTCTCATTTATATATATATATATTGAGACCCAATTTAACCACTATAGGTAGGCTGCCAGTTTCACCCCTTATTTAAAACAAATATAGAGAAAACTAATTGTATATGCATGTTAGCATATAGATCATCTTTACAGAATCATTAATTATTTTTTTATGGGTTTATTTCATTCAGAAATGTAAAAACAAAATTAATTTGCAAGCAAAACAAAACTTCTTCATTTAAAATTATTTTTAAAAACTATATAAGTTCAAAATATTAATAAAACATGGACTATATACTCTTTTCTTATACATATTTATGTCTAATTGAACATGAATACAAGTTCTTTGTAAATTTCTAGATCAAGAGCCAATGACTTGCTTTTTTTCTTTTTTTCTTTTTTTTCATTTCTTAAGGGAGGTGGTAGCAAAATATTCAGTGCAGGCAAGAACACTGAGTCTAAGATTGTTGGAGTTGATTTCTGAAGGCTTAGGTCTTGAATCACATTACTTTGATGGAGAACTTTCTAAATTGCAAACAATGCTTATCAATCACTATCCATTGTGCCCCGACCCAAGTGTAACATTAGGGTTACCAATGCACAAAGACACTAATGTTATTACCCTTCTTCTTCAAGGGGATGTATTTGGGCTTCAAGTGCTAAATCATGGGGAATGGGTAGATGTTGAGCCTCTCCCTCGTGCATTTGTTGTCATCTTAGGCCACCAATTACAGGTATGTTATTTTATTATTTATATTTACATTATTATTATTATTATTTATAGAAATGTATTGAGAGTACTTGAACACAAGTTTCAGTTAGTTACACGTGTTTGAGTCCTTTGGATCATCCTTGAGTTGCATTTATTGGGCGATTCGGTGATGATTGAGCTAGGGACTTGGGTGCATGACCTAATTGAATCTGCGTCTAGTTCCTTTAACATGGTCTTTTTTCATCATTCTCATTTTTATTTTATTTTTTATAAGAAAGAAAGAATTATATTCACAAAAGGAAAGGCTATACAAAAACACTACCACAAAAAAAAACAAAAGGAGCCAATACTATATTTCATGCATAGCCCCAGAGGCATCATCTTCAATAATAGAAATCAAGTGATTAGAAATATTGAGGTACTATTGCCGCTAACCAATCAACTGCAACAAAATTCACTTTCCTTAGCACATGCACACATCTCCAACTTTTACATGAATTCAAATTATCTTTTACGCCATAATAACTTGGCAAGATCTTCCAAGCGATATATATTATCTTCTCAATTCACCCATTTAACCAGCAGTTGAGAGTCACTCTGGATAACGACCTTAGATGATCCAAGAGACTTGAGAATAGAGGTCCCAACCAAGATAGCTTTAAATTCAAATTCTATTACTGATGAAAGAACAACAACTCCGCTCCCAAAGGTGGGCTCAACTGGTTCGATGACTGCAATACTTTGGAAAAGACTAGAGTTTGAGTCATGTCAGTGGCCTTTAAAGAGGCAGACATCCCACATGCGCCTTACATGGGTATGGGGTTAACTCCTCTTCATACCCATTCTTGTTTGACCAAAAAAAAGAAAGATCAACAACTCTTACAAAAGCTAGAACATGGAAGCTTCAATTATCTCTAACAAGACGGTGATACCCAACTCTTTGGGAGGAGAGAAAACCATCATAATTAATTGCTAATCAACCAAAGGGGGGGGGGGGTGGGTGGTGGTTACCACTTGATATAGAATGAAAAAGGAGAAATCCATTGGACTTGTATATTCCACTATCTAGTTATGTATCTTGTCCAAGAGGAGCATTGAGAAACCACTAAAGGAGTCTCTAGACTCAGGGAAGCCTCGTTGCAAATATCCTTAATGATGCCATTGATAGCCTAAGGCATGCCAAACATTCTTTTGAGATTCCTTTTGTCACACCTGGGTTGCACACAGTGCCCCCTACCCAGAGTGATGAGTACCCCCGCAAGGCATACTCCGGCCATAGCACCACATAATATTGTCTCATCCCAGTACACAGCCCTCCTACAGTGTCTACTATCCTCGGGATCATTTGTCCACACTATTCATCATGAATAAATCCCGGGGGTACTAGACGCTGTAGGCGGGCTGTGTACTGGGATGAGACAATATTATGTGACCATAATGACTAGAGTATGCCCTGAGGGGGTGCTCATCACACTGGGTATGGGGCGCTTGCGCAACCCAGGTGTGACACCTTTCCCACGAAAGGTGATAGACAGTGGCTGCAAAGGCTAATTTGATAACTCTATTATTGAGGGACGAACTATGATAGTTCTTAATGACCCACCTTCATTCTCTTTGCCAACATGAACCTTTTCTTCTGTGCATGCTACATTTCCTCACTATGCTTTGCCAATTAAATCAGGTTAGAAGGTGGACAATTGAAAAATAAATGACACTAAGATTATCTAGCATACCAAGAAAGATGGCAACAAGGGCCCACATGCATCCCTAGCCTTTTGAGCCTATCTGTTGAAAAGAATCTACCTAGAGAGAGCTTCCAAAGAGTGAATGAGTGCCTAGGAATGGAATCACAAAAGCTCTAAAGAGGCCTTCTTTGTAATGATTTCTCATGTAGAAGATATAGAGAATTCACTTTTTGGAATAGGACACCAAATTCTTCTATCCTCAGCCTGAAAGGGGAGACCAATAGGAAGGCTTAAATATTAAGACAAATCACCTAGAATGGTAGGTAAAGAATCTAGATTTCTTATATTAGAAATGACAACATCACGAGAAAGATTGGATCCTCTCCGACAACTTTCCCAAAGATTATTAATAAGACCAAGATCGCTCTAAGGTTCAGACCGAATTTTCGTAGAGTTATGATCCCATTGCCTATAAGAATTCTCACATGATTGACCGTTAGATTCTTGATACTCAAAATCCTTTCCCAAAACAAAGAAGAATTTGGAAAGGGGGAGCAAGTCCATATTGTTTCATTCTTCAAGAGGGTAGATATAGCCACTCAATCCACAAGCTGTCCCTTTTGGAAAAGATCCACCAACAAAGCACCTTAACAATTGCTTTAGTGATGACCTAAAATTAGAAAACCAATAGAAGCAACTAGCGAGGTTTGATTAACAATACCTCTTCTAAAGCAAGTGCTCGATTTCTTAATGTTAAGAACCAACCCTAAAGAGTCCTTGAAAACCGCTAATATATCCCTAAGTTTGGTAACATTTCGCTTCAAGAAAATAAGAACATCCTCCTGCAAAAAGGTGAGAAACCTTCAAGGGATGACATATCTTGGGGAGAGATAAAACACCAAACAAGATAACCTCACGAAGAAGAATGGACAGTCCCTCCATGGCAAGAGTAAACAAAAGAGCAGAAATCATTTCTCCTTGCCTAAGACCTTTCTTACCTTTAAAGAAGGAAGTAGGAGAGCCGTTAAATCTAATCAATAAAAACCTATGAAAACTCTATTTTTTTTTCCAATACACCCAAAATATACTGCCAAATGATAGAGTCATAAGCTTTCTTCAAATCCACTTTGAGAACAATAACCTAGGGGAATTTTCCTATTCCAACCATGGACAAGCTCACGAGCCAATAAGATATTATCTTGAATACTTCTTCGAGGGATAAAAGCTAATTGATTCAAGCTTACCACTGAACAACATCTTTTAACCTATTTGCTAAATCTTAGCAATAAATTTGTACATAACATTGTCTCAAAGAACACATATGTGAAATAATTTTCTGATGATTTTATTCATTGTAATTCTACAATTTATAGAATACATACAAGAACATTTATAAGGAAAGAATAAACTAATAATTACCTTATAATATTACAAGAAATAATGAATAGAATGAATAGGAAACATCCTATAATTAAGAAGGAAATAAGGGCAATTACTAATTAAGAATATTTCCTAATTAAGAATAGTTTCTCATATCAATCCTTTAATTCTAGCACTCCCCCTCAAGTTGGAGAATGGATATCACACATGCCTAACTTGCCTAAAGAATCATCAAAAGTCTTGTCGGCTACGACTTTGGTAAGTATATCTGCTAATTGACCTTCAGACTTCACAAAATGAAATATAATGATTCCAGTATCAAGTTTTTCTTTAATGAAGTGTTTATCAACTTCTACGTGCTTCATTTGATCATGTTGAACTGGATTGTGAGCAATTTCTATAGCTGAAGTGTTATCACAATACAATTTTATTGCATCCTGAGAGTCAACACCCAAATCCTTTAACAAATTTCGTAACCATAGTAACTCGCACACTCCAAAAGCCATGCCTCTGTACTCAGCTTCTGCACTAGATCTTGCTACTACTGGTTGTTTTTTACTTATCCAAGTCACAAGATTTCCTCCTACAAAAGTAAAGTATCTTGAAGTAGATTTTCTGTCATCAGCTGAGCCTGCCCAATCTGCATCAGTGTAACCTTATACCTTTAGATGATTTTGCTTGGTGAAAAGTAATCCTTTAGCCGGAGTAGACTTCAAATACCTCAATATGCGTTCTACGACATTCATGTGCGGTTTACGAGGATCATGCGTAAATTGGCTTAATACACACATTGCAAAAGCAATATCTGGACTAGTGTGGGACAAATAAATCAATTTTCTCACAAGTGTCTTGTACCTTGCTTTATTAGTAGAAGTTGCATCCAAATAATGAAGCAACTTATAATTTTGTTCAATAAGAGTATTAACGGGCTTACATCCAAGCATACATGTTTCAGTTAACAAATCAAGAATATATTTTCTTTGTGATAAGAAAATATCATTTTTTGATATGGTTCCTTCATTTCAAATTCTGAGGCTAAGTAATGTTGTAAGATTTATATTTCATCTTGATCATCACCTGTCACAACCATATCATCAACATAGTTAATCAAGAAAGTAACTCTACCTTTCTGGTGCTTTAAAAGAAAAGTGTGATCATAATTTATAGCCAAAGTTCTTCATAGAATTTGTAAATTTGCCAAACCAAGCTCTTAGAGATTGTTTTAACCCATACAATGTTTCCTTGAGTTTGCAAACCATTGTAGTACTTGAGTAGTTTTCTATACCTGGAGGAAGATCCATATACACTTCTTCGGAAAGATCTTCGTTTAAGAAATCATTTTTTACATCAACTTGAAGAAGTGACCAATCTTGATTAACCGCCAAAGACATGAGTATTCTTACGGTATTAAGCCTAGCAACTGGTGCAAAAATGTCTTGATAGTCTATCCCATAAGACTATATATACCATTTTGCAACTAACCGGGCTTTGTACCTCTCAATGGCCCCATCTGCTTTATACTTAACTGCAAACACCCATCTACATCCTAGGGACTTCTTTCCCTCTAGGAGAGGTGCAAGCTCCCAACTAGCATCTTTTTCAAGTGTTGCCATTTCTTCTGTCATGGCTTGGGTCCATCTAGCATCTGCTAAAGCTTCATGCATTGTACTAGGAACAGAGACAAATGATAATTGCAACACATAAGATGCATATGACTTGAAAAACCTTTGGGAAGACAGATAATCACAAATAAGGTATCTAGTTTTGGCTTCAAGATAATGGGTGGTTTACCACAGTTAGAATGAGGTGGAAGATGATATTGGGAAAATTGAGATTCAACGGTAACATCATCATTAATTGTAGAGTTAGGATCAGTGGATACCTCTAATGGAGTCTCAAAAAAAGATTGGCTTAGTGGTTGTATTGGATTGTTAGGAGACGTACTATCATGGAGAGAGTATCTTCAACATTTAGAGACGTCGGTTCAGCAATAGGAGAATTTTCCCTTTCGTTTGGTTGACCGGTAGTGTCTTGAGTATTTTGGATACTAGAGAAATCTGAATCCAAGGGAAAAAACTCATGTAGTTTTTTTTGATTGACCACTTCTTCTTGATTCTCCCCCTGAAGTGATGAATCAGTAGTCAGTAGCATGTAGAAGATTTCTTTTTCATGAAAAATAATATCCATGGAAACATAAAACCTCCTAGAAGACGAATCATAACACTTGTAGCCTTTTTTATTGATACCATATCCCACAAAGACACGCTTCAAAGCACGAGACTGAAGCTTAGTACATTGATGTGGATGCAAATGAACATAAACCACACACCCAAAAAATTCTAGCAGCCAAACATACCACTGGTGGAAGAGGGCATCCAATGGTCTTCTAAAAATGAGGATGCTTGATGGTGTTCGATTTATCAAGTGGACCACCAAATTCAAGGCTTCACCCCACAAATGAGAAAAAACATGCCCACCAATCAAGAGAGACCGTTTAACTTCCAATAGATGTTTGTTTTTCCGTTCTGCAACATCGTTTTGTTGAGGGGAATAAAGACATGTTGTTTGATGAATAATACTTACTGAGTACATGAATTCTATCAATTCTTGTTTGAAGTATTCTCCCCCATTATCGGGTCGAAGGACATTTATTGAAATGCTAAACTAAGTAGTCACCATTTGATGAAAGAGGCGAAAAATAGAGCATACATCACTCTTGTGCTTCAACTTATAAACCCAAATCATTGGAGTATAGTCATCTCCAAAAGTTACAAACCATCTCATCCCATTAAGAGTAGAAATTGGTATCAGTCCCCAAATATCTGAATGAACTAATGAAAAATGGTGATTTGCTTTATCATCACTTAAATGAAAGGTAGTAGGATGACTTTTTGCTATTACACAAGTTTCACAAACAAAATTTTAGAAATTACATCCATTAAATAAAGAGGGAAATAATCTCCTGAGATAATTAAAAGAAGGATGTCCTAGTCTTTTATGCCACAACCAATTTTTTTCTTTCTTCTTATTCACCAAATCTTCTTTCACTAAGTGAGCTTGCCCTTCACTATTGAAATGTTGGAACCCATCTTCCAGATAGTACAATCCTCTACTTTGTTTACCACTGCCAATTATCTCCTTGGTATGTGAGTAGGAAAAAATAGAGCTACACAATTATGAGATTTTGTTAATTGATTAAAAGAGAGAAGGTTGCAATTTAATGATGGAACAAATAAGACATCATTAATAGCTAAGGTAGGGGATAACGAGACTGTACCAACTCTAATAACAGGAGATGATGCACCATTAGCACTGGTAATGAAAGTTTTGGAACATTTAGAAGATAAGTGGCTAAACCTGTAACAATCACAAGTCATATCATCCGTTGCATCAGAGTCAACTATCCAATCACTATTTCTATTTTCAGTAAAAGACATACCTGACTTTGCAGTAAATCCAGGAGTTGTGACTAGATACCCCTTGAGGTTAGTATCCTCACCACTATCTTTTGAATGAGTCATAGTGGCAAAAATACTAAAAAAAAAATAAAATTCATAGCGGAATGATTTGAACAAAAACAACAATTGTGAACACAGAACCAAACTTCAATTCCTAGAGTAAAAAAAAAAGGAGATTGAAGGAGGCTTTGATACCATCTCAAAGAACACAATTGTAAAATAATTTTCTGATGATTTTATTCATTGTAATTCTACAATTTATAGAATAAATAAAAGAGCATTTACAAGGAAAGAATAAGCTATTACAAGGAAAGAATAAACTAATAATTAACTTATAATATTACAAGAAATAATGAATAGTATGAATAGGAAACATCCTATAATTAACAGAGAAATAAAGACAATTACTAATTAAGAATATTGGCCCATATCAATTCCTTAATTCTAGCACATTGCATAAAGCAATCTACCTGACCTCAGAATATTGTAGCATTCACGTCCTTTAACAGCTTGCAACAGAGGAAAAAAGATTTGATTGCATTTACATCTTCCCCCACAATATCCCGGGCATGCTAAAATCAATATGTGCCAAATCAATATGCTTAATTCTCAAGTTTTACCTAAAGAAAAATTGAAAAATAATTTGTATGTTATGAAAGAATAAATTTAAATAAAACAATATACGTACCTTTGACCATCGTTAACCTTTTGAACTTATTGAATCTTTTTTCTTTGTCAAATCTTCTAAATTTTAGCCCTTTATTCCACTTTCTATAGAAAATAATGCATATATGAACAAAGTATATATATATAAGATAGGCAAAAAACTAATTACTAAAACATAATTAATCTTTGTACTCAAACACTTTCTTTTAGAAGTTATTAGTAGAGTTAACAAACACCACCTTTACTAAAGAATAATATTCTAGTAATTCAAGCTATATATATATTTTGGTGCAGGTTATTAGTAATGACAAGTTAAAGGGTGTTGAGCATCGTGTTCTGACCTACGCAACTACTCCTCGAACAACAATTACAACACAAATCCACCCCGCATACGGTTGCACTGTGCAACCTGCTGAAGAACTAGTTGATGAAGGCAATCCAGCAAAATATAAATCTTTCACTTAAGAAGAGTTCCTAAATTCCTATGTAGGAGCGGATGGGGTCACTGAAAAGGCTATCAAGCCCTTTAAGCTTCATGGTTAGCTGGACAGAACTATGGAAGTTGATACACTTTTTTCTTACACGTCACGTAGATCATAATTAAAATATATTAATGTGTTTAGTAATAATTTGAGTTCCTTGAGATGCAGTACATCCTCGAACCTAAAACATCTGATTCCTAAGCTGTCAATTAAGTGCTTACTCGAGTTTGTGTTTTGTATATTTTCTTATAGACTATAATTTAAGTAAATATATGATTATAAAAATAAAATTTTATGCTGATATTCATTTATAAGTAATAGAGTAGTGTTAAAACGACTTAGGATATTTACCAAATTTTATATTCAAGCTGACACGATAATACACTACATCTTCATATCATTACGAAGAAAAAAAAATAAAAAAATGCTCTCTAATCACCATATACCATATCAACGGAAGCCTGATTTTGAGTATAATTTTTAGGTTATAAAAGTATTTTTCTAAGTAATAACGTGCATATAAAATGGTAACCGGCCACTACTTGTAGAATCCTAGATGGGAGAGGCGCCTATAAACTCCTGTAGAATCTTGAACTTTGGGAAGACTAGTCTCGACCTAAAGAGTAGGAAAACACCTCCAGAGTCAAAAAACCTGTTAAAAAAATAAAAAAAAGAATAATTTTGAATATTTATGTCCATTGAATATAGATCTAAAGATGCCAAAGTTTCTATTAATTTATGCTTTATAATTTTATTAATCGATTATGTTAATTAAAATTGACATAACTTTCTCATTTTAATAGCAACTCACGTGAACCCTAAGTAATTGCTATTTCTTACGATCGGTTATCGATTGTTAAGAAACTTTAAATAACCATAACTTTCTCATTCTTACTCCGATTTGAGTGATTCAAGATCCGTTGGAAACAGAAAATGAGAAAGTTATGACTATTTGAATTTTCTTGCCGATAGAAAATTCAACTCGGATTTGAGTGATATAAGATTCATTGGAAAGGGGAAGAAAATAACTTTTCAACCCATCTTAAATCACTCAAATAGGAGCTAAAATGAGAAAGTTATGACTATTTTAAGTTTCTTACCGATCGGTAAACTTTTTAACGATCAGTAAACTTTCTTAACGATCAGTAAACTTTCTTACCGATCAGTTACCTATCGGTAAGAAATTTTAAATAGCCATAACATTTTCATTTTAACTTCGATTTTAGCGATTCAAGATGATTTGGAAAGATATTTTCTTCCTCTTTCTAAAGATTTTTGAATTGCTTAAATCGGAGTTAAAACTGATAAGTTACGGTCATTTAAAGTTTACATTCCGATCGGTCAATACCGATATATAAATTTCAAATGAAAATAACTTCTGCGTTTTAACTCTGATTTAAGCGATTCAAAATGATTTGGAAATAACAAGAAAATATCTTTTCAACGCATGTTGAATTACTTAAATCGGAGTTAAAATGAGAAAATTATGGCTATATAAAGTTTTTACCGATTAGTAAGTAAATGGAAATCGCCATAACTTTTTCATATTAACTCTGATTTGAGTGATTCAAGATGCGTTGGAAAGAGGAAGAAAATATATTTTCAATGCATCTTGAATCACTCAAATCTGAGTTAAAATGAGAAAGTTATGACTATTTGAAGTTTCTTACCGATTAGTTACTTATCGGTAAGAAAGTTTACAGATCAGTTAGAAAATTTAAATAGCTATAACTTTCTCATTTTAACTTAGATTTTAGCAATTCAATATGCGTTAGAAATATTTTTTTTTCTTTCCAACACATTTGAATCGCTTAAATCAGAATTAAAACTAAAAAATTATGGTCATTTGAAGTTTACATTCTGATTGGTCAATACGGGTATATAAACTTTAAATAACAATGACTTCTGCGTTTTAATTTTGATATAAGTGATTCAAAATGCGTTGGAAGGAATAAAAAAATATTTTTTCAACGAATCTTGAATCACTCAAATCGGAGTTAAAATGAAAACGTTATAGCTATTTAAATTTTTTTACTTATCGATAAATTTTTAATAAAAAATAATAATTACCAAAAAGTTACGTGAGCTACTATTAAAGAAAAGGAGCAAAACAGTTAAATACGCAATTAAATCACACTAATTTAATTAAAAGATAAATTAACGAGTTACAGATAACTCAAAATCTAAATTTTAAAAACTCAAGAGCTCTTTTAGCAAAATTCAAACTTTCTTATCCGAATTCTAAAAGTCCCATTAAAATTTTATTCAACGACGATAATCCTTATGACTGACAAGTTAAACGGCGGTGAACATTGAGTTTTGACCAACTCAAAACTAGGTGGTCATTTTTTTTAATGTACCAAAATTAATCGTACTGACTAATAGAAGTACTTGAAAAGACTAGTTCGTCATTTTTGTCAATGTACCAAAATTAGTCCGTAATATTTGTAATGCTTAATTAGTAATTTAATAAATCTCCTTTTTCCTACAAATCTCTTACTTTTAAGCTCACTTTATACGTGATTTCTTCATTTTATCCTTTTCAATTTTCACATTTTACTTACATTTTTTCTATTTATAACTAATATTAATATTTTTATCAAATTAGAATAAATCATATTAGATATATCTATAATTTTATTTTTAGTTCTTAATTAAAAATAAAATTTTAATTGATTATATTGGTCAATGACCCAACAAGTTGATTTATTTTTCTTATGTACATGCATTGTTGTCTTAGTCATTTTTTATTTTTTTTTTAATTTATATCTTGCGAGAAACAGAAATGAAACCGAACGACTAGTGGGCACATGGCCCACGTAACATTAGCAGTAGCAAGTAGACCTTATGGGCCTACATAATAATTTTTTTTTTTATTCAAGATAGGGGTGTAAGTCAACCAGACCGAATCGAACATTACAACTCAATGGATTGGATTGAGTTGATCTAAGTGTTTAGCTTGAGTTGAATTTAAAAATCTCAACTTAAATGGTTTTGGTTGGATCATGGATTGACATCCTTACAATCCAATTCAACCCGAACCTAACATTAACCTTTAAATCTCTTATCCTTAAAGCCACTAAGTTTCAAAACTAATGAAATCCTTAAAGTCTTAAACTCAAATTACAATCTTTTTGACCTTCTACATAAAACCTCTCAACCCTTCTTTTTCTTTGTTGATCTATTTTTTCTTCTTCTTCTTCTTTTTTGTTTGTTTAAGTCATTTTCATGAAAAAAAAATATTCAAGTCATCTTAATCAGAATGACCAACTCAACTCATACCCAGATTAGTTTGGGTTGGGTTGGATTAGGTCAAGAAGTTAGTTTGGTTCGGGTTTAGTTTTATTTTTTTCAACTCGAGTTGTTTGGTTGGGTTGAGTAGTTTTTGTAATACCCTGTATTTCACAAAAAAAATATTATTATTATTATTATTATTATTATTATTTTGTAAAATATAGGATATTACACTGTGGACTGGGGTGTGACAGTTTTGGCTCTAATCAGACCTAATCCAACTCGTTATACCCCTAGTTGAAGAGAATTGAACTCTCCTAGCCGTAAAAAATAAAAAAAAGGATTCCACCAATCAATTTGGTGGGATGGTGCAGGAAGACGAATTTCTTGCTACAAGGTCTCAAGATCGAGTTTTAGGAATAGACTTGTGTCTTCATAAGTGGAGTGGTGTGGCCTTTAACCAAGGTGAAGTCTTTGTATTGTGGTCATGTGTAGGGACACTTTATCATTTAGTGAGATGTTATTATGTCTCTTTAGTGGTACTCGTTTATGGTGGAATAGGCTATGTGGTGCGTGTAAGGTAAGGACACCACCTGAATTACCCAAAAATAAAGGAAAAAAAAGGGAGCGCTGGTGACATGTACATATATATCAAGTATAGAACTTGTCCAAGAAACAAATATGTTATCCACCAAAAAAATGTTCCTTTTTATTCTAAGTTAAATAATTTAGTGCCACCCACCCACCCACAGCCGCCTTGATAGACTAATATGAAGCCTCTTCATATTATTTAATTAATATTAATAAAATATTTAAATACTTTATTTTTAACTCCTTTTAATAAATTATAAAGTTATTCGTAGTTAATTATGTGTTCCTAGGTCATTTTTTTCCTTATATTCTTCATGAGAGATTGTGATATTACATGTAACACCCCCGTGCTTTTACTCAACATATTTGGTTGATTTATACGTACACTGAAGTGTATAATATACGTGTAAGTACCTTTAAAGTCATGTGTACATGTGTCAAATAAACTTGAAAATGTCAAAAGTCAGTTCGGAATGTGATTTTAAATAGAAATTGATTTACGACACGTGTATGTCTCGTGGATTGAGTGTATAAAAGAAGAAGAGGAGGAATGAAGTAAGAAAAAAATAAAATAAAAATATATTACTGTTCACTTGCAGGTATTGTTCACCAAACAGTACGGTGAACAGTAATCATATGGAAAGATAAAAAAAAAATTTAACGAACGAAAGAAGTCGCTGGAACGAAAAGGAAAGAAAGAAGCAGAAAGAAAGGGAATCAAGAAGAAGGAGAAGAAGAAAAAAGGAAAACGCGGGATTGGCGTCGAATTCGGACCCGCGGTAAGTGATTTTCACTCTATTTTTTTGTAAAATTGATATCTAAGCTAGATGTAACCTTTCCAGCGGAGTAATTTTTGCTGCGGAAGCCGTTTTACGGCATTTTCAACAATTGGGGTTTTGACCCAACGTGAATGAAAATCCGTTAAGAAGGTTGGAAAACAGTCCCTGGACTGTCGGGACCCAGAATTTTTATAGCCATTTAAAGTTTGTTGGAATTTAGAGTTTTGATGGGAGACAATTTGAAGCATTTAAAACCCGATGAAACTCTAGTTTAAGGCTATAGAATGGTAGAATGAACTGTTGCAAGTCCATCGATACTAATTTCATGATTTTCGAAAACCGTTTGACAATATTAGTAATAATTTACATGTTTCCAATGAATAGTGACGACATGAACAGTACCGTAAATAGTACTATGATCATATACAGTGAATAAAATGGAATTAGAATCCAATGAAACTCCGGCTTGAGATCATAGAATCGTAGAGAATTGAATTCCGGACGTTTCGATGTTAAGATCATGATTTTTGGATATGCTTTGATATTTAGCTAAAGATATGATAAATGGTGATTCTCATGATAATCTATGGTTAATTTCAGTGTTTAAATTGAGAGCTTAAGTGCATGGATAAATGCTCTTGATGAAGCAATTATGATGGACGTTTATTGTTGCTCGATTTTAGAGGATATAATGGCTTAGAAACCCCGTGTAACCACTATGAGTATAGTTTTCTTGATTTGGTTCTTGTATGACATTGTACACATATAAAATGTTTGATTGTATGCATGCATTGAGTTTTATGGATCATGCAAACTGATTTTAGCAATTGGAGCTTGTAATGATGTCATTTCGTTAAGAATTAGACCCGGATGAGGTTTTGCGAGTCCTCATTGTCAGTAGGTCTGTCCTAACAAGGGTTGCGAACCTTGAAATGACCGTGAATTGGGTAAGGAGAAGCTGTGGCTACCTTGTACGACCATACAAGGGTTAGACCCGCTCTCTTGCCTTGAAGGAGGGAGATTGTGGATTTCGTAGAAAAGAATGCATTGTGTTATTGAAAACTCATGAAATTTATGTTGTTGACATGTATAATATATTCGTTGAATGATACATGTGTTGAATAAGTGTTTGAAATGATTTTAAATGTCATATTTCTCTAAATGTATATAATTGTCATCTCAAGAAATATATTCACTGAGCTGTTGTTTGCTCACTCTATTTCCTCCAATATTTCAGGTATTGAGTCGAAGGGAAAAGGAAAAATCCGTGAGTGATAATCACGTGAGCCTTCGTCTGGTATGTGTATGTATGCTTGGAGGAAATAAGTTATATTTTTGTTATTTTGATATGTATAATTATCACATACTATATATATAATATCACCTAGATGGGATGTCTGGGCATATATATAGCTTAATATATTGGATGATGAAAGAAAATTTGATGTGTGAATGAATGGAATGATTATGTTATGGGGAGGTGTAGTCAAAATATTTGGAAATTGTGGGAATTATTGTGAATGTTCGTTGAGGCTGACAGTGTATTATATATTGTATATGAGTATGTACAATGTATAGTACACTGTGTCGGTCATGACGTCAGCCTATGGCAGGGGCGTCGTGACAATATTGGTATCAGAGCTTTCGGTTTAAAATCCTTAAAAAGATAAAAACTTTATGATATTATGATTGTTTGTATAGCTATACATATGGGTAGTCTTATTATATTGAGCCTGATCCAATATGTTATCTTGACTGAGAATCACCTGCGTCGGTGAATTTCAGATTTGAAAACGAATAGTCAAGATTAACAATGGAAATTGCTGATCACGAAAGGATCAGAAGGCTGAAAAGAACTGGATGTAATCCAATGAGAATAAATTATATAGCTTATATATGGCTAGTAACTACCCAACAACAACGAAATGCACAGCTTATGAGCTTGTGGCAAAGTTGTAATGTGAGAAACACAGAGGCTTGAACCATTGAGAGCTCCAGATGTGGGTGCCAATGGTGTGGGTACTTTTGTAAAAACATATATAGTTGAGACTGAAGTCAAAATAAAATAAATAGAATGTCACAATGATAAGCCAGATAAAATGAAAAGATATGTGAAAGTTATGAAAACTTTCAGGATAAGAGATTCTCCTATCTTAACTGGTAGTCTGATAGTAGACGTAGTAAAGAATTTGCTACTCTGAGTGGAGACCATCTTAGAAATTAAGTCTTTGAAAATGATAAAGCAAGTTAGCTACATTTAAGCTAACTGATGATAAGAGATGATAGAAAATTGGGTTAAGGACTCCTGAGACGATTAAAACATGAGATTAATTAAAAAAGCTATTTTATAAGGGCTTCTATCATCATGCTGAATAAGATTTAAGGCATGAAAAAGTTTCTCTTGTTAAAATGTAGTAACATGCCTAACCATAAATACAAACATAAATTAAATAGACTGGTCTAGTTTATTTTTGGAATGATCACTATGGATACTCTGAGAATGATAAAGATCTAGAATAAATATTAGGATCCTATACGGCAAGTTTGATAATTGTTGGGTTATAAATATTTGAGCAGGTTGTGAGGCAGCCTATAAATTTTGAGTTAGCCCAAGCTGTGGTAAAAGAAGCCGAGTCATCAACACCCGTGTTAAGTAAAAAGAGAAATAAGTAATGTAAAGACATGTTGAGGCAATAAGATGAAATTCACGATGAGTTAAACATTGAGTAAGGTTGAGATTTTGGCAGTATTCGTGACTCTAATTTTGTTAGTATCTGACCCAATACTAATGGGAAAAAGGGAAGTGATGTTAAAGAAGTATGAAAACCAGAAGTGGTTTCCATTGCTTGAGCAAGAGTCACAGACTGAGTAACTTGTATCTCGACCTATAATTGTCTATTATCAATCTGAAAAAAAAAGACACGGGATGTGTTAATCTCCAGTTAGTAGATATGGAATGCCCCAATATTTTTATCAATGCGACTCCACCAGATTTTAGAGATTAAATTACAGTAAATACAAGACCATATCCAAAGATTAGTAAGACGTTGATAACAGGAATGAGCAATATCTTGTTATTGTGTATATTCTAATGTATTGTTGGAGCTACCTAGTCTTGTACCTCTAGTGATATGGTAGACAGATTGTATTATCTTCTGTTATAATAGTAGATTATTGATTGTGAGTATGCCTATGAGAGAAAGAATCTACCTTGATATGGTTAGCAAATAATATGTGGAATAAAATATGAGGGTCATCAAGTAATTATGGACTTTAGAATATGAAATTTTTGGAATTGGATGCTTCGTTGCGTATGATTGGCTGGCTACCGCTCATGCTAGGTGGAGCGTCTCTCTGAAAAAAAAGTAATATTCTGAATAAGTGCAAAATCTTCATTTTGAATCTCGATGAATTTATACCCTCAAAATCTTCTATCTAAGATAAGATAGTTATTGACAAGGACATGGAGAATATGGCTAGTACAAAGCCATTTAGAGTAATGTAATAAGGCATACAATTGATTAAAATTCCTGTGGTGAGCTGGTAAATTGGAGTATTATCTAATGAATTATTAAACTTGCTACCTGGACAAGAGATTGATAGCATATAAAACTGATGGCAAGCACCTGGGAAATTGTGAGGATTTAAGGTGTAGGTAAATGTGTTAATGAGCAAAAGATTTATTATCCTTGATATGCCACCTTGGAGAGCAATTGTGATAAGATGAAAAAAAGGTATAGTAAAATATGTTTAAGTATGAATTACTGTTAACTGAGCAGGGTAACAATAAATAATGAATATCCTTTACCATGGATAGATGGCCAAATTCGATTAACTACATGGAGCCAAAATTTCTTTATGATCATTTTGAGATCTAGGCACCATCAGTTAAGAATACAAGAAAAGGATGTAATGCAGACTGTTTTAAGATAAGATATGGATATTATGAAATTTTGGTAACCTTGATTTAGGTGTCAATCACGGTTATAGGATTGATGCAGTGGGTATATGAACCATATCTTGATTATCACATAGTCTTCGATGATGATATATGCAATTGTTTCAAGAAATGAGAGGAGCATGAATAGCACCTTGGAAGTATCTTGTAGGCACTAAGAGAGCACCGATTGAGTGTCAAGCTCCGTGAATATGAGTTTTGAATATAATTAAGATCAGAATTTTTGGATCATATGACTAGTTTAAATAGTATCTTTAACGATGCCGGCAGGTCAAAATGATCATAACTGATTTCAATGATAGAAATCAGAAGTTCTCTGGTATTAGTTGTATATTATAGAAAGTGCGTGGAAAGATCCTTGAAGCTATCCGTTCCACTCACGAAACTAAATCAGACAAATGGTGAGTACTGTGTGGACCGTTGTGTATGAGGAAAGCTCTCACAATATTAAATGTTATTACTATTTCCAGAACCTGAAAGTAATTGTGATTGATGAATAACACGTCCAGATCTGGGTTGTGCATTGATACAAAAGAATAGGTTAATTCCTTGTGCCTTCAAATATCTGGTAGTGCACGAGAATAACTATCCTAAGAGTGAATAAAAAATTAGTTGATAGTTATTTTGACATAATGAGAGCATTGCCTCTATAATAAAATTGTCACATTCTCTTCAAATTTTAAGAGTCTGAAGTAATTATTTGAACGGAAAGAAACTGAATATGAGGTAATAAATGTGGCAAGAATTCCCGAAGGATTTGATTTTATATTGAATTATTATCCTGGGAAAGGCCAATATGTTGCTGAGGCATTAAGCAGGAAACGGGTTGAAACTGGAGTAGTAACTATCAGTGAGCCATAAATGGAGATTGTTGTGAGTGAGAGTTATAGTTATGAGTGTACTCTCTATTACTCCATGTGTTGATATTTGTGCTCGGATGCATGTTCAGCTAATTGATACTCATATTCAGATATTAAGATTTATGATGAGACGAGTATGATATCAGTATGAAAGATTATGGAATTGGTAATATGGAGTGTATTAATTAAAGATGGGATTCAAATGGTATCTTATGGGTTATGGGTAGAAATGATACCATTTGGATAACCATTAGTGGACTGCTAAGTCTATGTATTCTTCCAATGAACACCAGAATTCTATTGATAGACTGAGCATATTGTATATGTGTGAGATAGAGAGATTTGTGGGAGTACTCAGATATCTGTCATGTCGGAGTAAGATCCGAAGATTTTGTCGGGATCTGATATATGATGTAGACTCGATTTGGTACTCATCTCCTTCTCAGTGTGATATTTTACTCTTAGACTGGTTGACAGACTGAGAGAGTGACTTTGATGCTTGCGAGCATGCTCGGGTCTGGCATACTTGAATTTTGGTGGAAGTTGGAAAGAATATGTTATGTGTGTAAACTTATGTGTATAAATAGCTATTATAATAGTATCATGATGGCACTCTAAAGGTTTGATAGTAAACCTTATAGATCTCCAACTTGTTGATTTGAAAGTATGGAGTTATTGTTATTGGTGCCACAGGATATTATTAAATACACAGGGTTGGTATGTAGGCCTTGAAATTTAGTGTAGCTGACTCAGTTTTGTTAAGAGTCTTACCACAGAAAGGCCAAATGAGATTTGGAATGAAAAGAAAGCTCACACCGCGATTTGTTGGACCATTAGAGATCTTTGATAGGATAGGTCCATTGGCTTACCGATTTGCTCTACTGTCACAGTTGATAAGTGTCCATAATAGTTTCTATATATTGATGTTGAGGAAATATCATTCGGATTCCATATATGTTATGAATATAACTCAACTCAGTTGGGGAAGGTACCACGTATCAAGAAGAGCAAACATGGGAGCTGAAATATCAAATGCGGGAGCAGTTTTCTGGGATTAAGTATCACTTGAGGAATAGTCCTTGAGTCTAAATTTCGAGGACGAAATTTCTTAAGTTGGGGAGATTGTAACACCCTGTGCTTTTACTCAATATATTTGGTTGACTTATACGTACACTGAAGCGTATAATACACGTGTAAGAAAAAAATAAAATAAAAATATATTACTGTTCACTTGCGGGTACTGTTCACCAAACAGTACGGTAAACAGTAATCATATGGAAAGATAAAAAATAAAAATAAAAATTTAACGAACGAAAAGTAAAGAAAGAAGCAGAAAGAAAGGGAACCGAGAAGAAGGAGAAGAAGAAAAAAGGGAAACGCGGGATTCGCGTCAAATTCGGACCCGCGGTAAGTGATTTTCACTCTATTTTTTCGTAAAATTGATATCTAAGCTAAATGTAACTTTTCTAGCGGAGTATTTTTTGCTGCGGGAGCCGTTTTACGGCGTTTTCAACAATTGGGGTTTTGACCCAACGTGAATGAAAATCCGCTAAGAAGGTTGGAAAACACTCCCTGGACTGTCGGGACCCCGAATATGTGGTTAGATTGAATTTATGTGTTTATTCAGAATTTTTATAATCGTTTAAAGTTTGTTGGAATTTAGAGTTTTGATGGGAGACCATTTGAAGCATTTAAAACCCGATGAAACTCTAGTTTAAGGCTATAGAATGGTAGAATGAACTGTTGCAAGTCCATCGATGCTAATTTCATGATTTTCAGAAACCGTTTGAAAATATTAATAATAATTTACATGTTTCTAATGAATAGTAACGACATGAACAGTACCATAAATAGTACTGTGATCATATACAGTGAATAAAATAGAATTAGAACCCAATGAAACTCATTTATTTTTTTTAAACGTTGAAGAGAGATTTTGAGAGAGAGAAAAGAGATTAAAAAGTGAGAGAATGAGATAGCAAGCTCATTTAATCTCATTCTTTCAAAGCCTCTTAATTAAATAACTCTCATTCACCTTATTAAACTTATATTATTTATTTAATAATTTTATTTATTTATTCATACCCCTTAAATATAGCATGTATTTTTATACACGCATATATTTACCTCTTAAATATAAAATATGCGTATTATATGTTTCGATATACGCATAAATCAATGAATGTATTTAATTAAAACTACGGAGTGTTACACTATATATATGTGAGTTGGTTGCCAATGAGTGGTTGACTTAGATATATGTTAAATATTAATGTATTATTGTAAAATAATAAGTGCACATGATTTCATTATACAATTTTAGCGCTCCTCTAATTAATTAGTTGTAAGTGGACAATGAAGTTTGTTTATTTGGCAGATTGTTACCAACAAAGCTAAAAAATGAGTCAAGTACCTAAAACGTCCGGATGTAATAAAACATAATAACTAATCTCGTACCTGGGTATGAGGATAACTAGTGGAAACTAAAAAGAAAGGATAAAGAAATTAGTTTGCATTCACCTTAAGAGACTTACTCAAAGAGGCCCAAATACCTTTTGGAAAAAAATTGATACTTTAAAGAATTTATTGTATTCAATGTAATATAAAAATATACATATTAAAAATAATTAGACACTTCCAATAGTATTACAAACTAAAACAAGAGTAGATTGGCGTATCTCGGCCTTATGTATTGATGTCAATTGATACAAATTAAGCTTGATGTTGATTAAATTAAGTTTAGATCCTCATAACTTCAATGAAGGAAATTAAATTAAATCTGATAAGGATGGTTCAACAACTACAAAAGAGAAATGGAAGAAAGACTAAAAACGAAAAGTGATTGATGGTAGTCAACTTTAAAAGTGATTGATTTCTGACGAAAATGTTATGGTATGGGAATTAGGGTTTCAGATGAGACGAAATGGAAGAAAGACTAATAATTCAGACGAAAATGTTGAATAAAAGATTGGAATATGTTAGTGTGGTCAAAGGCATGGCAGACATATTGATGATGTGGGCCTTTATTGTCAATATTTTGGACAACCCTTGGAAAAAAGAGAAACGTATTCATTATCAAGATGAAAGGCTGATGAAATTGTTGATAATAATTTAATATTCATTCGTAGTCCCTTATCTAATAATTATATTACCAGCAATTATGCGAAATAATGAGATTGCCGACTTAATTAGATTCTCATTGTAAATATCTGCACTCACAAACGCAAGAAATTCCAAATTCTTTCTCTGTTTTGCACGAATTCTTCCTGAACTCTCTTCTTATGATCCCAAAATGGGAATCTCTGCAATCCCATTATCAATTTTCCACATCAATCTGCACATACCCACCAAGGTAACATCCTCCAATTCTCCTTACCTGCCTCTTCCAAGCCAAAAATGGCGCATTTCAGCATCTACTGTTACCACAGATTTAAAATTAATGGGAAAGCAACAAGAATCGAATAATGGGTATGTTGCAGAAGTTAGTTTAGTTCATAGAAATATTGGGCTCTTGAGCAATACTGCTGCTTTGCTTCAGTGCATTGATTTAAGCAACCCAGATGAATGTTCCGAAACTTACGCATTAGTCTTACAGAACTGTCGAAAACTTGGTAATATGGAGTTGGGTTTTCAAGTTCATGCTCGTCTGATTATTTCAGGAGTTGAGCTATGTGCATTTCTTAGTAGTCAGCTTCTTGAATTTTATTGTAAATTTGGTCTTGTTCATGACGCACTCCAATTGTTTGATAAAATGTCTGGGAGAAATGTTTTCAGTTGGACTTCTATGATAGGATTGTATTGTGGGTTAGGTGATTATGAATTATCAACTTTATATAATTATCAACTTTAAATAATAAGGAAGAACTAAGAAAGGGTGGAGGAGAAATGTAACCGAAAGCCAAAGTGATTGGGCCAAATATGGCTTGGAAATATATAAACAATTCCCCAAAGTATGGTTGCATTGTGCGACCTGCCGAAGAACTAGTTGACGAAGACAATCCAGCAAAATATAAATCTTTTACTTACGAAGAGTTAGTTGACGAAGACAATCCAGCAAAATATAAATTTTTTACTTACGAAGAGTTCCTAATTTCATATGTAGGAGCGGATGAGGACACTGAAAAAGTTATGAGCCATATAAGCTTCATGCTTAATTAATTAGTAGGATGGAAGTATGAAAGTTTATTCACTTTTTCTTACCAATCATAAAGATCATAAAATAAATTAGTGTTTAGTAATAACCGAGGATATTCCATTAATTCCTCAGATGCAGGACCTTGGACCTAAAACATCTAGTTCTTATAATTTGAGTAAATGATTATATATAGATCTACAACTTTATGTTGATATTCCTTGTATGAATTAAATATACTAGTAGTTATTCCTTGTCCGTTCAAGACTTCTCATTTTCAATGTGAAAGCTTTATTAGTTTATTGCTAGTGTGTAAGCATTTATTAGTTTGGGTCCATGCACCCTCATTGATGTGCTCATATCTATTAGGATTTTAGGTCCATGCCCCCCAGTTTCTTTTATCTCAAATTGGTGATATTCTTATATTTTTTTAAATATATTTTTTCTAATTCTATCTTTTAAAATTTTATTACATATCCATCTAAGCGTTTGCATATCTGTTAGTACACTTAGTTTGTTAACATGTTGTTTATTAATTGTCCATTGTACCATATACTCTAAAAACACTAGTTTACGTGACTTATTCTGCTTTAACTCTATGGTTTACATCTTTAAGTTAAAGCAAGACGAATTCAGTGAAAGAGTGTTTATAGAGTATTATATGATAGATGCATATCATTGAAGTTATGAATATACCTCTTTACTGTCTATCATTCCGCTCCCGGCCTCAAAATAGAGACTAATCTCACACCTGGGTGTGAGGATAACTCTTTGGAAAACCCAAAAAAAAAAAAGATAAAGAAATTAGTTTGCATTCACCTTAAGGGACGTACTCAAAGAGGCCCAAATACCTTTTGGAAAAAAATTGATACTTTGAGGAATTTATTGTATTCAATGTAATATAAAAATGTCATTAAAAGGTGATAAAAAGTGTACATATTAAAAAAAATTAGACACTTCCAATAATATTACAAACTAAAACGGTGTTTTTTTTTTAAATAAAAAAAAAAGAACAATACAAAGATAATAAGACGAGTAGATTGGCGTATCTCTGCCTTATGTTTTGATGTCAATAGATACAAACTAAGCTTGATGTTGATTTATTCTTTAGTTTCTGGAAAAAAAAAAAAAAAAACTACATTTAGAAAACAAATTTAAAACCCCATGGAGACTGTAAGATTATATATTTTTATAAAATAAATTAACATGATTTGGGATATGACACCGAGCAATGTAATCAACAAGAGTGAGGTAATAATGAGAAAAATGAAGTTTAGATCCTCATAACTTCAATGAAGGAAATTAAATTAAATCTGATAACTACAAAAGAGAAATGGAAGAAAGACTAAAAATGAAAAGTGATTGATGGTAGTCAACTTTAAAAGTGATGGATTTCTGACGAAAATGTTATGGTATGGGAATTAGGGTTTCAGATGAGACGAAATGGAAGAAAGACTAATAATTCAGACGAAAATGTTGAATAAAAGATTGGAATATGTTAGTGTGGGAGACATATTGATGATGTAGGCCTTTATTGTCAATATTTTGGACAACCCTTGGAAAAAGGAGATGAAATTTTTGATAATAATTTAATAAGCATTTGTGGTCCCTTTTTTAGTAGTTATATTTTTATGGATTAAGTGATTTCAAGTATCAAGTTTTGATTTTACAAAAAGTTTTGGACACACGTTCTCTATCATATATAATTAATATTTTTTTTAAATTTTTTTTTTAATTCTTCACGTAAAAGATGGGTTGCATCACATGAGCGAAAATATTGATGATAGCATGAACGTGCAAGGCCTATATTTCTCTCAGTCTTTTTTTATTTTTATTTTTGGTAAGTACAACCAATTTCCACGAAAAATAATAATTTATAAGAAAAAATAAAATAACAAAATAAACAAATAAAGAGAGACTTGTGTCAATATTTGTAATTAATTTTATTGTTTTTTTTGTTGGGCCAATGATGACCCAACAAGTTGATTTATTTAACTTGCCATGTGGATGAGATTGTGTTATAGTGAACATACCCGAGCTGCTCATACATATGCCATGTGGATGAGATTGTTTTTATTGTGAGATATATATATATATATATATATATATGATTCAAAGCTTGTTACCCATGAAAAAAAAAAGGGCTTCAAAGCAGCAGTGTTCTTTTTACCTCTATCGGAGCACAAGATGACTGAGAACATGAAGTTCAAACTGCTTTCTAATGGCATCAATTATCAATCTGTTCCATCATCTTACATACAACCCCCTGAAAAAAGACCCGGAAAGCTTGCAGCTCTTCGTGTGTATCAAAAAACTCCTATTATCGATCTTGGAGGTGGTAATGGATTTGATCATAAGAACACAATTCATCAAATCTTCAAAGCCATCGAAGAATTCGGATTCTTCCAGGTAATATATAATTTCTATTCAAATCTACTTCTTTCACACTATATCTAACGAATTGAATATTTTACAATAATTTTTTTTTTTAATATAATTTTATGTACATGTTTTTGGGGATATAATTGTAGTTGGTCAATCATGGAATATCCGATGAATTAATCAACGAAGTGATGGGCGTTGCGAAGGAGTTCTTTGAGATGCCAGTTGAGGATAGGTTGAGCATATACAATGAGGATCAGAAGCAGCCGGTGAGAATGTCTTCGAGTGTATCGTATTCTAAAGAAAAAGTACACAACTGGAGAGAGAAGCTTAGGCATGTTTGTCACCCTGTAGAAGAATCCATACATCTATGGCCTTCACAACCAGCTAATTATAGGTATTTATATTTTCCCCCAAATTTACATACTTATTATTATATTAAACCATATGCATCTTTCTTGAATTATTACTTGTCACCAGTATAACTTTGACGATAAAAGGTCATGTAGAGTGATGGCAATTGTGTTATAAAATGACCTTTTAATTTTAGTATTTTGAAGAAAAAAAAAAGATTTAAAATAGTGAGTTGGATATCAACCCATTAAAGGATAAATATGAGATGTGAAACTATACAATTTTGTGTTTTTTTTTTTGTTAGCCATGTTTAATATATATATATATATATATATAGGAAAATATTAATTTAACTATAATTTTTATAATTGCATGTGTAACTACACGTGTATATTTATTAGATATTATTATTTTACACATTTTAAGGAGCATAATTAACATTTTTCAAATATATATATATTGAGTCCCAATTTGACCACCAGGCTGCCTGTTTCGCCCCTTATTTAAAACAAATATAGAGAAAACTAATTGTATATGCATGTTAGCATATAGATCATCTTTACAGAATCATTAATTTTTTTTTATGAGTTTATTTCATTCAGAAATATAAAAACAAAATTAATTTGCAAGCAAAACAAAACTTATTCATTTAAATTTATTTTTAAAAACTATATAAGTTCAAAATATTAATAAAAAAGGGACTATATACCCTTTTGTTATATATATTTATGTCGAATTGAACATGAATACAAGTTCTTTGTAAATTTCTAGATCATGAGCCAATGACTTGCTATTTTTCTTTTTTTCTTCTTTTTCATTTCTTAAGGGAGGTGGTAGCAAAATATTCAGTGCAGACAAGAGCACTAAGTCTAAGATTGTTGGAGTTGATTTCTGAAGGCTTAGGTCTTGAATCACGTTACTTTGATGGAGAGCTTTCTAAACTGCAAAAAATGCTTATCAATCACTATCCATTGTGCCCCGACCCAAGTGTAACATTAGGGTTACCAATGCACAAAGACCCTAATGTTATTACCCTTCTTCTTCAAGCGGATGTATTTGGGCTTCAAGTGCTTAATCATGGTGAATGGGTGGATGTTGAGCCTCTCCCTCATGCATTTGTTGTCATCTTAGGCCACCAATTACAGGTATGTTATTTTATTATTTATATTTACATTATTATTATTATTTATAGAAATGTATTGAGAGTACTTGAACACAGGTTTCAGTCAGTTACACGTGTCTGAATCCTTTGGATCGTCCTTGAGTCGCAATTATTGGGCAATTCGGTGATGATTAAGCTAGAGACTTGGGTGCATGTCCTAATTGAATCTGTGTCTAGTTCCTTTAACACGGTCTTTTTTCATCATTCTCATTTTTTTTTTGATAAGAAAGAAAGAATTATATTCACCAAAGGAAAGGTATACAAAAACACTACCACCAAAAAAACAAAAGGAGCCAATACTATCTTTCATGTATAGCCCTAGAGGCATCATCTTCAATAATAGAAATCAAGTGATCAGAAATATCGAGGTACTATTGCCGCTAACCAATCAGCTGCAACAACATTCACTTTCCTTAGCACATGCACACATCTCCAACTTTTACAAGAATTCAAATTATCTTTTACGCTATGAAAACTTGGCAAGATCTTCCGAGGGATATATATTATCCTTTTTATTCACCCAATTAACCAGCAGTTGAGAGTCACTCTGGATAACAACCTTAGATGATCCAAGATACTTGAGAATAGAGGTTCCAACCAAGATAGCTTTAAATTCAAATTCTATTACTGATGAAAGACCAACAACTCCGCTCCCAAAGGTGGGCTCAGCTGATTCGATGACTACAATATTTTGGAAAAGACTAGAGTTTGAGTCATGTCAGTGGCCTTTAAAGAGACAGACATCCCACATGCGCCTTACATGGGTATGGGGTCAACTCCTTTGCATACCCATTCTTGTTTGACAAAAAAAAAAGAAAGATCAACAACTCCTACAAAAGCTAGAACAGGGAAACTTCAATTATCTCTAATAAGACAGTGATACCCAACTCTCTAGGAAGAGAGAAAACCATCATAATTAATTGCTAATCAACCAAAGGGGGGTGGTTACCACTAGATATAGAATGGAAAAGGAGATATCCATTGGACTTGTATATTCTACTATCTAGTTATGTATCTTGTCCAAGGAGAGCATTGAGAAACCACTACAGGAGTCTCTAGACCCAAGGAAGCCTCGTTGCAAATATCCTTAATGATACCGTTGATAGCCTGAGGCATGCCAAACATTCTTTTGAGATTCCTTTCCCACAAAAGGTTATAGATAGTGGCTGCAAAGGCTAATTTGATAACTCTATTATTGAGGGATGAACTATGATAGTTCTTAATGACCCACCTTCCTTCTCTTTGCCAACATGAACCATTTCTTTTGTGCATGCTACATTTCCTCACTATGCTTTTGCCAATTAAATCAGGTTACAAAGTGGACATTTCAAAAATAAATGACACTAAGATTATCTTGCATACCAAGAAAGATGGCAACAAGGGTCCACATCCATCCCTAGCCTTTTGAGCCTATCTGTTGAAAGGAATCTACCTAGAGAGACCTTCCAAAGAGTGAATGAGTGCCTAAGAATGGAACCACAAAAGCTCTAAGAAGGCATTCTTTGTAATGATCTCCCATGTAGAAGACATAGAGAATTCACCTTTTGGAATAAGACACCAAGTTCTTCTATCCTCGGCCTGAAAGGGGAGACTAATGGGAAGGCTTAAATATTTAGATAAATCACCCGGAATGGCAAGTAAAGACTCTTGATTTCTTATATTAGAAATGACAACATCACAAGAAAGATTGGATCCTCTCTGACAACTTTCCCAAAGATTATTAATAAGAGCAAGATCGCTCTAAGGTTCAGACCGAATTCTCGTTGAGTTCCAATCCCATTGCCTATAAGAATTCTGACAACGATTGACCATTAGATTCTTGATACTCAAAATCCTTTTTCAAACCTAGGAAGAATTTGGAAAGGGGGAGCAAGTCCATATTGTTTTATTCTTCAAGAGGGTAGATATAGCCACTAAATCCACAGGTTGTCCCTTTTGGAAAAGATCCACCAACAAAGCTCCTTAACAATTGCTTTAGTGATGACCTAAAATTAGGAAACCAATAGAAACAGGTTTGATTAACAATACCTCTTCTAAAGCAAATGCTAGATTTCTTAGCATTGAGAACCAACCCTAAAGAGTCCTTGAAAACCGCTAATATGTCCCTAAGTTTGCTAACATTTTGCTCCAAGAAAATAAGAACATCATCCTGCAAAAAGGTGAGAAACCTTCAAGGGATGACATATCTTGGGGAGAGATAAAGCACCAAACAAGATAACCTCATGAAGAAGAATGAACAGTCCCTCTATGGCAAGAGTAAACAAAAGAGGAGAAATCATTTCTCCTTACCTAAGACTATTCTTACCTTTGAAGAAGGAAGTAGGAGAGCCACTCACAAGGATAGCGTACAAGGTAGTACAAGTGCACTGTTAAATGCAATCAATAAAAACCTGTGAAAACTCCATTTTTTTTTTCCAATACACCCAAAATATACTGCCAAGTGATAAAGTCATAAGCTTTCTTCAAATCCACTTTGAGGACAATCACCTATGGGGAATTTTCCTATTCCAACCATGGACAAGCTCACGAGCCAATAAGATGTTATCTTGAATACTTCTTCGAGGGATAAAAGCTAATTGATTCAAGCTTACCACTGAACAACATCTTTTAATCTATTTGCTAAAATCTTAGCAATAAATTTGTACATAACATTGTCTCAAAGAACAAATATGTGAAATAATTTTCAGATGATTTTATTCATTGTAATTCTACAATTTATAGAATACATAGAAGAACATTTATAAGGAAAGAATAAATTAATAATTATCTTATAATATTACAAGAAAGAATGAATAGAATAAATTGGAAACATCTTATAATTAAGAAGGAAACAAGGGCAATTACTCCCCCCCCCCCTCTCAAGTTGGAGCATGGATATCACAAATGCCTAACTTGCCTAAAGAATCATCAAAAGTCTTGCTGGCTACGACTTTGGTAAGTATATCTGCTAATTGACCTTCAGACTTCACAAAAGGAAATATAATGATTCCAGTATCAAGTTTTTCTTTAATGAAGTGTTTATCAACTTCTATGTGTTTCATCCAATCATGTTGAACTGGATTGTGAGCAATATTTATAGCTGAAAAGTTATCACAGTACAACTTCATTGAATCCTAAGAGTCAACACCCAAATCCTTTAACAAATTTCTTAACCATAGTAACTCGCATACTCCAGAAGCCATGCCTCTGTACTCAGCTTCTGCACTAGATCTTGTTACTACTGGTTATTTTTTACTTATCCAAGTCACAAGATTTCCTCCTACAAAAGTAAAGTATCCTAAACTAGATTTTCTGTCATCAGTTGAGCCTGCCCAATCTGCATCAGTGTAACCTTCTACCTTTAGGTGATTTTGCTTGGTGAAAAGTAATCCTTTAGCCGGAGCAAAGTTCAAATACCTCAATATGCGTTTTACGAGGATCATGCATAAACTGACTTAATACACACATTGCAAAAGCAATATCTAGTCTAGTGTGGGGCAAATAAATCAATTTTCTCCAAGTTTCTTGTACCTTGCTTTATTAGTAGAAGTTGCATCCAAATAATAAAACAACTTATGATTTTGTTCAATAGGAGTATTAACAAGCTTACATCCAAGCATACCTATTTCAATTAACAAATCAAGAATATATTTTCTTTATGATAAGAAAATATCATTTTTTGATCGAGCTACTTCACTCCTAAGAAAGTACTTCAAGTCACCTAGTTGCTTCATTTCAAATTCTGAGGCTAAGTGACGTTGTTAGCTTTATATTTCATCTTGATCGTCACCTGTCACCACCATATCATCAACATAGATAATCAAGACAGTAACTCTACCTTTTTGGTGCTTTAAAAGAAAAGTGTGATCATAATTGCTTTGTTTATAGCCAAAGTTATTCATAGACATTGTAAATTTTCCAAACCAAGCTCCTAGAAATTGTTTTAACCCATACAATGTTTCCTTGAGTTTGCACACCATTGTAGTATTTGAGTACTTCTCTGTACCTGGAGGAAGATCCATATACACTTCTTCAGAAAGATCTTAGTTTAAGAAAACATTCTTTACATCAAATTGAAGAAGTGACCACTCTTGATTAACCACCAAAGACGAGTATTCTTACGGTATTAAGCTTGGAAATTAGTGCAAAGATGTCTTGACAGTCTATCCCATAAGACTGTATATACCATTTTGCAACTAACCGGGCTTTGCACGTCTCAATGGTCCCATCTGCTTTATGCTTAACTACAAACACCCATCTACATCCCAGGGACTTCTTTCCCTCTGGTAGAAGTGCAAGCTCCCAAGTAGCATTTTTTTCAAGTGTTGCCATTTCTTATGTCATGGCTTGGGTCCATTTAGCATCTGCTAAAGCTTCATGCATTGTACTAGGAACATAGACAAACGATAATTGTAGAGTTAGGATCAGTGGATACCGCTAATGGAGTCTCAAGAGAAGATTGACTTAGCGGTTGTATTGGATTGTTAGAAGACGTACTATCATGGAGAGAGTTATCTTTAACATTTAGAGACGTCGGTTCAGCAATAGGAGAATTTTTCCCTTCCTTTGGTTGATCGGTAGTGTCTTGAGTATTTTGGATACTAGAGAAATTCGAATCCAAGGGAAAAAACTCATGTAGTTCTTTTTTATTGATCACTTCTTCTTGATTCTCCCGCTGAAGCGATGAATCAGTAGTTAGTAGCATGTAGAAGATTTCTTTTTCATGAAAAATAACGTCCATGGAAACATAAAACCTCCTAGAAGACGGATCATAACACTTGTAGCTTTTTTTATTGGTACGATATCCCATAAAGACACGCTTCAAAGCACGAGACTGAAGCTTAGTACGTTGATGTGGATGCAAATGAACAAAAACCACACACCCAAAAATTCTAGCAGCCAAACATACCACTGGTGAAAGAGTGCAGTAATAAAATAGGGCGTCCAATGGTCTTATAAAATTGAGGATGCTTGATGGTGTTCGATTTATCAAGTGGACCACTGAATTCAAGGCTTCACCCCACAAATGAGAAAGAACATGCTCACCAATCAAGAAAGATCGTGTAACTTCCAATAAATGTTTGTTTTTCCATTCTGTAACACCGTTTTGTTGAGGGGAATAAGGACATGTTGTTTGATGAATAATACCTACTGAGTACATGAATTCTATCTATTCTTGTTTGAAGTATTCTCCCCCATTATCGGGTCGAAAGACATTTATTGAAATGTCAAACTAAGTAGTCACCATTTGATGAAAGAGGCGAAAAACAAAGTATATATCACTATTGTGCTTCAACTGATAAACCCAAATCATTCGAGTATAGTCATCTACAAAAGTTACAAACCATCTCATCCTATTAAGAGTAGAAATTGGTATCAGTCCCCAAACATCTGAATGAACTAATGAAAAATGGTGATTTGCCTTATCATCACTTAAATGAAAGGTAGTACGATGACTTTTTGCTATTACACAAGTTTCACAAACAATATTTGTGAAATTACATCCATTAAATAAAGAGGGGAGTAATCTCTTGAGATAACTAAAAGAAGGATGCCCTAGTCTTTTATGCCACAACCAATTTTTTTCTTTTTTCTTATTCACCAAATCTTCTTACACTAAGTGAGCTTGCCCTTCATTATTGGAATGTTGGAACCCATCTTCGAGATAGTGCAATCATCCACTTTGTTTACCACTACCAATCATCTCCTTGGTATGAATGCCCTAAAAAAATATGAGTAGGAAAAAATAAAGCTACACAATTATGAGATTTTTTTAATTGATTAAAAGAGATAAGGTTGCAGTTTAATGATGGAACAAATAAGACATCATTAATAGCTAAGGTAGGGGATAACGAGACTGTGCCAACTCCAATAACAGGAAATGATGCACCATTAGCATTGGTAATGAAAGTTTTGGAACATTTACAAGATAAGTGGCTAAACCTTTAACGATCACAAGTCATATGATCCGTTGCACCAGAGTCAATTATCCAACACTATTTTTATTTCTAGTAAAAGACATACCTGACTTAGCAGTAAATCCAGGAGTTGTGGCTAGATACCCCTTGAGGTTAGTGTCCTCACCACTATCTTTTGAATGAGTCGTAGTGGCAAAGATACTAAAAAAAAGAAAATTCATAGCGGAATGATATGAACAAAAACAACAATTGTGAACACAGGACCAAACTTCAATTATTTGAGTAAAAAAGGAGATTGAAGGAGGCTTTGATACCATCTTAAAGAATACAATTGTGAAATAATTTTTTGATGATTTTATTCATTGTAATTCTATAATTTATAGAATAAATAAAAGAACATTTACAAGGAAAGAATAAACTAATAATTACTTTGTAATATTACAGGAAATAATGAATAGAATGAATAGGAAATATCCTATAATTAACAGAGAAATAAAGACAATTACTAATTAAGAATATTTGCCCATATCAATCTCTTAATTCTAGCACATTGTATAAAGCAATCGGCCTGACCTCAGATACCTTTTCAAGCCCCTTGAATTTTTTGAATATGCGTAAGAATATTGTAGCATTCACGTCCTTCAATAGCTTGCCCGAGGAAAAAAGATTTGATTGCATTTACATCTTCCCCCACAATATCCCAGGCCTGCTAAAAGAAGTTAGCATGATCATCATTCACATCTTATATGTGCCAAATCAATATGCTTAATTCTCAAGTTTTATCTAAAGAAAAATTGAAAAATAATTTGTATGTTATTAAAGAATAAATTTAAATAAAACAATATACGTACCTTCGACCGTCGTTAACCTTTTGAACTTGTTTAATCTTTTTTTTTTGTCCAATCTTCTAAATTTTAGCCCTTTTATTGCACTTTCTATAGAAAATAATGCATATATGAACAAAGTATATATATATAAAACATAGGCAAAAAATTAATTATGTTTGCACTCCAACACTTTCTTTTAGAAGTTATTAGTAGAGTTAACAAACACCACCTTTACCAAAGAATAAAATCCTAGTAATTCAAGCTATATATATTTTTGTGCAGGTTATTAGTAATGACAAGTTAAAGGGTGTTGAGCATCGTGTTCTGACCAACGCAACTACTTCTCGAACAACAATTACAACAAAAATCCACCCTGCATGCGGTTGCATTGTGCGACCTGCTGAAGAACTAGTTGATGAAGGCAATCCAGCAAAATATAGATCTTTTAGTTACGAAGAGTTCCTAATTTCCTATATAGGAGCGGATAAGGTCACTGAAAAGGCTATCAAGCCCTTTAAGCTTCAGGCTTAGCTGGACAGAAGTATGGAAGTTGATACACCTTTTTCTTACAGGTCATGTAGATCATAATTAAAATATATTAATGTGTTTAGTAATAATTTGAGTTCCTTGAGATGCAGTACATCCTCGAACTTAAAACATATAATTCCTAAGCTGTCAGTTAAGTGCTTACCAGTTGAGATATCTATTTGAGTTTGTGTTTTGTATATTTTCTTATAGACTATAATTTGAGTGATCTTCCTTTATAAGTAATACACTACATTATCACATTATTAAGAAGAAAAAAAAATGCTCTCTAATCACGATATACCAAATCAACGTAAGCCTGATTTTAAGTATAATTTTTAAGTTATAAAAATATTTTTCTAAGTAATAACTTACATATAAAGTGGTAACCGGCCATTACTTGTAGCTCAAGTAGCAAAGTATCTCCCCCATGTGGCCGTTCAAGTTGTCTTTTCATTTTAAATGTTGAAGCTCTCATAAATGCTAGTGTATAGCATTTTAAATGTTAAAGCTCTTATAAATGCTAGTGTTGAAGCTCTTGTACATGCTAGGGTATAGCCATAGATTAATTTTGGTCCTATTTGTATATAATTAACAACGTTGTGCATTCATATAAAGGTATAATATCTCAAAGGAATATATATCTACCAATGAATAATTTTGTAAACGAAGTGTGGGTTGGTCTGCTGCCACAAGAAGGGAACCCCGAGGTAGGTTGAGGGACCTGGTCACCGTGGGTTCGAGCCCTGCCTCGATCAAATTCTAGATGGGAGAGATACCTATAAACTCCTGCAGAACCTTGAACTCTGGGAGGACTGGTTTTGACCTAAAGAGTAGAAAGAACACCTCTAAAGTTGAAAAATCGATTAAATTTTTTTTTAAAAAAAATAATTTCAAATATTTATTTCCATTGAATATAGATGTAAAGATGCCAAAGTTGCTACTAATTTATGCTTTATAATTTTATTAATAGATTATGTCAATTAAAATTGACATAATTTTTTCATTTTAATAGCAACTCACGTGACCCTTTAGTAATTGTTATTTCTTACGATCGGTCACCAATCGGTAAGAAACTTTAAATAGTCATAACTTTCTCATTCTTACTCCGATTTGAGTGATTCAAGATTCGTTGGAAATAGAAAATGAGAAAGTTATAACTATTTGAATTTTCTTACCGATAGAAAATTCAACTCGGATTTGAGTGATTCAAGATCCGTTGGAAATGAGAAGAAAATATCTTTCTAAAATATTTTAAATCACTTAAATAGGAGTTAAAATGAGAAAGTTATGGCTATTTTAAGTTTTTTATCGATCGGTAAACTTTCTTACCGATTGGTTATCTATCGGTAAAAAATTTCAAATAGCCATAACATTTTTATTTTAACTTTTATTTTAGCGATTCAAGATGCTTTGGAAAGATATTTTCTTCCTCTTTCCAAAGAATTTTGAATTCTTAAATCGAAATTAAAACTGATTAATTATTGTCATTTGAAGTTTACATTCCGATCGGTCAACACAAGTATATATAAATTTCAAATGACAATAACTCCTGCGTTTTAACTCTGATTTAAGTGATTAAAAATGATTTAGAAATAACAAGAAAATATATTTCCAACGTATCTTGAATCACTTAAATCTGAGTTAAAATGAGAAAGTTATGACTATTTGAAGTTTTTTACCGATCGGTAAGAAAGTTTACAGATCAGTAAAAAACTGTAAATAGTCATAAATTTATCATTT
Source organism: Paratinospora sagittata (assembly GCA_035771175.1). NCBI lineage: Eukaryota > Viridiplantae > Streptophyta > Magnoliopsida > Ranunculales > Menispermaceae > Paratinospora > Paratinospora sagittata. Next base: position 34,593,927 of record CM069607.1, read on the forward strand.
TAACTTAGATTTTAGAGATTCAAGATGCATTGGAAATATTATTTTTTCGTCTTTTCAACGCATTTTTAATCGCTTAAATCAGAGTTAAAACTAAGAAGTTATGGTCATTTGAAGTTTGCGTTCTGATTGGTCAACACGGGTATATAAACTTCAAATGGCAATAACTTTTGCGTTTTCATTTTGATTTAAGTGATTCAAAATGCGTTGAAAATAAGAAGAAAATATTTTTCCAACGGATCTTAAATCACTCAAATCGGAGTTAAAATGAGAAAGTTATGACTATTTAAAGTTTCTTATCTATTGATAAATTTTTGATTAAAAATAGTAATTACTGAAGGTTATATAAATTATTATTAGAAAAAGGAACAAACTAGTCGGGTAGGTCAATCAAATCACAACGATTTAATTAAAAAATGACTAATGGATAACCCTCTGATTTGATTAAAAAATGACTAATGGATAACCCAAAATCTACATTTTAAAAACTAAAGAGCTCTCTATGAAAACCCAAACTCTAAAAATCTCATTAAAATTTTATTCAACAATGATAATCACTATCAATGACAAGTTGATGCTGAACATTGAGTTTTGACCAACTCAAAACTGACCGACAGAAGTACTTGAAAAGACTAGGTGGCCATTTTTTTCAATGTTTCAAAATTAATCCTACTGACCATTATGATTATATTTCATTAAAATATTTGCAATGCTTAATTAGTAATTTAACAAATCTCCTTTTTCCTACAAATCTCTTACTTTTAAGCTCATTTTATACGTGATTTCTTCATTTTATCACTTTCAATTTTCACGTTTTACTTGCACTTTTTCTATTTATAACTAATATTATTATTTTTATAAAATTAGAATAAATCATATTAGATATATTCATAATTTTATTTTTAGTTCTTAATTAAAAATAAAATGTTAATTGATTATATTGGTCAATTACCCAACAAGTTGATTTATTTTTGTTGCATTGTTGTCTTAGTCATTGTCTTTTAATTTATATCTTGCAGGAAACATACTTGAAAAGACTAGTTGGTGATTTTTGTCATGTACCAAAATTAGTCAGTAACATTAGCAGTAGCAAGTGGACCTTCAGTAACATTAGCAGTAGCAAGTGGACCTTATGGTCCACGTAACTTTTTTTTTTCTTTTCTTTGAAGATAAGGATGTAAGCTAACCTCCTTAAATCGAACATTACAACTCTATAGGTTGGCTTAAGTTGATTTAAGTATTTGACTTGGGTTGAATTTAAAAATGTCAACATAAATGGTTTTAGTTGGATCATGGGTTGATATCCTTAGAACTCAACCCATGATCTTAAAGTCACTAAATTGCAAAATTAATGAAATCCTTGCCTTAAACTCAAATTACAATCTTTTTTACCTTCTACATAAAACATCTCAACCCTTCTTTTTCTTTATTTCTTTTCCTTCGTTGATCTATTTTTTCTTCTTTGTTTCTTCTTCTTCTTCTTTGTTTGTTTAAGTCATTTTCATGAAAAAAATATATTCAAGTCATCTCAATCAGAATGACCAACTCAACCCATACCCAAATTAGTTTAGGTTAGGTCAAAAAGTTAGTTTGATTCGGGTTAGTTTTATTTTTTTCAACTCTCCTCTCCGTGAAAAAAAAAAAGGGATTCCACCAATCAATTTGGTGGGCTGGTATAGGAAGACGAATTTCTTGTTACAAAGTCTCAAGATCAAGTTTCAGGGATAGACTTTTGTCTTCACAAGTGGAGTGACGTGGCCTTTGACCAAGGTGAAGTCTTTGTGTTGTGATCACGTGTAGGAACATTCTATCATTTAGTGATATTACATATGGTGTAATATCACAATCTCTCATGAAGAATATATGTAATATCACAATCTCTCTTTTGTATTACTCATTTATGGTGAAATAGGTTGGTGCATGTAAGGTAAGTACACCACCTGAATTACCCAAAAAAAAAAAAAAAAAAGGAGCGCTGGTGACATGTACATATATATCAAATATAGAAATTGTCCAAAAAACAAATATGTTATCCACCAAAAAAATGTTCCTTTTTATTCTAAGTTAAATAATTTAGTGCCACCCACCCACGGGTTCATATTATTTAATTAATATTAATAAAATATTTAAATACTTTATTTTTAAATCTATTGCTAATTAATGTCTCCTTTTAATAAATTATAAAGTTATTCCTAGTTAATTATGTCTTCCTAGGTCATTTTTTTCCTTATATTCTTCACGAGAGATTGTGTTGTTACATATTTAATTAATTGTTACTATCATCATCAATAAAAGTTTTTGAGATATTGATCATTACGTCATCATTTATTTTAATTTGATGAAAATTGGTTGATTAATTACTGAATTTTCCGTTAATTTTATATAGTTCTTTCTAATTAATTATGACTAATATATCTGAATTAATTAACACTGTCGTCTGAGATCAAACAAGCTTTAATTTTCTATTCTTATTTTAAACTATTTCTGTGTTTACAAATTAATATTAGTTTTTACAAATTAATAAATAACAATCAATAAATCTAGTTTGCCCAAATATCTGGTAAGCAAAGTTTGAATATAAACATCTACGTTGATTGAAAAGAAAAAAAACTACAATATTTAAAACATTTTTGTATTAAAAGTCAACAAATTATTATTAGCTTCTTCCAAATCTCCATGCTTTAATTCCTCCAAAGCTCCATATAAATACTCCCAAGGAAGTTGTTGTTTTTTGTTTTCTCTACAAGGAGAAGAAGATGATTGAGAACATCAAGTTCAAACATAATTAATCAAATCATTGAAGCCATTGAAAATTTCTTTGGTTTCTTTCCGGTACATTGTTTTTGTTGAGAAATGTTGTTATACCTAAAAATTATATCCAAAATTATACTCATGTTGATGTGTTGCATTGCAACATCAACTCGGGAATAGATTTTGAGTCATTTTAACACTTTTCTTTTGTGTTTATCAAATCGATTTATAAGTTGTTTTTTGTTTGTTTGTTTTTTTCCTCAAATACAGGTTAGCTACATGAATATTCTTCTCCCCTTCTACTCTATTTCAACTTAATTAAGTATTTTCTTGATTATATAGGGTTAGATTACATGAATCTGCTTCTTTTACTCTACTTGATCAAGGGTGAATTCGACACATGCCCTAGCACATCGTATAGTTTGATTTAATATACTTGTGTCATATATAGTTTATGTATTGACAAAGATTTACACTGGTTTTAGTAAATGAATATATTGTGGCCTTCAATCATATACTTGTGTCTCCAATCACTTATTATAAAGAGTAATGCTAAAGATATTTGGGTGCCTATGTCATTTTTTTATGTTGGCATTTAGTTTCTGTTAAATATTAAGAATGTTGCACAATACACGCGTATTTTCAAAATATTAAAGAAAATTAAGTGTCACGAGGAATAGCATTATACCTAACATATATAAATTAATTTTTAATTATAAATATAATTAATTTGTTGATATAAAATCATGTTAAAACGAACTTTTAATTAAATTTTCAATAAAAGGTGTCATAATTAGTATTTTGAACAAGAAAAGATATAAAGTAGTGACTTGACGTCCAGCGGCCACTTCAAGTATGAGATGTAAAACTATACACTTTTTTTTTTTTTTTTTTTCCGTGCCATATATAAAATATTGAGATCCATAGGTAGACTGCCACTTTCACCCTTATTTGAAACAACAGAGTGAAAATTAATTGTATGTATATGATAACATAGACTATATAATTCTATAGAATCATTAATTATGATAATGGCCAGTTAATTAATGAGAAAAAAAAAAAAAAACTCACACATACACACAAGATTTTCAAGTGAACTTGAATATAATTATTGGCATAACCTAATTAGCATTGATTTGATGAAACCGTATTGTTAATTATCTCAATGGAGTAAATAAAGCCATGCCACACAGAGATCAATTATAAGATAGAAATAGCAAATCAAAAGTAATTAACATAAATCTTATCACTATTATTGATATATAGTAAATCAAAATCTATCCATTAAATATAATTTTTAGAAATTAACTTTTTTTTTTTCAAAGTTTCATTTCATCTTGATGAGATCTCCAAACGAGGAGAACATATATTTTACCAGCAGATACAAAAAAAATACTAAAGAATAGTGTAGGCACAACAATACTGAACATAAAAGCTCATGAAGAAAACAGGTAAAACGTCCAAAACAAGATAATAAAATCCTTACAACATCTCTTACATAGTCCATGTCACACCTAAATCGGTGGTACACTCGCGGACGGGGAGTGCATTTGGAATTATAACAATGGTAATATCAGAGTGTGCAGCGGAAATACAATACAATACAAGTCTGATTTCATTAAATTCAGAATATTTTTGTACATGAAATGATTAAGGGAACATTCTCCCAAAAATCCCCACTGAATAATACAAAGGGTACAAAATGTGGGCCCCATAAACTTGCACCCAGTCCACCCTAATTTTCTGTGAAAAATTAGATAATAATGGAGTGAGCTTAACGCGCTCAGTGGGTAAAATAGTTCGTGAGTATAACAATTAATAAAATATACATCATAATCAAATATCTTAAATATACAAGAGAGCATCATAATCAATCAATATGTATGTATGCATGACACTGTCTCGTAATGGTTTAATGACTGTACATCGCATGAGTTCACGTACAGATGTCCCTCCCCGGGAATAGTCGGGTTCTCATTGTACGTCCCTCCTCAGGAACAATGCTCTGGATTCACATACAGATGTCCCTCCCTAGCAGTAGCCAGGTTCTCATTGTACGTCCCTCTTTAGAGAAATATGATGAGCATCGCTCCTAACTATTCTATGAATCATAAACCACATACGTCCCTAGGTGGTGATATGTATGATGCCAATGCATGAACTGGTCTGCATGAACTGGCCTGGTCTTTACTTAACATTTAGACAGACTTTGGCAACGTCCGGTGATCCTTATCAGGGTCGGTATCACGACGTGCAAGGTTAGGACATTCAATATTACTTGTATAAGCTGATAGCTTTCAATAAGACCAACCAGATCAGTCTCTAGTTAAGAGGTGAGACACGAGGTCTGCTTAAATAACAATCGCCTAGAGTAGCTCGCTGCCTCCCGTTCACTATTTAAAGTTACTGAGGACAAGATCGAGTCTGGTTGAGTCAGATTGACCACAAATTCGGCATTACAACAGTGTAATACATGAACTCCAAATATACAGGCATAAGTATGACAGTATGAGCGTTATACGAAATAATGTTGTGTAAAATGAATGGTAGACATAATAATAAATGAATGTAAACTTTAATAAAATTTATAAAACACGCAAACCTATGTTTCGTTCTCCACCTTCAGATAAGAACTCCTTTCAGAACTGGCGCTTTCCTCCGGACAGAATCGCGTTGCGCCGCACAGAGAGTTTCAAATGACAAAAAAACTCAGAATGAGTGGAAAGGAGAAGAAAAATCACAAGAGGAGTGAATTTGGTGTGAGAAATGAGGAGGGGGAAGGGTGTTTATATAGAGAGATTAGCGCCTGAGCGTTCGAGCAGGCTGCCCGGACGTCCAGGCATGTCTGCTCGAACGATACATTTTTTTTTTGTGAAATCCTAGGGTATTAAACTCTACCTCCCTTAAAAGGATTTGGCCCTTGAAATCAATTCAAGTAGTTATGATGGTTATCTGCTTGAGATTCACTGCCGACGTCATCTTTTGCTAGTTCAGGGTAGTGCTTGTATGGTCCCTGAATAGCACTGTAGCCAGTGGAATCGTCAACATCATGAAACCATGGAGAGCAAATGGAATCGGATTCGTCCTCAGAAGATTCCAACCTTTGCTTAACAGATGGTGGTGGAGGGCGCTGATTACATCGTTTGAGGGGAGGTAGGTTGAGTGGTGGAATACTTTTTCGTGCTGTAGCTCGAATTCGGCCGCCTGGTAATTTTGGTAGAAGGTCCTGCCAAGATGAGGGCACGAGATTGTTTTGAGCAAAATTGGTACAAAAAAGCCATGTACGCTCTGGTGATAAGGATCACTGTCTGTGTGGCGATGGAGTTGGTGATGCAAAGTAGTTGCGACTTGACTTAGATCCTGAAGGAGTCGTCATAGGTTTCCAAGGAGGCCACTGCTTGTGTGCATTACCGTATCCACTGATATTATTTTCAGACATCTGCATAGTTATTCAAGTGAAACGATGTATTAAAATATGTATAAACAAAGTTTCATCATTTTATTGATAAGTGAAATAGTACAATGTATCACATCATTAGTTATTACTAGAAAACAATTCAGGGCATTTCTGTTTAATTGTTGCTTCTAGTTCCCATGTTGTTTCCTCTATTCCGTGGTGATCCCAGAGCACTTTCACCAGTGGTATGCTACGTCACCTTAGTTCTTGAGTTTTTCTATCCAAAATTTGTGTCGCTCTCTCTTGATACTTATTTTTTTCCTCAACCCGAACCTCGACTAGAGGGATGATATGCGAAGGATTAGGACGATACTTTTGAAGCATGGATACGTGAAAAACATCACGAACCTTAGACATGGATGATGGAAGGGACAGACGATAAGCAAGTTTGCCAATACGTTCAATGATCTGAAATGGATCGATATACCGTGGGGAGAGCTTTCCTTTGATCCCAAAGCGTTTGACATCTCTTGTGGGCTGAACTTTTAGAAAAACCAAGTCCTCCTTATTAAATTCTAGAGGCTGCCTCCGCTTGTCAGCGTAGCTCTTCTGTCGACTTTGTGCAACACAAAGTCGTTCCTTTACTAGTGTAATCTTCTCAGTAGTCTCTTGAACTAGTTCAGGGCCCAACTGCAGTCGATCTGCCATATCTAACCAGCATACCGGGGATCTGCAAGGGCGACCATAGAGAGCCTCGTACGGTGCTAGGCCGATACTAGTTTGGTAGCTGTTGTTGTATGCAAACTCAGCTAAATGTAAGTACTTTGCCCATCCGTCATTAAAGTCCAAAATGCAACAGCGTAACATGTCTTCTAAGATTTGGATAAGATGCTCTGACTGCCCATCAGTCTGAGGGTGAAAGGCTGTGCTCATGGTGATCATAGAGCCCATTCTACTATGGAAGCTGTGCCAAAACTTTGATGTGAATCGAGGGTCAATCAGAGACGATCGTGAGTGGTATGCCATGGAGGTGTATGATCTCTCTTTCATATAATTCGGCAAGTTTGGCGAGGTTATCCGTGAACTTTATTGGCAAGAAGTGTGCAGACTTTGTAAGTCTGTCAATGATAACCCAGATAGCATCTTGTCCTTTATTATTTCGAGGCAAGGCCGTAACAAAATCCATTGCGATGTTCTCCCACTTCTATTCTCCAATAAGTAACAGTTGGAGAAGTCCAGAGGGAAGTCTTTGTTCTGCCTTAACATGCTGGCAAACGAGACATCGAGTAACGAAGTCTGCAATCGCCTTTTTAATTCCAGAAAACCAGAATTGTCGCTTGACATCCTTATACATCTTGTCACCCCCAGGGTGAATAGCGAACCTCGAATAGTGCATCTCAGTGAGTACTTCTTTCCGAACCTCAGGATTGTTAGGTAGACAGAAATGTTTTTTTTATAGAAAACGGCCCCGTCTTCAGAGATCGACCAGTGAGGAAGGTCCTGTCCGCTGGGTATAAGTTCTCGTTTCTCCATTAACATAGGGTCGTTGGCTTGAGCTGCTGAAATCTTTCGAACCAACTCAGAGTTGGCTGACAATTGAGAAAGTCGTGATCTTGGTCCCTCTTCGATTAGTTGTAGGTTAAAGTTCTCCATCTCGGTAGCCAACTTCCCCATTTCGTAGTTAAGAGTACAAACAACATAAGATTTTCAACTAAGGGCATCAGTCACAACATTGGCCTTTCCGGGATGGTACTGGAGTTGAAAGTCATAATCTTTCAAGAATCCAACCATCGTCTTTGGTAGAGGTTTAGGTCTATCTGAGTGTATATGTACTTAAGACTCTTGTGATCTAAGAAGACCTCAAACCGTTCATTGTATAAGTAATGACGCGATAACTTCAGTGTAAATACGACAACTGCAAGTTCCAAGTTATGTGTTGGGCAATTGCCCTCATGAATCTTCAATTGCCTCGAGGCATATGCGAGAACTTGGCCTTCCTGCATTAGTACGACACCTAAGCCTTGGAGAGATGCGTCGGTGTATAGTAAAAATCCAAGTGAATTTCTTAGAGTGATAAGTACTGGTGCCTTCGTGAGGCGTTTCTTCAATTCCTAAAATAATGCTTCACAGGTGGGATTCCAAATGAATCGCACCTCTTTTCGAGTGAGTTTTGTCATAGGTTAAGAAATCTTTGAGAAGTCCTTGATGAAGCGTCTGTAATAGCCAGCCAAACCAAGAAAACTCCTAATCTGAGTAACGGTGGTAGGCTATTTCCTATTTAAAACCGTTTCAACCTTAGAAGGATCGACCTCAATGCCATTGCCTGAAACCACATGGCCTAGGAATTGAACACGCTTTGCCCAAAATTCACACTTACTCAACTTTGCATATAGCTGGTGGCTTTTCAGGGTCTGGAGGACTATCTTCAGATGTATCTTATGGTCTTCCTCGGTTGAGGAGTATATCAAGATGTCATCCACAAAAACCACCACAATTCGGTCTAAGTATAACCTGAAGATGCGATTCATCAAATCCATGAATGCAGCAGGTGCATTTGTTAGACTGAACGGCATGACCATGAACTCGTAGTGACCGTACCGAGTTTTGAATGCCGTTTTGGTAATGTCCGACTCTCGGATCCGGAGTTGGTGATAACCGGATCGTAATCAATCTTAGAGAAGTATCTAGCATCTCTAAGTTGGTCGAAAAAGTCATCGATCCTGGACAATGGGTATCTGTTCTTAATGGTGACGTTATTGAGCTTGCGATAGTCTATGCAAAGTCGTAACGAACCATCTTTTTTGCGAACGAACAGAACTGGAGCTCCCCAGGGTGATGAACTCTTTCTGATGAAGCCATTACTCTCTACTTCCTTCAGTTGTTTGTCTAATTTGACCAGCTCAACATTTGACATTCTGTATGGTGCAATTGAGATGGGCCCGGTCCCAGGTATGAGATTGATTTCAAAATCAAATTCCCTAATAGTAGGTAGACCAGGAAGGTCATTTAGAAAGACTGTTGGGAATTCAGATATTACTAGGACATCGTGTACTTCGAGAGGGTACATTGCTGGTAAGTCGTTTTCATCACCAAGGGATAAAACTCGAAGTTGTGCCTTAAGAAGTGCAACGGTCGAGTTGTGTATCCATTTCCTTGTTCCCTGAATCTTGACAAAGTCCCCCGTGGGCAAGGTTAACTGAACTTGCTTCTTCATACAATCGATTTTTGCATTCATTGGTGCGAGCCAGTCCATGCCGAGGATGATGTCGAAGTCTTCAATGTCCATCACAAAAAGATCTGCATATATGATCTATTCTGATATTCGAAGTTCACAATGAGAACACTACAATTTCACATCAGTACCAGATCCTAAAGGTGATGTGACATGGAGTGTGAGTGTTGTGGGTTCAGGATGCAACCCTAAATGTCTTACCAATGCAGACGATATAAAAGAATGTGTAGCACCCGAATTGAACAAGACATGCACCAATGTATTGAACAAGGAAAATGTATCTTCGACTACATTGTTGTCTGGGAGGGGTTGTTGAGCGATGGCAAATGCTCTGCTCTGGTTCCGTTGCCCCTGGTTTTGCTGGTTCTGCCTGGGTTGGGCATTAGCAGTAGGTGGTGCTTGTTGGACTGGAACAACGGGAATAAGTTGCTGAAAGTGCGGACAAACATATTTTACACGGCCCTTCTAGCCGCAGTTGTAACACGTCAGCCGATACTGGGATGGTTCTGTTGGCCATGCTGATTGTGGTGCTGACCACCACCTCTGCCATTGCCGTTTCTACGGCCACCTCGGCCATGATTGCGAAAACCCTGATGGTTTGGGTTAGATGGTGCAGTCGCAGGTGTTGTGGCCTCATTCTTCTGAACAGGGACTGGGAGGGCTGGGTTTTGGTTATTGTAGGGCTTCTTCTTGTTGCCCTGTTGTGAGTCATGTTGGGAAAACGTTGTAGGTCGTTTTCCCCTATTCATTCTCTGTTCTTGCACAATCTTCTCTTGCTCAAAGCTCATGGCCTTATCAACAACCTCCTTGTAAATCTTGAGATCCAAGATCGACAAGGCTTGTTGAATATCAGAGCGAAGGCCATTATAGAATTTTTGTCTTATCTTGCCCCGTTGAGATGGTGGAGAGAGAGTAGACCGATAATTCCTTGAACTTGCCAGCATATTCCCTGACGGTCATGCTGCCTTGGTATAACTTAGCGAATTCCTAACACTTCTGCCTCTTCACAGCGCTAAGAAAATACTCATCAATAAACATTGACTCAAACTGTTGCCAAGTCATATCCGCAGTGTTGACCCTTGGGTCCTCTTTTACAGTTATCCACCATGTATTTGCTCTACCAATAAGTTGGTAGGTCGCAAGTGGAATTTTTCGAGTCTCATCGACTCCCATTGCATCGAGAGCCTTCTTTAACTCATCTAGAAATTTCTGCACCTCATCAGCATCAATGGTGCCTGCAAAAGTAAGAGATTGTAGCCTCTTATAGTTCGTTATCTGGTTGGTTTGAGTCTCCGACCAATATCTCACAAGTGCCTGCATAGTGGCAACCTAATTGACCGCGGTCTCACGAACGACCGTCTGAACTGTTTCTTTCATCGCCTTGATATATCTGACGAAAAAGACTTTCATACTCAAGGGCATGGCAAAGGGTGTAGGTTGGGGTGGCACTGCCTGCCCAGATGTAATGGCAGTGTCAGGTGTGGCCTGTGCTGTCGTCGGAGGCTGCAGTTCCTGATTCTGAATCTCAGGAGGTGCCTCTTTTGCTGGAAGGACAGTATGTGGCCTTTCTCTCTTCCTAGTTTGCATTTTCTCACTGGCAAGGAGAAAATAAATCCAAGATTTAGGAACAGTAGCCAAGTATAATGTTATAGTATGCTCAACAACAATTTTGAGAGTACTGCAATAAAAAAAACCACCTATTTTTCTAAGTATAGTGTAAGGTTTTTGTTGAGGAATCAAATACTTTTATGTGCCTCGTATGTTTGGCCATGGTGTAAAAACAAGGTTAGAATGTTTATATAATAAGTATAAAACTTTGCAAGTATTTCAAATGATTTGGTTCTGATTTTTGTGAACATACACATATATTTCATTGAAAATCCATACGAGTCATAAGAATTCTAAGATTTGCCTCGATAAATATCCTGATCTAACGTTCTATCACAATATTATGCATTCGAACTCTTACTCTTAGTCTTTTCGATTATTATCCAAGTTCGTGTGTCCCATACCACATGTGACCCCCCGAAAATTATTTCATCTAGCCCATAACCCAATTGCATTTTGCCCAAATTCTATGTGTTGCCTTGATATGTTTGGTGTTTGTTTGATGGTTGTTTAATGTTTGTATATTTGATGCTTGATAATGTATATAAATATGTGCATTATAAATTGTATATGGGTCATGTTAAATTAAAGTATAGGGCATATGTTATTATTTATGCATGGGCCCGTTAAACCATGAATTGATATGGGTTAGGATTGATTGAATAAAAGGATAAATGAGAATGAAAATTTGGTGTATTAAATGATTGGACATTTAAAATACATGGGAGGATGAGATTGGTTAAAATACATGTGGTTGGTATGGGTAGTATGAGACCAACACATGTCAAGATGGTGCATGAGAATGAACAAGTGTCCCATGCCCCATTTCTCTTCTCCAACACATGTCAAGTTGGTGCATGAGACCAACACATGTCAAGTTGGTGCATGAGAATGGACAAGTGTCCCATGCCCCATTTCTCTTCTCCAACACATGTCAAGTTGGTGCATGAGAATGGACAAGTGTCCCATGCCCCATTACTCTTCTCCAATACATGTCAAGTTGGTGCATGAAAATGGACAAGTGTCCCATGCCCCATTTCTCATCTCCAACACATGTCAAGGTTGGTGCATGAAAATGGACAAGGGACGTCCCATGCCCCATTTCTCCACTCCAACACATGTCAAGGTTGGTGCATGAAAATGGACAAGGGTCCCATGCCCACTTCTCTTCTCCAAGGATGTGCTAGAGAGTGAGGTGAGTGGAGGGAAAGGAAAAAAAAAAAAGAGAGAAAGGAAAGAAGAAGAGAAAGAAAGAGAGAGTTGCTTGAGAAAAATCTCTGTAACGTTTTTATAAAAATGCTGGATCTTTGGAATATATGGTCAGATTGAGCTCAAACTTTGTCAGAAAGTTCGTAGCTTATGGTTATTCATTCTGGTTGGTGGAGATCTTGATTAGAGGTTTCGTCTAAGAGATATAACCTCTCAAACAAAGCTGGTAGGAAAGACTTGATTTCTCGCGCAGTTTGGACCAAACTAATAGATCTCCTAACTCTACCGTTGGATGGCTATGATATTTATAAGTTAAGTATGTTGTGTGATATAGTCATCTGAAATCGAGTATTTGCAGCAGGAAAGGAGAAAGTATTTGATTAGAGACTTGTTCATCAAAGAGAATTATCTTTTCGGTCCACCGTTGGATTGAGCTGATATTTAGACAGAAGGTTTGTTTCTTAACATACTTCAATCTGTACGGTTGATTTTGTGATGAAATAGTTCTGTTGGGAGATTGATACATCTGAACAGAATATTAAATGAAGAATTGGTAGGGTTGCTTGTATTAGACCTAAATTTAGAATATGAACTTAGACCTTTCCAAATAGCTTGCATGTCAACTATGTTGACCTAGTTTTCATTTTTGATGAACCCATGATGCAAAATCAGTGATATACATGGCTGAACATGGTGACCTAGTGTAAATCGGCAATATGGCCTAAGTATGGAAAATTTCATATTTTAGGGCTTTTGATGCTTTTGGCCTAGAATCATTAAATTGATGCAACTTATGTTTAATTAAGCATGATTAGGGTTGATTATGCTATTGATTTAGTGGTTGTGACCATATCATGGGTTAGACCTACTTGTGATCAAGTGACCCAATTTGGGCATGTTTATGCCTAAGGAATTGAAAATCAGTATTTTTGATTAATAGAATGGTTTATGAATGAGAACTATGCATTAGAGGCCTAAGTCATGTGATTTGAGTTGAATGATGGGATTAGATGAGATTTAGGCCTATTGTCTATATGTGGGCTGATTTAGGGTTGATGTGTAATGTCTATGTGATTGAGCATAGAAATTGATGTATGGTAGGATATTGATGAATGTTTCAGGATCTTGATTGGGTTGATTCGGTTTGGTGGCCGTGTGTGGTTAGATACTCTCGCGATGCTTGGTTGTGAGTAGACTTCATTTATGATTATATCTTTTATGTCATCATATCACTTATATATATTGTATGTTGAAAGCATGAACGTGTTCTAATGTTTTGAATGATGCATTGATTTGAGAAAACCTTATGACTTTGGTTGGGCCCATCTATCTGGCTAATAGGGGGACTTAACCTTGTCATAGGAGGGTTTTAAAAAGGAAATATTTGGGGATGAGAACGGTACGGTGAAATAGACGTGCACTAGTAACCCTAAATAAACATGATTGGGGTCAACAGTACGGTGAAATAGACGTGCACTAGTAACCCCAATGCATGTGGAATGTGGATCCAAATTGATAAGCTTTTACTTGCATCAAACTTATTATAAATGCTTGATATCTATATGTTATGATCTTTTAATCATGCTACACATTGACATGCATACATGATATTTATTGATGAGTATTGATAGCATATTTGAATTCTATTCACTGGGCACCGTTGGCTCACCCTCATTTTCCTCTTTCAGGTCCTTCTGTCCTGAATAAGGGCAAAAGAGTAGTCACATCTTGAGGGCCTTGCCTGCGAGAGAATCCAAGGCCTCGATGTGAGTTGAGAGGCATTTTGGTTGAATTGTGTTTGAAATTATGATGTATTATATTTTGGACTAAGTAATTATAACACTTACCACATTGTAGTATGAGTGAGTTGAGACTTGTTAGATAGACCATGTGGGCATATGAGGGTTTTTTTGTACACATAGTTTTGGACTTTATGTGTATGTCAATCTTGATGGACTGTAGGGATTATGACGGTTTTATTTATGGTTCATTATTATGGAGTATCTCTTGTCTTGGATGATTAATACTGTTGGTAGTTTTGTTTAATACCCTTTTATATTATGTCGTTGTTTGGGATAAGGCTCGTAGGGTCTCAACCACCTCACGGAGGTTGAGAAGTTGTTGGAGATGCCTACGCCGGGCGTCCCGAGCCGAGGTGCTGGGTCGCCACACCACATGACTTTGGTAATAAGGGTGTTAACCAAGTTAAGTTGTATGAACACGGTCTCTATAAAACATCGACTGAACAGTAGTTCACTAATAGTATCATCCAAATTTACTCGTCCCATACCATGTAAACTTAGTGATAATATTAGTAATGCAACTTTTCTCCAAATATTTCTTTTCACACAAGGTTGTGGGTTTTCTTACTTCCACGTTTTATTTAGTATCCTCCAATTTTGTTGTATCCCATACCACTCCAAAGTTAGTGATACAAAAGAAAGAATGGTTGTAAGTCGGCCCACCAAAGATAGTCTTAAACAAAACATTTCATTCATATATATACAATACATTTTTACAATGCCAGTGATCATTCCTGGTTTTCCTGCCTACTACCGCTCCTCCTGGATCTCCTGCTAGGTACAAAATGACTACTACAAGAAGGTTGAGAATTTGCTCGTTGTTCTTCGAAGTTTTGTATACGTGTTAACATATCATTTTGAGTCTCTTTTATCTTAGCAATACTGGATACGATCACATTTAACTGTTTGAATGAGTTAGTCGATTGTCCCATCGATGGTTGATGGGTCGATTGTCTCGTAGGTGGAGGGTAGGCCGTAGGCATTGGTGGAAAGTATTGGTTCTACGGGTGACTCATAGGTGAGGGGTAGTTGTTTTGATTTTACGGGGATCCCCTAACTGGAACCCCTTGGACATTTGATATGCTTGGGTTGAAAAATCTTAAAATAATGGGCTCATTGGGATGTCCTGTCTTCCATAATTTGGTGCCGCCCAATTCTGTTGTTGTTGGTTCACAAGAACTTGTGGAATTGGCCGATACAGTACATCAGGAGTTGGAAACCTTTGGTACGAAATGTTGCCTTGAGTTGGCACGTTCCAGGTTGGTGGATTTGCTTGGGCACTTTATTTATCTTGATTTGGTTGAGGTTGATTTAGGTTGGCAAATAAATCTTCCTCAGTGAATAGTCGATCGGTTGGATCATTATTCGGGGTTGGGTTTGATGTAGGATTCTGGTTTGGCTCATTATTTGGTACTTCCCTAACAGGAATCTTGCGTCGACTCTTTCGGTAACAACGTCCATATTGATATCTCATTCTTTCGAAAGTCACGCCGAATACTTCCTCGTTAGTTACCTCTCTACTTGTGACATATGTCTTGAAGATAGATGATGCTGTAACTGCCTCAGTGATCTGCTTCAAAGACTTATCAAAAGTGTTGATGTTTGCCTCATATAACATTCTCATGATCAAGACTCCGTAGCCGAGGAGATCCTTTCTCAAAGGGTTTTGAATCACTCTCAACATTTGTTGGATGATGATGTGAGGTAGGGAGACCTTAATTTTCTTCTCTATGCAATATAACACAAGAAGTTGAGCCCTTGACATAGTGCCTCTAGTCCCCCTTTCTGGCAAGATGTTGCTAAATGCGAACTTTCCAAGTCCGGCAATAGATGGTTTAAGGAGGTTGTTTGGGAGGTTGGTGTACGTTGACTCTTTGGTGAGGGAATTGAACAACTGTTCTTTGGACTCTGCGATCTCTACAACTGTCTGGGGTTCATGTGGATCAATGATTCTATCTTCAATTGGAATCTCCATAAGTCGTGAAATAATTTCGACGTTGATAGAAATCTTTGTTCCCTTAACCGTTGTCTCCAAAATTGGGCTGATTCCATCTTCTTGGAGTCATACGCAATTCATGGCTCCGTAGAAGGATTTCATCAAGTTGTAGGAGACGTGGCCCTTAACTTTTGTTATGTTCAACCACCCCAATGTTGCAAGTTTTTCGTGAAGGATGGGACAGAGGCGGAGATCTCTGTTGTCGATACTCCTCATAGTCATAACCTCCCTTTTGGACAATTCCTTGAGTCTAGTGGGAATTGGTTCCCTATTACCGAAAGTCGCTCATTCATTTGAAGTCATTCTTTTCTGAAAGAAAAATAAATTTGTGAAAGACACAAAATATATTCCTAACATTTTTAAGATTTATACTTTGTGCATTAGACAATATTTTATATTTTCTCTTAATGTTTATGCCATCATTTAATCAAAATTTTCCCTTAGCAATATGATATATATATATATCTCATCTATATATAGATATATATATATATTTAATCATAACCATATATATAGTTTTCATAAATCATAACTATATATATATATATATATCTAACAATATAACAATATAAAAACAATATATAATTTTCTAGATATATATTTAATAAAAATCTCAACTATATATAATTGATATATATATATAGTTCTAGAGATATATATATATCTAATAAAATTTTTCATCCAAAATTTTCCATTAGCAACATGGTACATATATATCTCATATATACATAGATATATAGATATATATAGTTTTCATAAATCATAACTATATATATATTTAATATAAATCTCAACTATATATAATTTGTATATATATATATAGTTCTAGAGATATTTTATATCTAGTAAATAATTTCTTCCCCTAATTTGATGGACTTGGGCGGGCCGTGGACCGTATGCTCTCATACCATTAAATGTCACACCCGCCTGGATGCGCCTAAACCGGCGGTACACTAGCGAACGGGGAGCGCATTTGAAATTATAACAATGGTAATATCAGAGTGTGCAGCGGAAATACAATACAGTACTAGTCTGATTTCATTAAATTCAGAATATTTTTGTACATGAAATGATTAAGGGAACATTCTCCCAAAAATCCCCAATGAATAATACAAAAGGTACAAAATATGAGCCCCATAAACCTGCACCCAGTCCACCCTAGTTTCCTGTGAAAAATTGGATAATAATGGAGTGAGCTTAACGCGCTCAGTGGGTAAAATAGTTCGTGAGTATAACAATTAATAAAACATACATCATAATCAAATATCTTAAATATACATGAGAGCATCATAATCAATCAATATGTATGTATGCATGACACCGTCTCGTAATGATTTAATCATTGTACATCGCTTGAGTTCACGTACAGATGTCCCTCCCCGGGAATAGCCGGGTTCTCATTGTACGTCCCTCCTCAGGAACGATGCTTTGGATTCACGTACAGATGTCCCTCCCTAGCAGTAGCCAGGTTCTCATTGTACGTCCCTCTTTAGAGAAATATGATGAGCATCGCTCCTAACTATTCTATGAATCATAAACCACATACGTCCCTAGGTGGTGATATGTATGATGTCAATGCATGGACTGGTCAGCATGAACTAGTCCGGTCTTTAGTTAACATTTAGACAGACTTTGGCAACGTCTGGTGATCCTTATCAGGGTCGGTATCATGACGTGCAAGGTTAGGACATTCAGTATTACTTGTATAAGCTGATAGCTTTCAATAAGACCAACTAGATCAGTCTCCAGTTGAGAGGTGAGACACGAGGTCTGCTTAAATACCAATTGCCTAGAGCAGCTCGCTGCCTCCCGTTCACTATTTAAAGTTACTGAGGACAAGATCGAGTCTGATTGAGCCAGATTGACCACAAATTCGACATTACAACAATGTAATACATGAACTCCAAATATACAGACATAGGTATGACAATATGAATGTTATACGAAATAATGTTGTGTAAAATGAATGGTAGACATAATAATAAATGAATGTAAACTTTAATAAAAGTTATAAAACACGCAAACATATGTTTCGTTTCCCACCTTCAGATAAGAACTCCTTTCAGAACTGACACTTTTCTCTGGACAGAATTGCGTTGCGCTGGACAGAGAGTTTCAAAAGACTAAAAACTCAAAATGAGTGGAAAGGAGAAGAAAAATCAAAAGATTAGTGAATTTGGTGTGAGAAATGAGGAGGGAGAAGGGTGTTTATATAGAGAGATTGGTTCTCAATATAATTCACATAAAAAAGAAAAGATTCTTTTCTTGTAAAGCGATATTATGGAATTGAAGCAGATGCACATGTGCACATGGATTGTTGAATGGGAGGAGGGGGTGCTTGAGCTTCATAAGAAAGGAAGTAAGAATCATAATTGAAAAAGCACAAGGGTTCCACTAAGAACCCATTACTCAAGCTTGCCCGGTTGGCGGTGACACAAAAGCTTTACTTCAAAACACAACCTATACATGACCACACAATACTCATAAACAAATAGAGACCCACCAAGAAAAAAAAAAAACCACATACCAATTAATGGATGCTCCTCTCTGACCCCACTTCTCATCTAATATCCTCAACTCATCCACTCTTCTTCGTATATGATGCTTATTTTAGATGATAATTCAAAATCTTGTGCCCCTAAATTGGAACTTGAGTCTTGGATCCTGTCGTTTTGAGTATGATTTGTCAGATAACATGCAAGAAGACAATCAATCAAGACCAGATTCTTCAAATGCATTTATTATAAATGGAAGCAATATCAAGATAGAACACAGCTGCAAGTTGGAGTTGATTTCTGAAGGCTTAGGTCTTCAATCACGGTACTGTGATGAAGAACTTTCTAAACTGCAAAAAATGCTTATCAATCACTATCCATTGTGCCCCGACCCAAGTGTAACATTAGGGTTACCAATGCACAAAGACCTTAATGTTATTACCCTTCTTTTTCGAGGGGATCTATTTGGGCTTCAAGTGCTTAATCATGGTGAATGGGTAGATGTTGATGTTGTGCGGAATCGTGGTAAAGTATGAAAGAAAAACAAGACAACAAATATAACGTGGTTCGGCAAATTGCCTACGTCCACGGGATACAGTAAACTTGTATTATCAGATATTACAAACTACACCCTTAGGTGAATCTTACAGATTGGATCTCTTAAATAGATCTCTCAGAATAGAACTCTCTGACTCTCAGGAATGAATTTGAAGAATGAAGTTAAGCTCTATTTATAAGAGTATTCAGGGGTATTTTCGTAATTATAAATATTAAATATAATATATATTTAATATTATAATAATAACCCTTTCGCCGCGCGTCGTGAGGTTTCCTTTCGCCGCGCGTCGCGAGGTTTCCTTTCGACGCCTCTTTCTTGTCTGCCACATGTGAGTGGTCCCCACAAATCTCCACCTCCACCTCATGTGGAACAAGGCTCCTCCACACCTGTAATATCTCTACAGATAGCAAGCTTCCTTAAAAAAAAATTGTTGCTGCCTCCATTAGTGCCCTTAGGCACTCCGAGCTCGTGAGATATTGATCAAGTCCAAACAATGTTGGAACTTGATCCCTGTAACCACCTTTGTAAGCATATTTGCGGGGTTATCTGCAGTCTTGATCTTTTGCAGAAGAATACTCCCTTCTTCTACTATTTCTCGAACAAAATGAAAACGAACATCAATATGCTTCGTTCGACTGTGATGAACTTGGTTCTTTGCCAAACAAATGGCACTCTGGCTGTCGCAGAAAACTTCAACATTCTTCTGCACAATTCCCAAGTCTTTAGTCAATCCATGAAGCCAGATTGCTTCCTTGAAAGCTTCTGTTACTGCCATGTACTCTGCCTCTGTAGTAGACAAAGCAACTGTTGACTATAGTGTTGATCTCCAACTCACTGGTCCTCCTGCCATAGTGAAAACATAACCAGTAGTAGATCTACGCTTGTCAAGATCTCCAGCATAGTCCGAATCCACATATCCGACTAGATGCTTACAACTCTTTGAATCTTTCTCGAACTTTAAACCAATATCCACAGTACCATGAATATACCGTAGAATCCACTTCATTGCTTGCCAGTGGCCTTTACCGGGGTTGTGCATGTAACGACTTACCATACTTACAGCATGTGAAATGTCAGGTCTGGTACACACCATAGCATACATCAAGGCACTAATTGCATTTGCATATGGAATGTTCTCCATTTGCTTCTTCTGATCCTCGGAATTTGGTGACATTAATGTACTTAGCTTGAGATGTGGTGCTAATGGTGTGCTCACAGGTTTTGTGTCATTGCCAATGCCAGAAGTTTGAAGAACTTTCTTCAAATACTGAGTCTGAGTCAAACAAATTGTGCCTTTAGCCCTGTCTCGAGTTATCTCCATCCCGAGAATTTTTCTAGCCTCTCCAAGATCCTTAATTTCAAACTCTAAGCTCAATTGAGCCTTCAGCTTGTTGATATCCACCTTGCTTTTAGATGCGATTAACATATCATCTACATATAAAAGCAAGTAGATAAATGTACCATCTTGAAGTTTGCGATAGTAGACACAATGATCAAACTGACTCCGTGTATATCTCTGCCCTTGGATGAAGTTGTCAAATCGCTTGTACCACTGTCTAGGTGACTGCTTCAGGCCATACAATAACTTGCTTAATTTGCAAGCCCAATTCTCTCTTCCTGGTACTTTGAATCCATCTGGTTGAGACATATATATCTCATCGTCCAAATTACCATGCAGAAAAGCAGTTTTGACATCGAGTTGGGCTAACTCGAGATCAAACTGTGCAACCAAAGCCAATAATATTCGAATTGACGAATGCTTAACAACAGGTGAGAATACCTCATTGTAGTCAATTCCTTCCCTCTGAGCGTAGCCTTTTGCTACCAATCAGGCTTTGTATAGGATACCATATGTGCTGGGAGAGCCTTCCTTCTTAGCGAAAACCGATTTGCAGCTAATTTGTTTCTTTCCTTTCGGAAGCGGAACCAACTTCCAAGTCTGATTCTGATGGAGTGATGTCATCTTCTCATTCATTGCCATTTTCCACTTATCACTTTCCATACTCTGAATAACATCTTTGTAATTGTATGGAATATCATCTCCGGTGACTGGAAATGCATATGCAACCATGTCAGTGTACCGAGCAGGTTTGCAGATTTCTCTTCTTGGTCGACTGGTGGCAATTAATTCTGGTTGTTGACTGATGTCTGGTCCTGAAGCCTCCACCTCAACTGAGATTTCCTCATCCTCTTCTTCAGGATGGTTGGATATCTCTGCTAACTTGCTAGGAGTTACTGGAATATCTAACTCCACTTGCTGAGGCAAATCTGGATCTCAATTTTCTTTATCAGAAACTTTATGCTTTAACATCACAGATTCATCAAAAGTTACATCTCGATTTTTTACAATCGTCTTTGTCTCAGGGTTCCATAGTCGGAAAGGCTTAACTCCTTCACTAAAGCCCATGAAAATCGTTTTCTTGGACCTAGGATCCAGTTTGTATTCCTTTACATGGAAATATGAAGTGCATCCAAAAATGCGCAGAGAATCATAATCTGAAATGGGGTGTCCAGACCATACCTCATTGGGAGTTTTTCCATCTAGTGCTGTTGTAGGAAGTCTATTGATGATATGAGAGGCATATGACAAAGCTTCAGCCCAAAATGCCTTGCTCAGTCCAGAATGAGATAACATGCATCGAACCTTATCTACCAAAGTACAATTCATGCGTTCAGCAACACCGTTTTGTTGTGGCATGCCTGGGACTGTGAAATGTCTGACAATCCCTTCATTCACACAAATTTTCTGAAAATGGGTATGACTTGTATTCTCCTCCATTATCAGATCTGAGCCTCTTAATCTTCCTTCCCGTTTGGGTTTCTACCATTTTCTTCCATATAAGGAAGATATCTAGCACTTCATCTTTATGCTTCATGGTATAAACCCAAACATAGCGTGAGAAATCATCAATGAAAGTAACAAACCAACGTTTACCTCCCAATGAAGCATTTTGAGAGGGTCCCCAAACGTCGGTATTAACATAATCCAATGTTCCTTTTGTGCGGTGGATTGCAGTTCCAAACTTGACTCTCGTCTGCTTGCCTAAGATACAGTGCTCACAGAAGTCAAGTTTCCTGGTCTTTCCACCTTTTAGAGAACCATGTTTTATCAAGGTTTGAAGAGCCTTCTCTCCAACATGTCCGAGCAGCATGTGCCAAAGTAGGGAAGTGTTCGAGAAAACATCATTAGAACTGGTGCATGTTGATACACTTCCGATTACTGTGTGTCCGTCAAGGAAATAGAGATTTCCTTTCTGAGTACCCTTCATGGCCAAGAGTGCACCACGTACATCCTTCAGAACTCCACCTTCAATGGTAACCTTGTAACCGCTGGAATTAAGGACTCCTAAGGATATCAGATTTTTCTTTAGATCTGGAACATATCTGACGTCCGTGAGCCGTCTTGTTGTACCATCATGCATCTTAAGGCGTATAGTTCCAATACCTTTTGTGTGGCAGGTACTGTTGTTGCCCATGACCACGACTCCTCCATCGAACTCATCCAATTTTGAGAACCAATGGCGATTCGGACACATATGATAGGAACATCCGGAATCTAAAATCCATCTATCAGACTGAATGTCTATAGATGAAACTGAGAATGCAGAATCTTCTTCAGCCTTCTGTGCCACATTTGCATCTGTCTTGCCCTTATTTGGACAATCTTTCTTCCAGTGTCCCTTTTGGTGACAATAGGCACATTCATCATTCGCAAGATGTTGACGTGAAGAAGGTCCTTTTGTCTTTGAGCGAGATCGGATGCACAACTCGAGCTGTTTGGGCTGGACCGCGGATGAACAGCGCGGACTGTGTGGGGTGGACCGCTGATGAACAGTGCGGACTGTGTGGGCTGGACCGCGGATGAACAGTGTAGACTGTGTGGGTTGGACCGCAGGATGAACAGTGCGGGCTCTGTGGGCTGGACCACGGATGAACAATACTAGACTGAGTGGGCTGGGCCGGAGACGGGCTGGAATGAAAAGCGTCGGGCAGATGGGTCGGATTCGGATCGGATGAACAACGCCGTGGATGAACAGTGCCGGCAAACGTTGTACGGGGATCAAACTTTGATCGGCTTCTTGGAACTCGTTTCTTGTCCGTTTGATTGCGTTGGACTCCTGGAAACAAGAGCTACCTCCACGGGTGATCAGAAAACAGTTCCAATCACTTTTACAGAATCTCGAAATTTCGACGCAGTCTCGAAAAATTCGACAGAGGGTCCGTTTTTCTTTCAAAGCTTAACCTCGGCTCTGATACCAATTTGTTGTGCGGAATCGTGGTAAAGTATGAAAGAAAAACAAGACAACAAATATAACATGGTTTGGCAAATTGCCTACGTCCACGGGAGACAGCAAACTTGTATTATCAGATATTACAAACTACACCCTTAGGTGAATCTTACAGATTGGATCTCTTAAATAGATCTCTCAGAATAGAACTCTCTGACTCTCAGGAATGAATTTGAAGAATGAAGTTAAACTCTATTTATAAGAGTATTCAGGGGTATTTTCGTAATTATAAATATTAAATATAACATATATTTAATATTATAATAATAACCCTTTCGGCGAGCGGCGGCCGCATTCGGCGCCACTTTTCCTTTCGGCGCGAGGTTTCCTTTCGGCGCCTCTTTTTTCCTTGTCTGCCACGCCTCTTTCTTGTCTGCCACATGTGAGTGGTCCCCACAGTTGAGCCTCTCCCTCATGCATTTGTTGTCATCTTAGGCCACCAATTACAGTTATGTTATTTTAATATTTATATTTACATTATTATTATTATTTATAGAAGTGTATTGAGAGTACTTGAACACAGGTTTCAGTCAGTTACACGTGTCTGAATCCTTTGGATCATCATTGAGTCGCATTTATTGGGCGATTCGGTGATAATTAAGCTAGAGACCTGGGTGCATGACCTAATTGAATTTGCGTCTAGTTCCTTTAACATGGTCATTTTTCATCATTCTCTTTTTTTTTTCTTTGATAAGAAAGAAAGAATTATATTCACAAAAGGAAAGGCTATACAAAAACACTGCCACCAAAAAAACAAAAGGAGCCAATACTATCTTTCATGTATAGCCCTAGAGGCATCATGTTCAATAATAGAAATCAAGTGATTAGAAATATCGAAGTACTATTGTCGCTAACCAATCAGCTGCAACAACATTCACTTTCCTTAGCACATGCACACATCTCCAACTTTTACAAGAATCAAATTATCTTTTACGTTATAATAACTTGGCAAGATCTTCCAAGGTATATATATATCCTCTTTATTCACCCAATTAACCAGCAGTTGAGAGTCACTCTGGATAACGACCTTAGATGATCCAAGAGACTTGATGTCACACCCTGGGTTGCACAGCGTGCCCCCTACCCAGGTGCAGGCGCACCCTCTCGGGGCGAACGCCTAGCCATTATGGATCCATAATATTGTCCTATCGCCATGTAGCAACCCAACCGCAGCTGGTCTACATCGAAACGATTATTTGTCTGCCACTATTCATGAATAGTGTAGGGCCTCCCCCAGAATTGAACTCGAGACCTCCCTTAAGGAGTCTAATTTCGCATTCTGAGTAACCACTGAGCGGTTGGTTCAGTGGCCACTGCGGTTGCGACGGAGGACTCCTCGAGGGGGAGGTCCGGTGTTCGAACCGTGGGGAGGCCCCGCACTGTGCTATGCACTGTTGTGGACAAAGCGTGGTTGCGATCTGTGCGCCGGGTGGCCAGGAGACAATATTGTGTGGTACAGTGAGGGGCAATCCTTCTGTAATAGAGAAGGCCTTTTTGTCACACCCTGGGTTGCACAGCGTGCCCCCTACCCAGGTGCGGGCGCACCCCCTCGCGGCGAACGCCTAGCCATAGTACCACATAATATTGTCCTATCGCCATGTAGCAACCCAACCGTAGCTGGTCTACATCGAAACGATTATTTGTTCCTACTATTCACTCATGAATAGTAAAAGGCCTTCCCCAGAATCGAACTCGAGACCTCCCTTAAGGAGTCTAATTTCGCATTCTGAGTAGCCACTGAACCAATGAATAGTAGGAACAAATAATCGTTTCGATGTAGACCAGCTGTGGTTGGGTTGCTACATGGCGATAGGACAATATTATGTGGTAGTATGGCTAGGTGTTCGCCCCGAGGGGGGTGCGCCCGCACCTGAGTAGGGGGCACGCTGTGCAACCCAGGGTGTGACACTTGAGAATAGAGGTTCCAACCAAGATAGCTTTAAATTCAACATCTACTACTGATAAAAGACCAACAACTCCGCTCCCAAAGGTGGGCTCAGCTGGTTTGATGACTACAATATTTTGGAGAAGACTAGAGTTTGAGTCATGCCAGTGGCCTTTAAAGAGGCAGACATCCCACATGCGCCTTACATGGGTATGGGGTCAACTCCTCTGCATACCCATTCTTGTTTGACCAAAAAAAAAAAAAGATCAACAACTCCTACAAAAGCTAGAACAGGGAAGCTTCAATTATCTCTAATAAGACAGGGATACCTAACTCTCTGGGAAAAGAGAAAACCATCATAATTAATTGCTAATCAACCAAAGAGGGGAGGGGGGGTGGTTACCACTTGATATAGAATGGAAAAGGAGATATCCATTGAACTTGTATATTCTACTATCTAGTTATGTATCTTGTCCAAGGGGAGCATTGATAATTAAGAATATTTCCTAATTAAGAATATTTTCCCATATCAATCCCTTAATTCTAGCACTTCCCCTCAAGTTGGAGCACGGATATCACAAATGCCTAACTTGCCTAAAGAATCATCAAAAGTCTTGATGGCTACGACTTTGGTAAGTATATATGCTAATTGACCTTCAGACTTCACAAAAGGAAATATAATGATTCAAGTATCAAGTTTTTCTTTAATGAAGTGTTTATCAACTTCTACGTGTTTCATCCGATCATGTTGAACTGGATTGTGAGCAATATCTATAGCTGAAGAGTTATTACAGTACAACTTCATTGCATCCTGAGAGTCAACACCCAACTCCTTTAACAAATTTCTTAACCATAGTAACTCGTACACTCCAGAAGCCATGCCTCTGTACTCAGCTTCTGCACTAGATTTTGCTACTACTGGTTGTTTTTTACTTATCCAAGTCACAAGATTTCCTCCTACAAAAGTAAAGTATCCTAAAGTAGATTTTTTTCATCAGTTGAGCCTGCCTAATCTGTATCAGTGTAACCTTCTACCTTTAGGTGATTTTGCTCGGTGAAAAGTAATCCTTTAGCCGTAGCAAACTTCAAATAACTCAAAATGCATTCTACGACATTCATGTGCGGTTTACGAAGATCATGCATAAATTGGCTTAATACACACATTGCAAAAGCAATATCAAGCCTAGTGTGGGACAAATAAATCGATTTTCTCACAAGTTTCTTGTACCTTGTTTTATTAATAGAAGTTGCATCCAAATAATGAAACAACTTATGATTTTGTTCAATATGAGTATTAACAAGCTTACATCCAAGCATACCTATTTCAGTTAACAAATCAAGAATATATTTTCTTTATGATAAGAAAATATCATTTTTTGATCGAGCTACTTAAATCCTAAGAAAGTACTTCAAGTCACCTAGTTGCTTCATTTCAAATTCTGAGGCTAAGTAACTTTGTAAGCTTTATATTTCATCTTGATCATCACCTGTCACCCCCATATCATCAACATAGATAATCAAGACAATAACTCTACCTTTTTGGTGCTTTAAAAGAAAAGTGTGATCATAATTGATTTGTTTATAGCCAAAGTTATTCATAGACTTTGGAAATTTGCCAAACCAAGTTCTTAGAAATTGTTTTAACCCATACAATGCTTTCTTGAGTTTGCACACCATTGTAGTATTTGAGTACTTCTCTATACCTGGAGGAAGATCCATATACACTTCTTCGGAAAGATATCCGTTTAAGAAAACATTCTTTACATCAAATTGAAGAAGTGACCAATCTTGATTAACCGCCAAAGACAAGAGTATTCTTACGGTATTAAGCTTGGAAACTAGTGCAATGATGTCTTGATAGTCTATCCCATAAGACTGTATATAATATTTTGCAACTAACCGGGCTTTGTACCTATCAATGGTCCCATCTGCTTTATGCTTAACTACAAACACCCATCTACATCCCAGGGACTTCTTTCCCTTTGGTAGAGATGCAAGCTCCCAAGTAGCATTTTTTTCAAGTGTTGCCATTTCTTCTGTCATTGCTTGGGTCCATCTAGCATCTGCTAAAGCTTCCTGCATTGTACTAGGAACATAGAGAAACGATAATTGGAACATAGAGAAACGATAATTGCAACACATAAGATGCATATGACTTGAAAAACCTTTGGGAAGACACATAATCACAAATAGGGTATCTAGTTTTGGCTTTAAGATAATGGGTGGTTTACCACGGTTAGAATGAGGTGGAAGATGATATTAGGAAAATTGAGCTTCAACATTAACATCATCAATAATTGTAGAGTTAGGATCAGTGGATACCTCTAATGGAGTCTCAAGAGAAGATTGACTTAGTAGTTGTATTGGATTGATAGAAGATGTACTATCATGGAGAGAGTTATCTTCAACATTTAGAGACATCGGTTCAGCAATAGGAGAATTTTTCCTTTCGTTTGGTTGATCGGTAGAGTCTTGAGTATTTTCGATACTAGAGAAATCTGAATCCAAGGGAAAAAACTCATGTAGTTCTTTTTGATTGATCACTTCTTCTTGATTCTCCCCCTGAAGCAATGAATCAATAGTCAGTAGCATGTAGAAGATTTCTTTTTCATGAAAAATAACATCCATGGAAACATAAAACCTCCTAGAAAACGGATCATAACACTTGTAGCCTTTTTTATTGATACGATATCCCAAAAAGACACGCTTCAAAGCACGAGACTGAAGCTTAGTACGTTGATGTGGATGCAAATGAACATAAACCACACACCAATAGCAGCCAAACATACCACTGGTGGAAGAGTGCAGTAATAAAATAGGGCATCCAATGGTTTTCTAAAATTGAGGATGCTTGATGGTGTTCGATTTATCAAGTAGACCACTAAATTCAAGGCTTCACCCCACAAATGAGAAAGAACATGCCCACCAATCAAGAGAGACCGTGTAACTTCCAATAAATGTTTATTTTTCCATTCTGCAACACCATTTTGGTGAGGGGGATAAGGACATGTTGTTTGATGAATAATACCTACCGAGTACATGAATTCTATCAATTCTTGTTTGAAGTATTCTCCCCCATTGTCGGGTCGAAGGAAATTTATTGAAATGCCAAACTAAGTAGTCACCATTTGATGAAAGAGGTGAAAAACAGAGCATATATCACTATTGTGCTCCAACTGATAAACCCAAATCATTCGAGTATAGTCATCTACAAAAGTTACAAACCATCTCATCCCATTAAGAGTAGAAATTGGTTTCAGTCCTCAAACTTCTGAATGAACTAATGAAAAATGGTGATTTGCCTTATCATCACTTAAATGAAAGGTAGTACGATGACGTTTTGCTATTACACAAGTTTCACAAACAAAATTTGTGAAATTACATCCATTAAATAAATAGGGGAATAATCTCCTGAGATAACTAAAAGAAGGATGCCCTAATCTTTTATGCCACAACCAATTTTTTTCTTTTTCCTTATTCACCAAATCTTCTTTCACTAAGTGAGCTTGCCCTTCATTTTTGGAATGTTGGAACCCATCTTCTAGATAGTGCAATCCTCCACTTTGTTTACCACTACCAATTATCTCCTTGGTATGAGTGCCCTAAAAAAATATGTGAGTAGGAAAAAATAGAGCTACACAATTATGAGATTTTGTTAATTGATTAAAAGAGAGAAAGTTGCAGTTTAATGATGGAACAAATAAGACATCATTAATAGCTAAGGTAGGGGATAACGAGACTGTACCAACTCCAATAACAGGAAATGATGGACCATTAGCATTGGTAATGAAAGTTTTGGAACATTTACAAGATAAGTGGCTAAACCTATAACGATCAAAATTCATATGATCCGTTGCACCAGAGTCAATTATCCAATCACTATTTCTATTTCTAGTAAAAGACGTACCTGACTTAGCAGTAAATCCAGGAGTTGTGGCTAGATACCCCTTGAGGTTAGTGTCCTCACCACTATCTTTTGAATGAGCAAACATACTAAAAAGAAGAAAATTCATAGTGGAATGAAATGAACAAAAACAACAATTGTGAACACAGGACCAAACTTCAATTCCTAGAGTAAAAAAAAGGAGATTGAAGGAGGCTTTGATACCATCTCAAAGAATACAATTGTGAAATAATTTTCTGATGATTTTATTCATTGTAATTCTATAATTTATAGAATAAATAAAAGAACATTTACAAGGAAAAAATAAGCTATTACAAGGAAAGAATAAACTAATAATTACTTTATAATATTACAGGAAATAATGAATAGAATGAAGGGGAAACATCCTATAATTAGCAGAGAAATAAAGACAATTACTAATTAAGAATATTTGCCCATATCAATATCTTAATTCTAGCACATTGCATAAAGCAATCGGCCTGAACTCAGACACCTTTTAAAGCCCCTTGAATTTTTGGAATAAGCGTAAGAATATTGTAGCATTCACGTCCTTCAACAGGTTGCCTGAGGAGAAAAGATTTGATTGCAATTACATCTTCCCCCACAATATCTCAGGCCTGCTAAAAGAAGTTAGCATGATCATCATTCACATCTTATATGTGCCAAATCAATATGCTTAATTCTCAAGTTTTATCTAAATAAAAATTGAAAAATAATTTGTATGTTATGAAAGAATAAATTTAAATAAAACAATATAAGTGCCTTCTACCGTTGTTAAGCTTTTGAACTTGTTGATCTTTTTTCTTTGTCCAATCTTCTAAATTTTAGCCCTTTTATTGCACTTTCTATAGAAAATAATGCATATATGAACAAAGTATATATATATAAGATAGGCAAAATATTAATTACTAAAACATAATTAATCTTTGCACTCCAACACTTTCTTTTAGAAGTTATTAGTAGAGTTAACAAATACCACCTCTACCAAAGAATAAAATCCTAGTAATTCAAGCTATATATATTTTGGTGCAGGTTATTAGTAAGGACAAGTTAAAGGGTGTTGAGCATCGTGTTCTGACCAATGAAACTACTTCTCGAACAACAATTACAACACAAATCCACCCTGCATACGGTTGCATTGTGAGACCTGCTGAAGAACTAGTTGATGAAGGCAATTCAGCAAAATATAAATCTTTTACTTACGAAGAGTTCCTCATTTCCTATGTAGGAGCGAATGTGGTTACTGAAAAGGCTATCGAGCCATTTAAGCTTCATGCTTAGCTGGACAGAAGTATGGAAGTTGATACACTTTTTTTTTCTTACAGGTCATGTAGATCATAATTAAAATATATTAATGTGTTTAGTAATAATTTGAGTTCCTTGAGATGCAGTACATCCTCGAACCTAAAACATCGGATTCCTAAGTTGTCAATTAAGTGTTTACCAGTTGAGATATCTATTCGAGTTTGTGTTTTGTATATTTTCTTATAGACTATAATTTGAGTGATATTCCTTTATAAGTAATACACTATATCATCACATCATTACAAAGAAAAATAAAAATAAATAATTGCTCTCCAATCACCATATACCATATTAACGTAAGCCTGATTTTAAATATAATTTTAAAATTATAAAAGCATTTTTCTAGGTAATAACGTACATATAAAGTGGTAACCGGTCACTACTTGTAGCTCACGTAGCAAAGTATCTCCCCATGTGGCCGTTCAAGTTGTCTTTTCATTTTAAATGTTGAAGCTCTCATAAATGCTAGTGTATAGCATTTTAAATGTTAAAGCTCTTATAAATGCTAGTGTTGAAGCTCTTATAAATGCTAGTGTTGAAGCTCTTATTGTCACGACGCCCCGACGTAGGTTGACGTCATGATCGGCACAATGTATTATATACTGTACATACCCATATACAGTATACAATACACTGTCAGCCTCAACGGACATTCACACTCATTCCCAAAATACCACAAATCAAATCAAATAAAAAATATATATAGATTATCATTCCACTCACAATCATTAATTAAAATTACGGGGTGTTACACTTATACATGCTAGGGTATAGCCATAGATTAATTTGGGTCCTATATGTATATAATTAACAACTTTGTGCATTCATATATAGGTATAATATCTCAAAGGAATATATATCTACCAATGAATAATTTCATAAACAAACCTTGGGTTGGTCTGCTGTCACGAGAAGTAAACCCCGAGGTAGGTTGAGGGACTCGGTCACTATGGGTTCAAGCCCTGCCTCGATCAAATTCTGGATGGGAGACGCGCCTATAAACTCCTGCAGAACCTTGAACTTTGGGAGGACTAGTTCTGACCTAAAAAGTAGAAGAACACCTATAATGTCACGCCCTGGGTTGCACAGCGTGCCCCCTACCAAGATGCGGGCGCACTCCCACCGCAGCGGGAGCGAACGCCTAGCCATTATGGATCCCATAATATTGTCACATCTCGGCCAGCCACGCCACACAAGGACGCCGGTCGCCGAGATCATTTATCCCCCTGCACAATCCACAGCACAAGGAGGGCCTCCCCCAAGTTCGAACTCGCAACCTCTTCCTCATAAGGTTAGATTTCGCAACTTGAGTATCCATTGAACCATTGGCTCAATGTGTACTCAAGTTGTGAAATCTAACCTTATGAGGAAGAGGTTGCGAGTTCGAACTTGGGTGAGGCCCTCCTTGTGCTGTGGATTGTGCAGGGGGATAAATGATCTCGGTGACCGGCGTCCTTGTGTGGCGTGGCTGGCCGAGATGTGACAATATTATGGGATCCATAATGGCTAGGCGTTCGCTCCCGCAGCGGTGGGAGTGTGCCCGCGTCTGGGTAGGGGGCACGCTGTGCAACCCAGGGCGTGACAAAAAGGCCTTATGTACTCCCACCGCAGCGGGAGCGAACGCCTAGCCATTATGGATCCCATAATATTGTCACATCTCGGCCAGCCACGCCACACAAGGACGCCGGTCACCAAGATCATTTATCCCCCTGCACAATCCACAGCACAAGGAGGGCCTCCCCCAGAATCGAACTCGAGATCTCCCTTAAGGAGTCTAATTTCGCATTCTGAGTATCCATTGAACCATCCCCAGAATCGAACTCGAGACCTCCCTTAAGGAGTCTAATTTCGCATTCTGAGTACCCATTGAGCCAATGGTAAACTTTCTTACCGATCGATTATCTATCGGTAAGAAATTTCAAATAGCCATAACATTTTCATTTTAACTTCGATTTAGCGATTCAAGATGCTTGGAAAAGATATTTTCATCCTCTTTCCAAAGAATTTTGAATTGCTTAAATCGGAGTTAAAACTGATAAATTATGGTCATTTGAAGTTTACATTCTGATCGGTCAACATGGGTATATAAATTTCAAATGACAATAAATTTTGCGTTTTAACTCTGATTTAAACGATTCAATTTTTTTTGGAAATAACAAGAAAATATATTTTCAAGGCATCTTGAATCATTCAAATCAGAGTTAAAATGAAAAAATTATGGTTATTTAAAGTTTTTATCGATCGTTAAGAAAGTTTACCGATTGGTAAGTAAATTCAAATCGCCATAACTTTTTAATATTAACTCCGATTTGAGTGATTCAAGATGCGTTGAAAAGAAGAAGAAAATATATTTTCAACGCATCTTGAATCACTCAAATCTGAGTTAAAATGAGAAAGTTATGACTATTTGAAGTTTCTTACCGATTAGTAAAAAAGTCTATAGATCAAGAAACTTTAAATAACCACAACTTTCTCATTTTAACTTAGATTTTAGAGATTCAAGATGCATTGGAAATATAATTTTTTCTTCTTTCCAACGCATTTTTAATCGCTTAAATCGGAGTTAAAACTAAGAAGTTATGGTCATTTGAAATTTACATTTTGATTGGTCAATACGAGTATATAAACTTCAAATGACAATAACTTTTGTGTTTTCATTTCGATTTAAGTGATTCAAAATGCGTTGAAAAATAAGAAGAAAATATCTTTCCAACGGATCTTGAATCACTTAAATCGGAGTTAAAATGAGAAAGTTACGACTATTTAAAATTTTTTATCTATTGATAAATTTTTGATAAAAAATAATAATTACTGAGGGGTTACATAAGTTACTATTAGAGAAAGGAACAAAGCAGTCTAGTACGCCAATCAAATCAAAACGATTTAATTAAAAAATAACTAACGAGTTACAGATAATCCAAACTTTTATACCCAAACTCTAAAAATCCCATTAAAATTTTATTGAACAATGATAATCACTATCAATGACAAGTTAAAGGGTGTTGAACATTGAGTTTTGACCAACTCAAAACTAGGTGGTCATTTTTTTCAATGTTCCAAAATTAATCGTACTGACTAATAGAAGTACTTGAAAAGACTAGGTGGTAATTTTTTTCAATGTTCCAAAATTAATTCTACTGACCGACAGAAGTACTTGAAAAGACTTGGTGGCCATTTTTTTCAATGTTTCAAAATTAATCCTACTGACCTGATTATATTTCATTAAAATATTTGCAATGCTTAATTAGTAATTTAATAAATCTCCTTTTTCCTACAAATCTCTTACTTTTAAGCTCATTTTATACGTGATTTCTTCCTTTTATCCCTTTCAATTTTCACATTTTACTTCCACTTTTTCTATTTATAACTAATATTAATATTTTTATAAAATTAGAATAAATCATATTAGATATATCCATAATTTTATTTTTAGTTCTTAATTAAAAATAAAATTTTAATTGATTATATTGGTCAATGACCCAACAAGTTGATTTATTTTTGTTATGTATATGCATTGTTGTTTTAGTCATTGTTTTTTTTGTTATGGAATCGAACGACTAGTGGGCACATGGCCCACGTAACATTAGCAGTAGCAAGTGGATCTTATGGGCCCATATAAAATTTATTTATTTATTTATTTTATTAAAGATAGGGATGTAAGTGACGAACTGAACATTACAACTCCATGGGCCGGGTTGAGTTGATCTAATTATTTAGCTTGGGTTGAATTTAAAAATCTCAACCTAAATGATTTTGGTTAGATCATGAGTTGATATCCTTAGAACCTACCCTAACCCAACTCAATCCAACCCGAATCTAACATTAACCTTTAAATATCTTATCCTTAAAGCCACTAAATTGTAAAACTAATGAAATTCTTAAAGCCTTAAACTCAAATCACAATCTTTTTTACCTTCTACATAAAACCTCTCAACCCTTCTTTTTCTTTGTTTCTTTTTCTTCGTTGATCTATTTTTTCTTCTTCGTTTCTTTTTCTTCTTCTTCTTTGGTTGTTTAAGTCATTTTCATGAAAAAAAAAATATTCAAGTCATCTCAATCAGAATGACCAACCCAACCCATACCCAAACTAGTTTGTGTTAGGTTAAGAAGTTAGTTTGGTTCGGGTTGAATTTTATTTTTTTCCAACTCGAGCTGTTTGGTTGGGTTGTGTGACACCCCGTAGTTTTACTTACATACATACGTTGAAGTATGCGTCTATCAAAATGTATAATACACGTATAAGGACATTTAAAGTCATGTGTACATGTGTCAAATGAACTTAAATATGTCAAAAGTGAGTTTGGAATGTGATTTTAAATAGAAATCGATTTACGACACATGTATGTCTCATGTAGATTGAGTGTATAGAAGAAGAAGATGAGGAATAAAGTAAGAAAAAAATAAAATAAAAATATATTACTGTTCATTTGCGGGTACTGTTCACCAAACAGTACTAGCATGAAAACAAAATAAAAAAAAAGAAAAAGAAATGAAAAGAAGTTGCAAGAAGAAGCAGAGAGAAGACGAACGAAAAGGAAAGAACGGGCAGAAAGAAGAAGGAGAAGAAGAAAAAGGGGAAACACGGGATTCGCGTGAAATCAGGACCTACGGTAAGTGATTTTCCCTCTATTTTTTCGTAAAATTGATATCTAAGCTAGATGTAACCTTTCTAGCGGAGTAATTTTTGCTGTGGGAGCCGTTTTACAGCGTTTTCAACAATTGGAGTTTTGACTCAACGTGAATGAAAATCTGCTAAGAAGGTTGGAAAACACTCCCTGGACTGTCGGGACCCCGAATATGTGGTTAGATTGAATTTATGTGTTCATTTGGAACTTTTATGCCTGTTGGAAGTTAGAGTGTAGATTGGAGACCATTCCCAATGAAACTCCAGTTTAAGGCTATAGAATGGTAGAATGGACTGTTGCGAGTCCATCGATGCTAAGTTCATGATTGTTGGAGACCGCTTGACAATTTTAGTAAAAATTTACATGTTTCCAATGAATAGTGATGGCGTGAACAGTACCGTGAATAGTACTATGCTCATATACAGTAAATAAAATGGAATTAGAATCCAATGAAACTCCGACTTGAGATCATAGAATCGTAGATAATGGAATTCCGGATGTTTCGATGTTAAGATCATGATTTTTGGATATGCTTTGATATTTTTAGTAGCTAAAGATATGATAAATGGTGATTCTCATGATAATCTATGGTTAATTTCAGTGTTTAAATGGAGAGCTTAAGTGCATGGATAAATGCTCTTGAGGAAGCAATTGACGTTTATTGTTGCTCGATTTTAGAGGATATATTGGCGTAGAAACCCCTTGTAACCACTGTGAGTATAGTTTTCTTGATTTGATTTTTGTATGACATTGTACACATATAAATTGTTTGATTGTATGCATGTTTATGTAATGCATTGAGTTTTAGTGATCATGCAAACTGATTTTAGAAATTGGAGCTTATAATAATGTCATTTCTTTAAGAATTAGATCCGGATGAGGTTTTGCGAGTCCTCATTATCAGTAGGTCTGTCCTAACAAGGGTTGCGATCCTTGAAATGACTGTGAATTGGGTAATGAGAGGGAGATGATAAAATATTTATGAATGAGCATCAACTATATATTGTGTGCACGAATATTATTTTGATGAATGGTGCATATGTGCTTTTGAAATGTTTTAAATCGATTTGATATGTCATGTTTTCCTAAAATGCATGCGATTGTCATGTCAAGAACTATATTCATTGAGCTGTTGTTTGCTCACCCCATTTCCTCCAATATTTCAGGTATTGAGTCGAAGGGAAAAGGAAAAATCCGTGAGTGATAATCACGTGAGCCTTCGTTTGGTATGTGTATGTATGCTTGGAGGAAATAGATTATATTTTTGTTATTTTGATATGTATACTTATCACACATTATATATATATGTATTATCATCTAGATGGGATGTGTGGGCATATATATAACGTAATATATTTGATGATGAAATGAGAATTTGATGTGTGAATGAATGGAATGATTCTAGATATCTATATTGGATTTGATTTGTGATACCTCAGGAAAAACAAAAGTGAAACGTCCATTTTATCGGGAGGTGTAGTCAAAAATTTGAAAATTGTGGGCATTATTGTGAATGTTCTTTGAGGCTGACAGTGTATTGTATACTGTATATGAGTATGCACAGTGTATAATACATTGTGCCGGTCATGACGTCAGCATACGTTAGGGGCGTCGTGACAATATTGGTATCAGAGCCAAGTTTAGGATTAAAAGCCTAAAAGATTAAAAGTTTTATGATATTATGCTTGTTTGTATGGGTACACATATGGGTAGTCCTATTATGTTGAGCCTAATCCAATATGTTATCTTGACTGAGAATCACATGTGTCGGTGAATTCCAGATTTGGAAAAGACCAGTCAAGAATAACAATGAAAATTGCTGATCACGAAAGGATCAGAAGGCTGAAAGAAAAAGAACTGGAGGTAATCCAGTGATAATAAATTACATAGCTTATATATGGCTTGTAACTACTCAACAACAACGAAATGCACAGCTTATGAGCTTGTGGCAAAGTGTGGACAAATAATCCCGGGGGTACTAGACGCTGCAGTGAGCTGTGTACTGGGATATGACAATATTATGTGGTATATAGTGGTTGGGGTATGCGTACCCATCACATCCCGGGGTACTAGACACTGCGGTGTGCTGTGTACTAGGGTGTGACAGGTTGAGTAGTTTTGGCTCGAATCCGACTTAATCCAACTCGTTATATTCCTAGTTGAAGAGAATTGAACTCTCCTCTCCGTGAAAAAAAAAGGGTTCCACCAATAAATTTGGTGGGGTGGTATAGGAAGACGAATTTCTTGCTACAAGGTCTCAAGATCAAGTTTCAAGGATAGACTTTTGTCTTCACAAGTGGGATGGCGTGGCTTTTGACCAAGGTGAAGTCTATGTGTTGTGGTCACGTGTAGGGACACTTTATCATTTAGTGAGATATTATTATGTCTCCTTAGTGGTACTCGTTTATGATGGAAGAGGCTATGTGGTGCGTGTAAGGTAAGGACACCTGAAGAGCGCTGGTGACATGTACATATATATAAGTATAGAACTTGTCCAAGAAACAAATATGTTATCCACCAAAAAAATGTTCCTTTTTATTCTAAGTTAAATAATTTAGTGCCACCCACCCACGGCCGCCTTGATAGACTAATATGAAGCCTCTTCATATTATTTAATTAATATTAATAAAATATTTAAATACTTTATTTTTAACTCCTTTTAATAAATTATAGAGTTATTCCTAGTTAATTATGTGTTACTAGGTCATTTTTTTCCTTATATTCTTCATGAGAGATTGTGATATTACATATTTAATTAATTGTTACTATCATCATCAATAAAAGTTTTTGAGATATTGATCATTACGTCATCATTTATTTTAATTTGATGAAAATTGGTTGATTAATTACTGAATCTTCCGTTAACTTTATATAGTTCCATTAATTAATTAATATTAGTTTTTACAAATTAATAAATAAAAATCAATAAATCTAGTTTGCCCAAATATCTACGTTGATTGAAAAGAAAAAAGACTTACAACATTTAAAACATTTTTGTATTAAAAGTCAACAAATTATTATTAGCTTCTTCCAAATCTCCATGCTTTAATTCCTCCAAAGCTCCATATAAATACTCCGAAGGAAGTTCTTGTTTTTAGTTTTCTCTTCAAGGAGAAGAAGATGATTGAGAAGATCAAGTTCAAACTGCGTTCAAATGGCATCAATAATCAATCTATTCCATCATCTTACGTACTACCCCCTGAGAAAAGACCCGGAAATCATGCTCTTCCTGTGTATCAAAACACTCCAATTATTGATCTTGGAGGTGGTGATGATGAATTTGATCGTGGAAACATAATTCATCAAATCTTTGAAGCCATTGAAAATTTCGGTTTCTTCCAGGTACATTGTTTTTGTTGATAAATGTTTTTACATCAAAAAATTATATTTAAAATCATACTCATGTTGATGTGGTGCATTGTCACATCAGCTCGGGTATAGATTTAGTACATATCTTGAGTCATTTTAACACTCTTCTTTTGTATTTATTAAATCGATTCAAAAGTTATTTTTTGTTTGTATATTTTTTTTCCTCAAATACATGTTAGCTACATGAATATTCTTCTTCACTTCTGCTCTATTTCAACTTAATTAAGTATTTTCTTAATTACATAGGGTTAGATTAAATGAATCTGTTTCTTTTACTCTACTTGATCAAAGGTGAATTCGACACATACCTTAGCACATCGTATAGTTTGATTTAATATACTTGTGATTGACAAAGATTTACACTGATTGTTAGTAAATGAATATATTGAAAAGATAAATGAATATAGTACAAACAAAGTTTTTTTCTGCTCTATCTTACTAACAAAATATATATCTTTGTAATGTAGTTCTTACGTGCATGTCTATATATGTATGTAATTGTAGTTGGTTAATCATGGAATCTCCCATACATTGATCGAGGATGTGATGGGTGTTGCGAAGGAGTTTTTTGAGATGCCGATCGTAGATAGGTTGGGCTTAATGTGTGAGGAATATTTGAAACAGCGTACACCTCATTCCAAAGAAGTTCATTACTGGAGTGAGAAGTTTAGGCATGTTTGTCACCCCGTGGAAGAATCCATACATTTGTGGCCTTCAAAACCAGCAAATTACAGGTATGGAATCATATACTTGTTTCTCCAATCACTTATTATAAAGAGTAACGCTAAAGATATTTGGATGCCAAGACTATTTTTTGATGTTGGCACCCAGTCTCCGTTATATGTT